>BLKR01000200.1:0-37500 GCA_011170035.1 Teleogryllus occipitalis | reverse complement strand
AATTTTCGGACGGACATCGATGTACGTAATAGATAAGTGTTGTGTGGCTGAATTCTTGAATGCAAATGGTGAAATGTGGCAGATAAATTGTGTCGCATTATCTCCCTCACTTCATTTGCAGTTACCCAATGGTCACCACGAATGATGTCATCGCATTGCTGAATATTGCGTAGAGTGTCTTCCGTCACCGACGTGCCGCTCCGCTTTTCGGCAGCCAACGGTGATTGCCCTTCAGCTTCGTTACAGCGACGAACCCATAATTTAGCAGTGCTGACATCCACTGTTTTAGCACCGTAGACATTTTTCAGTCTTTCGTGAATGCGAATGGACATTTCACGTTTTGCATTCAAGAATTCAATCTCACCACGCGGTCTCTCACGAAAATCGATGTCGGCCTTTTTCACACGATTGCTGTGCTGCCACATTTTGACGCATAAAGTTATTACTGCGGTGGATTTTGAAAGAATGTTTGAAGAATAGTGCCAAATTGAAATTTTTAACTTAACTAATTTTATATAAGAAAAAAATAGGAGGCATTATTTTCTGACTAATTTGAGTATTTTTATCGAGTTTCTGGGCATCAAACGAAACCATAGACAGTTCTCTAGTGGCCGGAAGCTGTATTATTTTCGTTAAATTTTTGTGGGCATTGAAAATTAATAATACATATCTTTTCGATTTTCTCGAGCTCTTTAGTATAGAATCATTTTCCTCATTCACTTCCCCAAAAGTTGCATAGCTCTCTTCCAATTTTTGCCCAATTGTAAATTAATATAATGTTTGGTTTTTATTTGCATTTCACTGATTTTCTGCGTATCTTATAAACTCATAGACAATCTTTACATGCTTGTATGCATCTATACATGCTAGGCAATCTCTGCATTGCTTCCGTTCAGATTCTACGGGTACTGGATATTAGTATAATAGATGTTTTTGGGTTTTCCTAATTCCTAGCTATCATGAGAAATAACTGATACCACTCGAAGGGATCTAAGGTTGCAGACCCTTCTTTGAATTTATGCGTGCATTGGCAGTTGAAGGGTTTCTCAAAAAAGAAACAGCATTAGTCCAAAATTGGGACAATTGAGGTATTGATGCCACCTTGTTGTGTGAACTTTTTGCAACTGGATGTATCCACTTTTTCCTTAACAGAGCCCTGTAATAAGTGTTTTTGCGCCAAACATTCGCCGTTAATTCGCGCAGCAGTGCGTAACTTTCTCTCTACTGCGTAAGCAGTAACGAGAAATTAAAAATAATTTATTTTAACGTCGTTCGTGATGGGATGGGCCCACTGTGCCTCGTGTGCGGACCAAGCAAGTTCCGCGGCCGCTTGGCACTCGCCTGCTGTAGGCTTCACCTGCCTCGGCGGCTTCGCCAGTGCGGACGTTGCTCTTTGAATTACGACGCGAGACTGCGTGTCAAAAAAGCCCGAGCCTCCGACCGCTCGACGATGCTGTGCGCGGCCACGAAGAGGATAAATTGCCGCTACACAAGTGAAACTCACCAAGTCCATTATCGATGCTTTACATCACAAAGACACGTTTTCCTGTTCTTTTTGATTAGTGAAATCGCTGAAGGCTTGCAGTTTGGGTAGATACCTCCTTGAGATTGAATTCGAGATTTTTTCCAAGGAGTTAACGAATTCCGACTGTAAGAAATAGAGAATATAATATCGCAACGCGTATTAGTGAATTTTCGGTTGATATCTAGCAGCATGTATTTGAATGTTCTTTCAGTCATAAATACGATTGAGTTCACAATGCTCTCTAAGCCAATAAAGAACCCTATGAAATAAAAATGTATGGTCTGGAAAATACACGATAAGTTATTACTTTCCTAGTAAATCAATTTGTTGATATTTTTGAACTGCACAATGAGTTTCTTCGTGTGGAATGGAAACTCAATTTACAATTGACGGAAGACACAAAGGAACGTCAAAGTCCATTGATAGAAGAATGAAGTTAAGGTTTCTCTCAACCGCTGCTTTCCGGAACCATCATAAGAACCAACTTTATTTAAACATCCCCCCCTCCACAAATTGCGGTGGCATATGTATCAAATTCCCTACTTTAAACGCAATAGAATTACCGGGTTGCTTTCCATTTCCCCTTGAAAGTAGTAATTCCATTTGGGGTTCGCCGTTCGCGGGCGGCTCCGTCGGAAAAAAGGGAGAGGGTTGGGAACCCCATGCGCCGCCGCGGCGTGACGCGCCATGGCGCTGTGCCCTTTCCTCAGCAGTCGCCCACGGCCGCCGCCCCCGCCGCCACCACTGCCTGCCCTAACTCGATTGCACCGCTCGGGGGTCGTCCCGACGGCGGAAGGAGCTAATTTGTCTTGCTCGTCGTTTGGGACGCACACTTGTTGGACTCGCGGTTGGAAAAGCGTGTGCGACAACCCATGTTCCTACAAATGGGGAAACCAATGAGGAGCCTTCGTTTGCGCTTACCGATCGGTCCATTGGTTTGTAGTTTTCCATTTGCGTGTTTCTCTATTCGTTTGTTTGAAGATGGTTCTTTTACAATGGACTTCTTGACAATGTGATCTGTGCACTGCAGGTTTAGTCTTATTGGACAGTTTTTCTTCAATATCTTATATAATTTCCTTAACTGTACCCTTCTGACCAATGACCTTTACTCCCTATTTCTCTCTGTACTTTCATACTTCTTCCCTCGCTTATTAGTATCTTCTCTTATCAGTGTCGTCCTGAAGCTTCACAATTTAAAAGATAAAATATTTTCTTCCTTTTAGATATGATCACGTTTTACCAATGAACTTGGTGGGAAATTTCATTTAATAAAGTTACACTTCTGACAATTGCTCTCTAATTGTTAGAAAATGTAATCTTGTATGCACAGATGTTTTCCAAGTACATGAAATCTCTGTGACTACGTCATAAAATGGAAATGCATAGCGCTTGTGCATGGCGAATTGTCTGAAAATCATGGGCACATGTCATGTATTTTAACTCCGTTACACGAAATTTCCCATTTCATGTTCATTGACAAAAGTGATAATTTACCATCTCGCTGCATGCCCTAGACGTTTGTAACAGTTATTGTGAGTCTCACTGTACAACGCAACGCTCCATACGAAACATTTCAGAAATAGTATACTCGTACATGAATAATCGAACACAATTGATACTTTTTTTAATTTCAAATGTTGGATTCGCTATTGAAAACGGTATGTTTTATTGTGGGAATTGTGGAAATTCTGATGTGGTGGTGTTGACGTTCTTATGAGAAGAAATAAAAGAGGTCATATTCGTCAACATATTATTTTTACGCTGGCTTTCGACGGCTTTGCCGTCATCGTCAGTCTCGCTGCTTTCGGCAAAAGTCGGCACAGGCTACCGCGATGCACATCTGCGGCAGTGCAATCTATAGAGCATTTACTTGAACACATTATGAAAGGTAAAGATTCAGAGTTGAGTAATGTTTCAATAGGCACCATTTCCAGTAGTTTGAAAAATAATATTCTTCTTAGGCTCTTGGAACCTAAGACGCCTGTGAACTAGAAAAACGAAGTCTACAGCCCGAAATCTTGTTTACAAAACAGCAGAGATTAGTGATTGTGCTATCGATGTATAGTAAACCATCGTTCGCTCTTCAACTCGAATTTTGCCGAAATAAGTAAAAAAATAGTTCCAGGCAAGGAACCATTGTAAAATAAATATAAAATTGGCTAACACGAATTTTATAATACGTACCCCGATTATTTTGTTATTTTGAAATTCGTGTTAAAGAGGGTATAATAAATGAAAATTTTCTTAAATTTATCAGCTTACAAATAAAATTATAAAAACTGCTGGCTTGGATTAATTAGATTTTCTAAACATGAACGGCCTGCCACATGGCGCTCTTGTCCGCGAGTTCGCATTGTCGAATTGCAAGACCTGCAATACGAGACACGATAGTTAGACTACTGCTGACTGCAAGCGGGGAGCTGTGACCTTCCAAGTACGATCGTGATGCCCTTTTCGCTCGCGCAGTTACAGCTGCGAAACTCACTCAGTTCCAAGAGACGCTGCTGGCCGGAAACTGCAATTAGCTGGGCTGTGAGTAGACCAGAGCGTACGAGTATATTGCCTCAGAAACAATTTCGAAGGCTTACAATGGCCTAAAATCGGAATTGGTGAACAGAATTAAAAGCATTTTTGTAGTTTTCTTAAATTTCTTAGGTTACAATACTAAATTCACTATGTGCAACTTAATGTATTTAAAGCATCCTTCCATCTGAATAGATTGCAACCTAAAAATGGCCAATTTTCATTTTGTTTATTGTTTATATTAATTTCTTTCCAAACCCAGATAATGATCCGCTAACAGTCATTTGAAAATCGAAAAAGTTTGGTAATAGGTAATTGACGCAGTAATGGTCTTTCAATATTCTATCATCTGAACGTCTTCGAGACAGATATTCCGAAAAAATCTCCAGAACTCCGTTCTTTTTTTCAGGCCAGCCAATATATGTAGAATCATGGTTGCTTCCGCATGTTGTAGTTCCTAACGTAAAAACGTTTTGTAGATAAGTTCTATTATTTATAATTTTCAGCTCTGATGGTGTTAAACAGATCTTAACCGAATGAAATTAATATACCTAGACAACACCGACTGAGGACCTAAATTGATGTGACTGCAGTGCCTCTGAGCGGGAGGTCTTAGGGTTCGAGTCCCGTCGGCGGAAGGATTTCCGGCTGTAGCTACATAGCTATATTGGATTCAACCCTCGTCTGGAGTAGAATTCTAGCGGCGAGCTGGTCTGATCGGTAATTTTCCGTGGTTTCTCCGATCAACACTAGGCGAATGCCGGAGCAATAACCTAATAAACGTGCCAGGGACCGCTCGCGACCATTCCTTACTCTTCCCTCGCATATTACTTACAATCACACTTACATGCACCACCGGTTTCACTGAATACATTTTAAATATGATTTAGTAATGTCATCTTCAATTTTCAGACGCGTTTTAAGTCATGTTTTGTTGCTTCTCGTTTCAGCACACCCTTTGAAGCAATTCTTAGTGAAGTTTACCTTCAATGCATCCGAGAGTTGGTTGCCAATACTGAACCCTGGTGGACTTGCTAGTGACCATAACCAACCGTGTTTGTTTTTGTTCTGCTTTATACTCCGGAGCCACCAGTTCTTGTGTATTATTTGTTGATGCTTGTTGTTGAATAGTTTGTACGTTCTTCATTTGGATAGCTGTTATTATCGTTGTATGTAAGAGGTTTTTTTCAGTTATTTTGTTACTGGCCCAAAGAGAATGGAGTGCGCAATTTTCGTCAGAGAAGTGCTCATGCTATGGAGCAACAAGCCGACAAAAAATAATGCGTGGAGAACATTCAACGCGATTTTAATGCAACGTGTTCGGTACCCAGAAGTGAAAAAAACTAGTTGGGCAAATATGAAAACTGCCGTAAGGCAAAAGGCGGCGGAGGATAATAGAGAGCCATTTCACACAGGTAAGATAATTTCAACTCGACAGGCACTTCAGGGTTGCCAGAGGTGTTGCGAACTGTCCCGAAATCTACCACGGAATTTCCTTCCTTTAATGAAACAAAATTCCCCAACTTTGAAACGAAAAATATACTTAAAATTTAGGACCAACGACACGAGCTGTCCCTGACTATTTCAATTCATATCAATCAATCATCGTCCTTTGAGCTGCTCGAATCCCTGTACTATCTTCGTTTTTCTCGTGTATACCCTTCTTTGTCTGTCGTTTATTTTTCTCTTTTTGATACATTAAAATGAGAGAGAATGACGTCTTTTGTTTCTTTTTATTGTTAATATTGCTCATAAAATTGCTTTTATTAATTTATATTAAATTAAGGGACTGGCCAGTAATGGGGAGAGGGGTGGTCTGTGAAGAAGGGCATACGCTGAATTGACAAAAATCATGGGGTTGCAATATACATACATGCAGTAGTATCGCGTAAAGAATGTATAAAAGGGCAGTGCATTGGAAGAGCTTTCATTTGTACTCAAGTAATTCATGTAAAAAGGTTTCTGACGTGATTATGGCCACGTGATTATAACCTCTCACCATGGGCAATGCAGTGACCGATGGTCTTCACTGAACGATCGATATCTGCGGCTTTGTTTAGTGTTGTCAGTGCTGAGAGAGAAGCAACACTGCTTGACCTAACCGCAGAAATCAATGTGCGACGAACGACGAACGTATCCGTTAGGACAGTGCGGCGAAATTTGGCTTTAATGGGTTATAGCAGCAGAGGATCTGCTAACAGAGCCTTTGCTAACAGCACGACATCACCTTCAGCGCCTCTCCTGGGATTGTGGCTTTATTGATTGGACCTTAGGCGATTGCAGAACCATGGCTGGATCAGATGAGTGCCGATTTCAGTTCGGAAGCGCTGATGGTAGGGTTCGAGTCTGGCGCAGACCCCATGAAGCCATGGATTTCAGTTCTCAACAAGGCACTGTGCAAGCGGGTGGTGGCTTCATAACAGTGTGGGCTGTTTTTACACGGGATGGCAGGGTCCTCTGCTGCAACTGAACCGATCATTGACTGGGAATGGATATGTTCACCTACCTGGAAACCATTCACGGATTCCATGTTCCCAAACGACGATGGAATATTTATGGATGACGATGCATCATGTCATCGGGCTACAATTACTCGCAATCGGTTTGAAGAACATTCTGGGCAATTCGAACGAATTATTTGGCCAACCAGATCGCCCGATATGAGTCTCATCAAACTTATACGGGATATAATCGAAAGGTCAGTTCGTGCACAAAATTCTGCACCGGCAACACTTTCGTAATTGTGGCTATACAGGCAGCATTTCTCAATATTTCTGCAGGGGACTTCCAAACGCTTGTTGAGTCCATACCACGTACAGACGCAGTACTTCACCAGACAAAAGGAGGTTCGACACGATGTTAGGAGGTATCTAATGACTTATATCACCTCGGTGTAATTTGCATACTATATATGGGTTTCTGTGAACATTCTAAGGAAAATGTGTCATCTAGAGGGATTGATTAATAGGGTAAGACTTTTGTGTGGGGAACAGGGGAAATTTCAATTTTTTCTGGGCATTTATCCAAGCTTCTTTTACATGCATTCGTTTTCACCCTTCGCAAATCCACTCACCTCGTATTGGATTGCACCTGTGCTCTGGAGGTTGGCAAACAGGCAAACAGTTAATCCGACGCGCACACACCTCTTCGTTTCTCTTGCTTTCTGTCGTAGGAAGTTCCTCATATGAAAGCTCTGCTCGCTCCTGCACTTCTCTGCCCGTTAGCCATTCTGTTTTCTGGCGAGCAATGGAGAGCTCGCGGCCGGATCGACGCCCGTGTGTCACGCCCGCGCAGTTATTAACCACTTGCATCGCGGTAATAATATCCTCCGCTCCACAAGGGTCAATTTGAGAAACATGTATCCATTAATTACGTCTCAGGATGAGCAAGTATGGAAACCTCATCAGAGAGGGAATAGCTTGGGGATTTAATTTTCCGATCATTTATCCAATGATATAATAGATGTGGCCAGTGTTATACTATTCACCCAGAGGAACTCGTACATGGAACATGGTTAATATACTAATTGACACATTGAGGATTTGCCGCCCTTCGAAAATCCTCCGCTCCCATCCGATTATCAGAAAACAAACTCCTGTTTCGGAAACTGATGTGTTAAACCTCGTATCTCTGGATCTGCTTTTTCCTTTTTTGCCGCAAGCCTCCGTTAGAAGCTCTGCTTGTCCGCCTAGCTGTACGGAGCACGACAACCTTCCTCTTCGCTGGCGACGAATGGAGAGAGCACGGGTTATTCGACGCCCATATTTCTCGCACCAGCACGTGCGCTGCTCGCCCCGTCCCGCCCCGCTCAGCGCCGCCCCGTCCAGCGGGCCCCGCCCACCGCCGTCCCGCCCAACGGCGCTCCGCCCACCGCCGTCCCGCCCAGCGCCGCTCCGCCCAGCGCCCCCAGTCCCGCCCAGCGCCCCCAGTCCCGCCCAGCGCCCCCAGCCCCGCTCATCCCACCACACATAGCACCGCCCCACTCCACCCGACCCCTTCTCGCCACTTCCCTCTCCCCCCGCACCGCACCGCACCGCAACGCTCCGCCCCACAGCACCCCTACACAGCCCCACACGCCCCCTCCCCTCCCCGCCCCGCCCCGCCCCGCTTCGCCCACTAATGCTCATCCTCACATCCCACCCCTCTGTCACTCTGCCCTCACCGTTCCTCATCACCTCTTAACTTTCCCCACCTCGCCCCCTTTCGCCCTACCCGCCCTCCCAGCCCTCTTCTGTCCACCCCGCTGCTCTGCGACCCGCTCCTCCCCGAACCGCTCGCAATCTGCCTCGCCTTGCACTCGGAAGTTCCTTGACTCGCCCTGCCTTCAGTCCGCTCCCGTTCTCTCCCCGCCTCGTTATTATCCGCCCTAATTCGTCTCCGCCCCCGCTCGTCTCCGCCCCCGCTCCTCTCCGCCTCCGCTCGCCTCCGCCCCCGCTCGTCTCCGCCCCCGCTCCTCTCCGCCGCCGCTCGTCTCCGCCCCCGCTCGTCTCCGCCCCCGCTCGTCTCCGCCCCCGCTCGTCTCCGCCCCCGCTCGTCTCCGCCCCCGCTCGTCTCCGCCCCCGCTCGTCTCCGCCCCTCCGTTCCGCCCCCGCTCGTCTCCGCCCCCGCTCCCTCTCCGCCCCCTGCTCCTCTCCGCCCCCGCTCCTCTCCGCCCCGCTCCTCTCCGCCCGCCCTTCTCTGCCCCTCTCCCCGCCCCCGCTCGCCTCCCCCCCGCTCGTCTCCGCCCCCGCTCGTCTCGCCCCGCTCCTCTCGCCCCGCTCGTCTCCGCCCCCGCGTCTCCGCCCCCGCGCGTTCTCCGCCCCGCGCGTCTCCGCCCCCCGCGCCCCCCCCCGCGTCTCCACCCCCGCGCGTCTCGCCCGCGCGTGTCCGCCCCCGCGCGTGTCCGCCCCCGCGCGTCTCCGCCCCCGCGTCCCCGCCCCCCGCGCGTTCCGCCCCCGCGCGTTCCGCCCCCGCGTCTCCCCCGCCCCCGCTCCGCCCCCGCGCGCTGCCCCGCGCGCCTCCCCCCGCGCGTCCGCCCCCGCGCGTCTCCGCCCCCGCGCGCGTCTCCCCCGCGCGTCTCCGCCCCCGCGCGTCTCCGCCCCCGCGCGTCTCCGCCCCGCGCGTCCCCCGCCCCCGCGCGTCTCCCGCCCCCGCGCGTCTCCGCCCCCGCGCGTTCTCCGCCCCGCGCGTCTCCGCCCCCGCGCGTCTTCCGCCCCCGCGCGTTCCCGCCCCCCGCGCGTCTCCGCCCCCGCGCGTCTCGCGCCCCCGCGCGTTCCGCCCCCGCGCGTCTCCGCCCCCGCTCGTTCTCGCCCCCGCTCCGTCTCCGCCCTGCTCTCTCCGCCCCGCGCGTCTCCGCCCCGCGCGCCTCCGCCCCCCGCGCGTCTCCGCCCCCGCGCGTCTCCGCCCCCGCGCGTCTCCGCCCCCGCGCGTCTCCGCCCCCGCGCGTCTCCGCCCCCGCGCGTCTCCGTCACCGCGCGTCTCCGCCCCCGCACGTCTCTTTCCCACTACTCTCCGCCACATCCTCTCCAAGGTCCGCTCGCTCCTTCCTGTTCCACTCCGTCCCGTCCAACACCTCACCCCACGTCTTCCTGCCGCGTCCCGTCCCGCTCGCCTCCGTCCCTCGCCTTGGTCCGCGCCGCTTCACTCTCCCCTTGACCGCCGTGCGTCACCCCTTCCAGTATCGACGTTTTGCGCGGGCGCTGCCCCATAAAGCTTTCAGCTCCTGCTCGGAGAACGTGGCCATCGCTATCCTTTCCACGCCTCGCCTATATGTCATCGTCTGTCTTCGGTCGCCCCTTTGTGCATTATTAACTTCCTGCTCCCCGGTGGGCGATTTTTTTCGCCTCCCATCAGCTGTACAGCGCGCTGTCTTGTGATCGGGTGACTCATGATCGCCCGCTCTTTCTGGCAAACCTTCCTTGCTTCCGGAGCTTCTTTGTGTTGGGCGTTTGAACTGCGCGTGGGGACGACACGCGTTGGAACGGATATAGCCCTTGCTTTTCACACCTAGTGTCAGATTCACTCACTTTTCAGTTTTCTTGAGTGGCGAAGTGGCATTTTGACAAGTTTTCCATCATCTTTGTTTCCTTCATGAGTGCTATGAGTCTTCGATAAATTTATCTGGAAATATGTTAAGCAATATATATGACACAAAGGAACAAAATAATATGATGAACTGTAGTTGTTGTAAATGAATCTTTTCTGAGGGCGTTCTCTTTGGTCACTTGTACTATATTATTTGTTTATTGAAAGAAACGGGTTTGTAATCAGTGATTTTTTCCAGCATTCTTCGTACTTTGGAAGTAATTGGTATCGTTTTCAAATAAAACGTTTTCTTACCAATTTTTGCGTATGATATAACAATTATAATATAATACAATTTTTTTCTGAATACTTTTTTATTTTTGACGAAGAAGGCAATTATTTTTCTTTCCAAGTGTGTTTTGTTTATCTCGTAATCAATATGATGTAGTGGTGGGTAGAAGTTTAGTGTTCAGTATCTTTAATATAGTCACCACTGCTTATAAGGATTCCATATTTGCACACGAATCGATCTTATGTTAAAAATAAAAACTGATATTCATCAATAAGCTAAACCTGCTACCGTGCAACTGCAACCGTGAAGTCACTTGCTGTAATAATAAAAATTCGCATTCGTGCATCCGTTATTCCCGTACGTTTTAGAGGGTTGCAATTGTTAGTAAACTGTAGTTCCCGATGATGGTGTAGTCTCCACAAACTCTCTGCTTGTTAGATGTTTATAAAATCATGTATCTATCTAATCTCTGCCAAATTAACGCAAATTATGAAATTAGTTCATAAAATGAGAAAAATGTAAATACTTGTTTTTTTTATTGTAAGTGTGATAGTGCTACCTGGCCTGAGAAAATAATCAAATGTTTACTACCAGTGTGCTTCATTTCAGTATTTTTTATGATAAGACCTCTTTAGACCTTCAACGTTATTATACTGTACTAGTTGATAACGTAACATCTATAGCTGTCGCCAGACACTGCCACATCACAATACTCCTGGTGACGTGAATATCGGCCCTCACTTAAATCTTTGCTTCGCTGAGCAACGATTTTATTATGTACCATTGACGTTTTGTTGGATGTTTTGCGATTTCTTGCTACAAGGATACCAATTTATGCTACAAGCTTCCATTTTTTTATCCTTCCAAATTTTTTGTTATTAGATCGGAATAGTACAGATGTCCTTTAATTTAAATGCATAGGAGTTTAAATGTGCACCCACAATTATTCCACATGCGAGTGCGGAGAGGGGGTATATTCAATTCGCGCATACATTATTTTAGATATTATTGTCCTACTCGACGACGACTTCATCTGATAATTGCTTTGAAAATCTCCTTTTTATATTCCTTCAATCCATCTGGTAATACATTCATTCCAAGTTAATTCCTTCTAACATACCTCTGCTTTTCTTCTCTTTTCTAATATTCTGTATTTTCGTTTTGTATCTGCAAATGTACAAGTCTTGTAGGTGGATTTTTTATTTTTTACTATATTTATGCATTTGTTACCTAGTTTTGGTAAATTATTCACATATGTATATTAGTTCTTAATTACTTTCGTCTATGCGTTACCGAATAAACAATATCTATTTAATTTTATTTTATGTAGTAAAGATTTTCAAGGATTGGAACGCTTCCATTCCTGAAATGTCATTATATGAAATTATAATAAAGATTAAATTATTTCGTCATTTTAAATTTTATCTGTCGTAGTCTCTAATATTGAGGAAAACATTTGATTATTATTAATAGTCTCTATCAATCGTACATATTGAAGAGCTCTGTATCAAAACGTGTTTAGCCAGAGTTAATTTATATTATTAATTTGTATATTTTATTTTTATTGCTTATTTTGTATTATTTATTTTAATGTTTGATTTATCATTTTAGTGTTGTCTTTGGAATTTTCACTCTTTCATTTGTTAACCTTTCTCAAATGCGCAGAGGTGGTTTCTGAAGTATTACGTTTTATTCGAAATCAAAGTTTATATAAAAATGAAAAAAGTGATACCTTCCTGTAATCATATAGTGTATTAGAGAGAAAGAATGATAGTAGAAGAATTAAAAAGAATTTTCACAGCTTGGATGAAATAAAAAAGAAAATGCTTCTTAATATAAGGCCGAATTTCCGATTACGCATAGAAATGAACCTATAAATTTTCTTCTATTGAGAATGTAAGAGTATAACATTTCGATTTCTCCCTAAAACGTGTTAATGTTAATTAAAATTATCAATTAATAAAAAATACGGAAAGTGAAATAAGACAAATTAAATCCTTGTACATACGTGAGACAATTTTACAGCAAACTTTGAACATTAAAAATCAGTCATGATTACGATACTTCAAGAATTAGATAATTTTCGCAATAAATACTTCTTCTTTCCCTTCTTCGAGAATGAAAACTGTGGCATTTATAAAAGCAAAATATTTGCTAAAAATAATAAATCACTGAAGGTACAGAAAAAGAAATCGACCACCCGCTGTGATTTGCGTCAGGTGTCTGTGTAAATGAAACTGAAAATTTCATGCGTTTGTATTCATTTTTAAAGTTGGATTTAATGCAGTCTAATCTTCATTTGTTCTAGGTTTCGAGCCAGACTACCTTCAGTCAACAGTAAGTCTCCTCCATCTTTCTCCCCCCTTTTGCATGCTTTTCACTATATGAGTATGTTAGTTCATAGTTTCATTTTTATGGTCAATAACGTGACGTATATTACAAGACAAACCCTTTTACTACTATACCCTTGGGCGACGTTATTTAAAATATACTTAACAAGTTTCCATTCACTTTCATGTTAAAATTCCTTATCAAGCTAAATCCAGTAATATTTATTCTTAAATTCTATTTACATGGCTAACTTATGGCCTAACTTACAAAGTAGATACTTACAAACTAATCTAAATCTACTTTGTCTTACATCCTGACTTAATTTAACAACGAACATTATTTACATTATTTATAGTAATTTATTTACATTATTTACAGAACTGCAATTGGCAACATATTTTTATAAATAAAGGGGTTCTTTTGAAAACAATTACCATGTTTTTCTGATACACTGCGATACTTTAAATACAAATAATATGACTTTCTAAAATTTCATTATTCGTTGTTGTTTCTCAACTTTGTTCTTCTGTAGTGTATTATTATCATTTCTTATCAGCTTTATAGAAAAATCATTTCATTTCTCTCCGTATGGGACGTCACATTTTTTTCCAACTGGGATGTGTAATATTTTGTATTGCTGAATTAAAATATTCATCAAACTTGTTTCATAAATTTATTGATAAGTTATTTATTTTGAAAAATATTGACCTGTTAAAATTCATCGTAAATCATTTTTTTTTTTTTGTTACATCCCAACTTCAAAACGCGGCGCTCCAGGTGGTGTACGCCCGGTGGCGAAGTACATGTTGCAAAGGGAGAAACACAAACTGTGTCAACTTAAAAAGCTCTTGTTGAGGCTTCGCATATAGCTTAAGAGATGTGAGAGCTTTGAAGAATTAGGCCGTATATCTGCTATACGTCTTTCTGAGTTTTTGTCGTAAGGGGATATTCTGAAAACAAGTCTTAAGACTGTTCGCACACTTGGCGTTAGGATGTTCTTTTAACATTTAATAATGAAGATAATACGGAGTGTCTGGGCGAAAGGAAATCTGTTTCCTTTCTGATTCTCGTTATTCTTGCGTGTATAAAGTTCATGCGCCAAACACCATGATGCACGGGGAATACAGCGACACAAAATTGCAACACCAACTTTACGTAAGTAATTCAACTTTCAGTGCAGTTGACACGCACGTATTACTAGTTGTTTGTTTTTCGAGCGAGGCGATCCGCCACCAGTGTTTGGCTGTTGAGTTTCAAACAATGACATTTCACCATGCCTTATCTGGAAGAACCTAATTTCTCCGAAAGTCGACAATGGAAATTTTGATACGGCGCGATCGCTTTCTTCGTCAAGGGAGGTTATGCGCTCTCACGGCCATCTCTCGAGTAGTTCGATCAAATACTCTTAGTCAATTGTTTTTCCCTCTGTAATGCAGTGGGCGGTTTTTGAGGGAAAAAAAAGTATATCTCGAGCGTGGGACGTGTGAAATGTGTGCCCTTTGCTGTTAATTCATCCTAAAGAATGGTTATAATTGTTTGTATTCGAAGTTTCGCGCCAAATTTGAATTAATTTGGCTTCCTATGTAAAAACAGCTGCCAATAGGCTGATTGACTGATAATTAGAAATCATAAAATAAATCAATTACTATGAATTAAACGTTTATATAAATTTTCAAATTAGTTGATCCCACTTGTCTGCGAGAAAAAAATTGTCAATGTTGGTATACTTTTTTGAAGTATCTGTTTATAGAGGTGCCCCTTTATAACCGCACGCGGAGAGTTCTACAGTGATCGGAAGCTCGATAATCATGATGATATCCAATAATTACACATTTTGAGACGCTGGTTTCCAAGTAACCAAAAATTGGCAATAGTACACTACACTGAATACCGCGCGAACTCGCCGATGGTTAGTTAGCGAGAAAACAATATTCGCTCACGAATACGTTGTCTGCGTTTGAAAACAATTGCACAATAATTAATTTCAGGAATAACTGAAATTACGGCAGGCAACGCGGAAACTATCCTATTTTCTTATGACAACTGCTGTACCAGAGAACGGCTGCACTGGACTGATGATAAGTTTGACCTTCGTAGCGGAGTGGAGGGCATTCAAAATGAACTTCGTAGGCCATGAAATAACACAACTCAGGTTATAGCACCACCACGACCTTTGTTGCTGCTGCAAATACAGCTTTTATAAAACATTCTCGGAAAACCTTCTGCGTTTACGGCAAAATAACAAGGCACGCGTCGCAATGTTCGTTAGACATGTCCCAAAGTTTTGGCAGTCAGGATGGCCACGGCCGAGTGTATACGTGCGAAGAGGTGTTGCACGCGACCGGCGCATTGCTCGTGGGGCCATCCTCCGCTGCCACTTCGGTGGGGCCAGTAAGACGGCGCGGCCTTCCAACGTCGGCACTGGATCGCGGAAGTACGTTCTGCGTAGCTCGCAATCGTGCATTGATGTACTGCAACACGTTGGACTTCGGCTGCCGGCGAGTGGGCCACGCACAGCAACATTGGCATGGGTGCGGCATTATCTCAGAATCAAATTCACATCACATCTCTCTCCGCTCATCTCATCCCGCTCTTCCGTCGGAACTGGCGATTTTCAATTTATCTCAGAAGCTCCTTTCATGCATCCTTCTTTTACTTGCAGTAAATCTACAACATGGGAAAGCCGGCTTTACTTCCCGTCTAAAGGAATGGTTGGATTTCTTTATCCCGGTAGCCCGTCGTATTGAGCGTTCTGTCGCAGTACAGCTTGATGTTAAGTTTACCTTTACTACAGGATTGAATTAAATGTTTTCGGCGTTATTATAAAACTGTCACCGCCAAGAAAATTGGCCCTTCTACATATGATGGCGTACGACGGCACCTACCGCGTGTGAGTATTAAGGAACACCTGTGTATGAGATTCTGAAATGCATATTGGCATAAGTTACAGTCATCAGTGCTTCCGGATATTACAAAATATGAAGGTTTTAAAGAACAAACACGCGATTTCCATTTGGGCTCATAAAGAACTAAAAACTATGTTGTTTGCGGTAGATAGCTTCAATATTATACCGTGTGGCCCACCTAAGATGCCTCCTAAGATGCCCACTTAAGATAAGGAATGGCCTTGCCGCATATCATCCGGAATTTCTCGTTCAGATTACGGAAACCAGCAGTCGTCGTGCGTCTTTAAAACTTAATTTCTCGAAAATGTTATGTAACATATGGCGATATGCATATTTATGAACTCGTCTCTTCACGCTTGTTATGATGAGCTAAAAAAATCTATAGGGTTCCATTTAAAAAATCGAAGTCTGGTCAATATCTCTGCAATAAAAAATGCAATAGAATAATATTATGCATGACCATATGTGCCCCTTGCATATAGTAGTTTAGTGAAAACCGCATCTCAGTATCTGCAACGATTCAGGAGAAAATTGAAGGGAACATCTTAGGTGGGCCACACGGTATAGCGAGTGTTGTATATAAAGTGTGAAGAATAGTTTAAAATCCTGAAATATATCAACTGAAACTTAGATATACTATTGAATATGACTTACGGCACTGAATTTTAACCTAAAATATTTTCTTATAAAACAAAGTGAACTCTTTTAAAAATATGAGTAGATGCAAATTTTAGTAAAATGGTGGTGATTGAATAGGTGAAGGTCGTTCTCGCCCAATACCATACAATACTTTGTAATGAGTAATCAATAAATAGTACGAGAACATTTCTGATTGGAGTGGAACCGGTGCTTTGATTGATGAGTCTCTTGATTAATGATGCAAAGAATCAATAACATACATATATTAATGTGTGTATTTATCGGAAGGCCTGTTGCTACCTGAATTGATTAAGAAAAAGCGTGCCATTGTTGATGATGAATCGTAAAGAACAAAATCCCACTTTTATAGCTTGAGTATTTGGTGCGTATTGTTTGATATGGTGTAAGTCAGGAGTAAGACTATTTCTGACGCTAATTGCTTATACAACTAAACGAAATGAATGTGCGCATAAAATAATTAACTATTATCAATTGAATAAAATAGAATTTTACTTAAAACTATGCTGACCGATGCAAGTAAATTTCTATACGTTTTTCGAAAGCGAAAGTTTTCATTTCATATCCAAAGTTTCTAATTAAACGTTTCATTTCATTTTAAATGTTCTCTTTGTTGAATCTGTTGTTCTGAACTGTTTTGCAAAAGATTTTCGAACTTATGATAATTTGAGCAGATTATTTCATTAATAAAAAAAAACATTTGTTTCCAAGTAAATTGTTCTAATCGCAGTTTTACGTATTTATTACGGACGCATTATTACGTACGTTACACATTTATTACGTAAACGTTCGTAAGCAGATGAGAAGCTGTTTTGTATTGATAATATCTTTGTTTCTTACATCCTTTTTAGAATGGACGAGTCACAAATCTAATGATGCTGCAACAACATACTTTCTCGTGCAATTTGTAACTTTTACAATTGTCTCAAATTCAGTAAGTTCACCAAATTAGGGGTGTATATCAGCTATATAAGTGCACTTTACTCTATTCGAAAAAAGAATTAAGAAAAGATTTGGGGTCCTTTTTGAGAAAATATAAATTTTCAAATTGCTTCTACTCCATGCAAATTAATGCAAAAACTTCTCAAATTTTTAAAGGCATGGCTTTACGTACAGACTGTCTATGAAGAACAGATTTCACTCATGAAGAGCCCTTTCTATTCAATATTCCAGTAGGAATACGACGAAGAAAATATAAAATTTTCGCAGTTTCCAAAATTCAGAGAGATAAACGAAAATAATTCCTGTCATATTTACGCGTCATTGGTTCTATCCGATAACAAAATCCAAAAATGTTGATCCATTATTCAAAAAAATATGAAGATGTTCTTAGGGCTTCATGTAACAAGAATTATTAACTGTTTCTATATCAGGACCCCTTAATACAAGTTTTAGTCACAATAATCATCACGTTGTTCTGTAACATTATAGTACTCCTCACTACGCAAGTATCAAAGTTACAAATAATGCGAGAAAAATGTGCTGTTGTAGCTCTAATAATTTCATTCCGTAGGTGTACATTTATTTATAAAAAAATATCTGCTCTGAAACCACAGTTTATCTTTAAACTTCATTAAAACTCTTGTAAATTATATACCTTATATCATATTGTAAGAAGAGGTTTCTGGAATATGTTAGTCTCTCCACAATTTATCTGGTCGAAAGGAGGTCAAATTGCAGGGGCATGCAACGGCATCAAAGTGTATCCCCGGATGAGATGGTATCCCCTAAACAAAATGACATATTAGTTATATTATAATTCTAACATAAAAATAATATTTTTGAAAGGTTTATTAGCCCCCGTCCCACCACCCACACCCATCTACAATCAAAAATGTTTTTTTTTTTCATTTTCATTTCTTCCGGCAACTTAACACTTTTATCTGACTCAACAAAAATGATAAATAACACAATTTATACAATCAGAGAAACAGTTTTTGATATTTTCACAGACACAAATTCAAACATAAAAATAGTTTTGAAAATAAATAACAAGAAATAATTTTTATTGTATCTTAGAACCATGGAACAGGCTTGAAAAAATCTCAAAGGTTTCACTTCAAACATAAATTTTAATGAATTTGTTCTGATTTTTTCGACAGCTGGGCTGCAGTTAAAAAATAAAAACCGTTTTCCCGCCTTTTAATCACCTTGACTTTAAATCTACTTTGAAAATAGCTGCAACAGTTCTGAGCATTTATTTTAGAGTATATTACATTTGTGTACATTGTTTTGGCATCCAGCAATACTTTGACTTTTGAATTTATTTACACATTATATTTTTTTAAATATTTCTAATCCTTTGTATAAATTTATCATATGCTAAAGAAAGACGATAGTTTTTGGCAGTTTATATGAAACAATTGACACAAAACCTTGTGTGATACTAGTGGGTAGAAAACTTACACCCCATCCTACATCGAAAAGATTTCAGATGAAAAAATAAAAGTTTGCAGATGATGACGTACAAAAAAAAAAAGATTATTGCAACACACATTATAATCCCGAATAATGTAACCTCTCATTCGTCATTTGGTTTAGGGAAACTTTACCATCTTATCGGAGGGTACCCTTTGAATGTGTGGCTTGCACCAGTAAACATATTTTTTAATCATGGTCTGTGAAGTCGCGGAAGTTAAGCAGCTCATGGCACCAGTGGTCCCTGAATGGGTGATCGTGTGGGAACCCCGGATACTAACTGCGCTGAGCCCCAGACCGATAGCAATAAAAGGTAATGACTTGCGACTGAATTACATGATTAAGTTCAAAGAGAATTACACCACGTTCAATGTCAAAAAGGCTTGGTTACGGTTGTTGTTACGCATGGCACATTAAGAAAGAGGCGGCATGGCGTGAGCTCGAAACGGGAAGCGCCGGAAGTTGACGAAGCTGTATCCAATATGTTACCGTTTCTATGGACTTATAACTTAATATTCTGGACTTGGAGGTCCAATGCTAAAATGAGAAATACATAGCTATACAGCAATCCTCTTCTACGTATTACCGGGAGCAGTAGCTCAGTGCATCAACTGATGTCACTGCAGTGCCTCTGACCGGGACGTCCTAGGTTCGAGTCCTGACGGCGGCAGGATTTTCGACACTAGCGTTTCAGCTATGTCGAATTCAGTCGCTGTCTGGAGGAGAATTCTAGCGGCAGGCTGCTCTGATCGATAGTTTTCCGTAGTTCGTTCGAAAAACATTAGGCGAATGCCGGAAAAGTATCCTGCCAAACGCGCGATCTGTCCTTCCTCTTCCTTGTCCTATCCTCTCCCCTTACACACACTTACACTAACATGCAGTACACAACCACATATTCCGGGAGACCGATCGGGAGCTTAGAGCTTGTCCCGTCTGGGGCGGTACCCCGCTGATGGGAGAGCCCTGGTTAGGGGGAAACCCCACTAGCCGACGGTAGGTCGGCGCCGGATCTCGCCATCCGGTGGGGGAAGATCACCGCCATCTCCAGAGGAAAAACATGCACTATACTAACGTGACTAATGACCAAAGCCGTTGACGTGCCCGGAAACACGAAAAAATCAATCAATCCTGTATTATAACTCCACATATAAAGACTTATGTTTGAATGAATACTTATTACTTTCCGAATCTGATAGCTTTAAAATCAAAAGCGAGCAAATACGATCTCTATATTGCTATAATAAAACTCCATTTCTAAGAAACGGAATCTCGTTTACAAGATTTTAACATTGTTGGAGCTGAAATTTTGTGCTACTGTGTATTCAGTATTCGTTATAATAGTACCCTCCGGTTTGCACTTAACATAATTGATCTTAGGCGTGATAGCTGAAAGATCCATCGAGAGTTTTCAATAAACTTATTACTTTTTATAATAATTTCCCTCGGACGTACTTTTTATGTTTGCTCAAGTCTCTTGCGAATATCAAATTCGTTTTTACGTCACTTAGCTTTGCAAACAATTGTTTTCTTTTCTGAGCAAAGTAAAATCTAACCGCAGAAGTGTTGAAGTTGATTACATGTGTTTCTCTTCCAGTCACTTCTTAAACTATCACTTCAAATGCAAATGAATACACAATGAAATTTTCTCGAAAGTAATAATCTTCTTTCATCTGCAGAAATTAGCTCGTTGTTAACGGAATGAACAGTGGAACGTCAAAAATCGGAAACGTCTAAAACCTGAACCCCACAAGGCGAAAAGCGAGTGCGTAAAAGCAAGCATTTACCACAGTTATCCACGCCAATGTGTTCGTACTTTCTGTTCAAATCATAAATTAATATTGATAATTTTAATATCATAGTTTCTCTCTCTAACATTTATTTCACTCTTATCCCCTTCAAGCAGTTTTGTAATATAAGGTTCGTTTCTATTATTGGAGCTGTGAACTTAGTATATTAAATAAATCAATATTTAACGCTCGCATAGAAAATTTATACTAGAGTCATATTTTGGCCGAGGCATAAGTTTCTCGTATTAACGACAACAGACAAAAACGAAATTAATGAGATGTATTTTCTTAAAGAAAGAAATTGTTGAGACTGAAAATTTAAAAAAAAATGTTTCGCAAATTTCGCCAAATTTTTTAGCTGAACATGAACTTTTCGCATAATGCATTAACATTGAAATAAAATATAGTATCTCCATGTTTCAAGGCGTGGAAAAAATGGGAGAATCTTGAGTTTTCTAGTGAGTGTCATAAAGTTCTTAGAAAGCGTTTAAATTTTCAGTAACGAACCCTCCAAAAGCTCTTACATAGGTCTGAAGAGAAAAAAGACAATAAGCTCTTTATTCAAACCCATCGGACCTGCAAGATCTTTATGCAGTCCAGTTTATTTTGATTACAATAATTTTTGACTGTGTACTACTTGTCGCTATTACAAAAAAGCTTAATTTGAAAAGTAATTAAAATAAATACTTCACATTTGTCACAGATTTTCGAAAACAAAGTAAAACCAAGTTCACTACTTCTTTCAGTATTTTTTATCAAATTGGAAACAAAATGAAAAAGTAATGCTTCTATGTATGGGATTCACGAAAATTGTTGCAAATGTCAAGAAGAAATTGAAGGATATCGTACCATATTTAACGTAATAAACAGTGAATGTTTCTATCAATATATTTCTGATATTTAAGTCACTCAGGCTAAAGGTTTAGTTGTCTGTAGAAAAAATAGGAACTAACTTCTAAATTATTCAACTTGCTATTACGAACTGTAAGTAAAGTCATAATCTGCACCGATGAAACTTTCAAGGATGCATGTATATATGGAGGATTCATAATTTTCTTCGCTATTTGCAGTTACTGAAGCTGTAAAACTTTGTGGAGTACAGCTCAGGTGTTTTGCACGTTCGTGCTTGCGTAGCATATTAATGAGCACGTAAGGTGCGGAAGTGCGTGTCTTAATAAGTAAAGATAATAACCGGTTAGACGCGTCAGAAGGAAAGCCTCTGAAAGCCTGAAGTTTAATTAGTCTTTTCGACAAATCCGCTTTCTATAAAACCTAAACTCATATGAATAACTCAAAACATTGTAGTGGAAACTAAAATTATGATTAATGATTTTCAGTCTGCTGCTCTTGTATCATTTTCGGAGTTCAGTGGTACGATTTTCACGGCAGTATTTCATTAACTCTATATTCGCACGAAAATAATATGAACTCCTTTGATACACGGAAATGGCTGCATTTTGAGCCACATACAGCTATTCTTTTCTTGTCTCTCCTGATTCCAATAAAATATTTGAGTTATATGGCTTTTTAATCCATGACATTTGATATGTGGTTTGCATTACTACGGTTAATTGCGTGTATTATGTGTATGTTTGTATACACATACAATGCACATACACATGTACACAATGATATGCACATACACATTTATTGTTATTCTTCAAATTGGTTTAACTTGGTCGCATAGTACTTACGTAATATATGGGTAGTATTACGTAATATAAAAAAATGGGGCAAAATAGGCGTGCTTATAAAACTGGCGCGAGATCCGATTTTCGATGGATTCTTTGAATTTTCGAATGCCAAAGTTAAACTGATCTTCGAGTTGTCATTGTCAACAATATTATTTATTTTAGAAATAGCAGCTTTCGATGGCTTAGCCATTTTTAAATTATATAAATTATTTTATATTATAAAGATCTAACTCTCCGTCCCCCTTTCTTTCTTTCATTCTTTCTTTTTCTTTTCTTTAATTGTTCTCCTTTCATTTCTTAAGATGTTTTTAAAATTAGGTAACTATGTTAATTCTAATTTTATATTTTTCTTTTACCAGAAAACTGATGATGATGGCTAAGCCATCGAAAGCTGCTATTTCTAAAATAAATAATATTGTTGACAATGACAACGCCTTCAATAATTTCAATTATGTGAATGTCAACTACAACTCACCACTGAATCAATGATCTTCGAGGTCTATGTAATAGCATATAATGAGAATGGGTAGTAGCTCACAGTAACGATTATCGCAGCAAACATAGTAGTGTGGGGTGGGGGAGATGGGGAGGGCTGAATGGTCTGAGCGGGTGGGACGGGGACGGGCAGGGCACGATAGGTGAGGATAGGGGGAAGCGGTATATTCATTTACATCTCATACGTAAAATGTATTGTTTTTCCTTTCTAAAAGTTTGAGTGTGAATAAATACCTGGGCAACCTCGAGTACTTGAACTATATTTCTTCGTGCTGCTACAAAACACTTCCTTACACTAATCACTTGCAATAGCACTTAACTATCTTCACAGAAATGTTGCAGCATTTTCTCCGAGAGGTCCTCTGGTGCGAGTCCTGAGGCGGGCGGATTTTCGAAACTACCCGTAAATAGGTCGCATTCAGCCGCTGTCTGGAGGAAGACTCTAGCGGCCGATGTTCTAATCAGTAGTTTTTTTAGCGAATGCCGGAGCAGTATCGTGATAAATGGGCCACGGGCCACGCGATATCTTTCCTTCCTAGACACAAACACTTAACCTTCACTATACCATCATACATGTCCGGAAATTAGAGTTTGTTCTGGTTGGGGCGGTGCTCCGCTGGAGGGGTATTTCAAGATGGGGAGACTCCGCAAACCGACGTATAGTTTGGCGCCGGAGCGGTGGAGGAACACCGCCACCTTCTAGGATATGATATTCACTAAAAAAACCCAATGCCTATAGGTGTTATCGTAATCGGTAACGTCAATAAATCAATCCCGATCCACAAGTACTACTAAATGCGAACGTCTCCAACGACACTGTAAGCACACTTATAGTAATCGACTTAAGTTGGGTTGGGGCTCGCTTCGAAATAATGAAATGACTTGTTACATCTGCGCCACCGCGAGGAGGGGTCGCGCTGAGTTCAATCGCCACTGGAACAGCCCTCGCGCGACCGCAGCGACAGGGCCAGGGCGACGCCGGGGAAAGGCGGGCGCGGGCGATGAGAGCAGGGAGGGTGAGGAGGTGTGAGGAGAGGTCGAAAACGTACGGGCGCGAGAATCGCGGTGGAGTGAGAGCTAAGCGTGGCCCCCGCCCCCGGAGTGACAGGTTGCGGGTCCGATGAGGACGGCGAGGATGGGGAGGAGGTTGGATGAGAGGATTGGCAAGAACGGGTAGGAATGAGAGCGGGTTGGTGTGAGTGCGGGGCCTACTAGGTGGGGCCGCAGGCGGGGCGGAGCGGAACGGGGCGGAGCGGGGCGGAGCGGGGCGGAACGGGGCGGAGCGGGGCGGAACGGAGCGGAGCGGAGCGGAACGTGGCGGAGCGGAGCGGAACGTGGCGGAGCGGAGCGGAACGTGGCGGAGCGGAGCGGAACGGGGTGGAGCGGGGCGGGGCGGAACGGGACGGAGTGGGACGGAGCGGGGCGGAGCGGGGCAGAGATGGGCAAGGAGGGGCGGCGCGCGTGACGGTGGTGCGACGATAGCGCGAGGGACGGGGCGGAGGTGAAGGCGAAGCGGGACAGTCCGGTGTGGGGTGGGGGCGGAGTAAGAGCGAGTTGGTGTGAATATGGAGACAACCGGGCGGGATGCACGGGCGGAGTTAGGACTGGGCGGAGCGAGGTGGGGTCAGAACTGCGGCGGTGTGTGGCGGGGGAGGGGTGGAAGCGGAACGAGACGGTGTTGGTATGGGGTATGGGCGATGCGGACTGAGAACGGGTTGGTGTGAGTGCGGAATCTGCCGGGTGGGCGCGCGCCCGGGCGTTGGACAGGGCAGTGCGGTGCGGGAGCAGGACGGTGGCAGTGTGGGGCGTGGGCGGGGCGAGGGGTGGGCGGGAGAGAGGCTGGCCGGGGCGGGGCGGGGCGTGACGGGACGGGACGGGGCGGTGCGGCGTCGAGCGCAATCTCCCGAGCTTCCGCGCGAGTAAGCCGCGCGTCACGTCCCCCCTCCCCGCCCCGCTCCTCTTCCTCCACCCCGACCCCGCTTCCCCCTCCGTATCACTCCTCCCCCGCCGCCCGCTCCCTCTCTCACGCCGCTTGCCGGTCGCTGATTGCCGGGCCGTGGGGCTGATTGCTGCGGATTGGGGCGCGAGCAGAATGTATTTCCTTCACTGAGCTCTCGTTTCCAGTAGATGAAAGACTCCCCCCGCGGGGCTGCGCCCCCACTGATCAAGATCGAAATAATTCCGGCGTTCTTCGCGAAGGACCGCCGCTGAGGCGGGTTCTTACGCCGCCTTCGCGCTTCTCCCCCTTCGCCCGCTCCTCCGCGTTGAGACCGTTCTGTATTCCTTTCGCTTTTCAGGAGGCGGCGGCCGAGCTTTTCTGTGGATTTTGACGAGAAATCAATGAATGTCGATGTCAAATTATTTTTTGGATTGGAGCTAAATTAAGCAAGTTATAGGCCTTGCGGTAGTTTTCTAAGGGAAGCTAATATTGATTATAATAATACAAAGGTTTTTGTTCAGTATTCAATGTAAGGTTATATGCGAATATAGATTGCGCATTTTGTGCTCGTTATGTATTTAGGGGTCTTATAAATCACGGAAATTATTTCCTTCGGAATTTTCTGTACTAATGGACGCATATAAAACATTTCGCTCTTAGATTCCAATTTGGGATATAGTGACGCAATTAACATTAAAAATTCACAAGAGCGCGAATGTAGCCTTTTGGTTTTGTGGTAAGAACTGAATCGAGAAATCGCGTTTAAACAAGTTCCACACTGAGAAATTGTTGCTACTAGGAAATACAGCCAAAATTATAGAATAACTTTGTTTTCTACAATAGCATACATCAGAAGCATTTTCCCAATGACAGGAGAATTTTTGTTTTGAACTGTAAATGGTAACATTTGCTTGAAAAATTTTCTTCGATTCGTCAACAAATTATTCCTTCTTATGTTGCGAAACAAAATTGATCTTGTGAATATTATTTATAATAGAATTATGCAATTAGAAGGTTAGTCCGCCCTTTGTGGTAAAAAAGGAGATACATCTCATTTTTGAGCCTTTTCTTGCTTTGATACTGGCAAATAAACATATCTTCCTACCCACATTGACTTCTTATTCAATTCTTCACTTCCATACAAAAACTTTGACGATGATGGACACGCCATCAAAAGTTACAAAAGTATCAAAATAAGAATGTAGAGGCTGAAGCCAGGGCCGATTTCCCTGTAGAATCTCGTTTTTTTATTGCAAAGAAAGTAATGAAGCAGCAAAGGATGTGACGTAGGAAAACTGAGAAGAAAATGAAGGAGTCGCTATAAAGACGAAATATGCAGAAGCCTTGTGAATGAAAAGCGAAGAAGGCAACTGTGCTAGGCCTTTAGTCGTACATAATTATACGTCTATTGATGTTGCCGAAGCATGCGATTCAAACAGGAAGAGTCTTAAATATTATTATCTGAGATGTCACTTTTCATTCCAAATTCAATTCATTTCTGTTTCGTCGACGGAAATGGAATTTAGTAACGTTGCTGATTTATATGTTTCTCACGAAATATTCAAATCCATCTTGCTGCACTCCATTATCATCGCGGATGATGAATGGGCTTCGTGAGTGGTACATTCCAAAGACTAGAAATACAAGACTTTCAATTTGTGTGGAAATTAATGAAACACACCATTAAAACCTATCTGGACTGTTCTTTTATTGAAGATATTACTGCATACTTTTTGTTTGCATCTGTCGCTTTATGTACTCTAATTTTAGCGATATTTTATATTGTTTTTAATTGCCACATAAGTAGATAAAAATTATTTAGCGGACCTACTCTAGAACTTTCGCTCGTGGAAATGCGTCCACTAGTAATTGTGTGAAAAAGAAGAGTTACTTCACAGAAACAAATTCATGTTAATAATAAATACTTGAATATACACACTATTTAAAGTGTAATTTCTGGATTTAAACACAAAGTATAAATCCCATCTGAGATTATTATTATTATTATTATTATTATTATTATTATTATTATTATTATTATTATTATTATTATTATTATTATATTTTCTTCGCACGAATAAGCCCAATTGGCATTACGCAAAGTATTCAGATGTGTTTCCTAGCCTTTCTTTGTGCCCATATTTCGTTCATCTTTTGGATGTGTGCCTTTTTTCTCTCTTTGGTCCAAGCTTTACCTATTTACACTTTGGTACTTCTTCCAAATCAATCGTCCATGACTGCACTTTAGATGTAAATATGTTCCTATTTTGTATATCTTGTGTGGTCCCTGATAGTATAATATCCTTTTTAATTTCGTTGATCCATTTTACAGTGTCAGTTACTGCTTTACTTCTGTTATCATAAAATCCAACTATTTGTTTGGTAAGACGATTAGGATTCATTTTTTAATGAGTCCATAAAAATTCAATCTATCTTTTTTGATATCACTTTGAATATCCGTATATTGTCTGATTTCTTTTTTGCTTCTGAGTCTGTACTGCTCGTCTGCGAATTTCCGACCAAAAATTTTCCTAATGATTTTGCATTCCTGTTTTTTTTTCATATTTTCATGTCTTTTATCCTCTTCAAAATTAGCGTTTCTGAGCCATGTAGACAATATGGTTTTATCACTGTTTTATGGTGTCTCTTGTGACGGACCGACGATTCGGTCCTATTCTACAGTAAATTTGTATAAGGGGTCACGTATTCTTTCTTGCGAATGGACTCTGAGTGCATGCACAAACAATGGAAAAATTACTTTTAATGTAAAAACACAGAGTGCTTTATTCCCAGAAAAGATAATAGATATTACAAAAACATCGTTCCATTGAATGTGTAGAAGGTAAACAAAATAATGGTTAGCATTAAT
This sequence comes from Teleogryllus occipitalis, assembly GCA_011170035.1. Taxonomy (NCBI): domain Eukaryota; kingdom Metazoa; phylum Arthropoda; class Insecta; order Orthoptera; family Gryllidae; genus Teleogryllus; species Teleogryllus occipitalis. Next base: position 10,061 of record BLKR01000200.1, on the reverse strand, counting down.
AACTTTCTCACGATACTGACAAACATGAACAATTTTCTTACTAACTACGTAAATATTGCTAATGAACACTTTCTTTCTGTCTTAACTTTACACTTCATACTGTAAATGGAAGCTACCTTTGCATGCACTGATTCATAATCACCTCGTTCTTTCAATACTTATTCTATTTACAGACAATATGTACCCGTCCAAAATACCCTTTCTATTCTCCACATCAAATTAGATTATTTATCATTACATGGCAAATTCCCTCATCTGATACCCCCTCTCACAATCGTCTACTCCCTTTCCCAACTCACTTGATTCTTTTACCGCCTAATAATAAGTTCCTTCTAGTAACAGTCTTACTGGTTTTGCTGCGTCTGGAATTCCTTCGAGCTCACCAACTCCGGATGCGCCGGCGCGATGTGACGAGTCGGGGCCGTTTCGCCCGCCACGTGGCCATGGCGCTTGCCCCCGCCGCTTCTACCCGGCCGCCGGTGCAAATCCCACGCCGCAGTCGTGCTTCGCCGGGCACGGCGATGTCCACTCGCCGCCAGATCAGCAGCCGTCCTCATTTCCAGTTCTTCCAAATTCGTTTGTTAAGCCCGCCGATGCTGTAACGCTATGTTCGTTTCACCTATGCTGCCTTTGTCGTACACGTGTCTATACACTCATCACTTTCCTCGCCTCACGCCGTTTAATCTTTACTGTATATCACTTAACTCGAGAAAAATAAAAATTATGAAAAATATGAAATAATGATTCCCGATTAGCCGAATCATACGTTTTTTTTAAATCAACAAATGTGCATACTAGATTTCTGTAACCTATTCGCTGATGCCTTAGAAAAAAATTCATAATTACGATTTGTTCTGGACATGATCAACCTGGTCTGAAGCCTGCTTGGTATTCTCCAATTTTGCTTCTAATTGTTGTTGTGCTCTGTCAAGAAGACATAAGTATAAGATCTTGTAGGGAACTCATAATAATGAAGTTCCTCTATAATTATTGACGTGTGTTCTATTCTCTTTTTTATGTATTGGATGAATTAATGCAGTTTTCCCTTCATGTACAGGAACATATTTCTGCAAACAGATCATTCTTTCATGAATGTATCAGAACTTGTGTAGATATCAAGAATATTATAAGCCAATGTAGTTGTAGCATGTACTATAATGCGAGTACAATTTAAACTTTCCTGAAGCAAAAAGCCATTTTCCCTCTTTACATTCTCTCTTCGGCAGTTCTACTAGCTGCCCTGTCTCAGATTTTCCCCGGCATTCGTGGTTCGCTGAGGCCAAATTGCCGCGCGACCGGCACCGCGACCGGCATTATAAAATAATCGCACTGTAGTATGTGCTAGTGAAATGCATGTAAGTGTAAATCTGTGTAAGGGGTGTGCATAGTACAAGTAAGAGAAAGAAAAGATTGCGCGCGGTCTGTGGCCCGTTTGTTCGAGTACTGAACCGGCATTCGCCCGGTGTTGATAGGAGAATCCTCGGAAAACTATCAGAGCAGCCAGCCGCTATAATTCTTCTCCATACAGCTGCTGAATTCGAGCTATGAAGCTAATGTGGAAATTCTTGCCGCCGTCGGAACTCGAACTCTAGGACTTCCCGGTTATAGGCACTGCGGTGATATCATTTGATGCCCTGAGCCATCTAAGCTGGTAGGGGCATATTGATCTCTTGGTGGGGGAGTCATTCGATCCTGGGGTTATAGAGAGTACCTACCGTCGGGAGGGCGAAACATTCATCGTATCTCGCACCTTGATCATGTTCTTCGTTCTGCCACTGGAAAGCGCGTGGCAGAAGTATGCAATATGATCGCACCGCTACGTACGAAACAATCGGAGGTTTCGAAGATGAATGTATTCGTGATTATCGTATTTAGAACGTATCACTCATCTCCCTTATCGTCAATGGTATCTGCAAATTCCGTCCATATACGGTGGAACTACGAGTAGCGTAACAATTTTACCCTCATTGTCCAGCCTCTTGAGTCTGCCATTCTAATCGTCAGTGGTATGGGTGTCCATTTATTATAATGAACAAGAAGACTGTCATGGCTTAGAGATACGGAATGATATTCCGCCGTGACACGTGTTTCCCATTCTCGCCTAGAAAGACCAGTTTCAACACGATAATGCCCACATACACACACAGTATTTATATTACCAGGATATATTAGTGTCTTTCCATGATATCTCTCGTGTGGCCTATTATGTACTTTCATCAATCACCAATTGAAAATATATGGAACCAAATAGGCAACAGTCACAACTCTGATGTGAGTTTTGAAGAATGTTCAATTTTTGAGACTAGTGTATGTGTGATACACTATCAATAAAAATTTGAGGTGTTGATTTCGTGTATGAGCAATCAGTTCTTGCACGATTATTTTAAAATTTAAGTTGGATTGCAAACGTAGCTATATTATTCCGTTTGTTGCGACCCCAAATCCTGTATCTTCATTAGGGCAATACTTGACAAAGGGTTTAGTCTCCCAACTGTTCAATCATGCATATTACAGAAAGTGAGGTTTGCTTGGAAGAGCCGACGAATTCTGTTACTTAAGATGTGATCTACAAAATTATATATATTTGGATCTTCTATTAAAGTTTTGGATTTACTTCTCTTATATCCCCACTCTGCGAATGGGTTATCGGGGAGGTGCAGAAATTCGGATTCTCTGTAAAATTAAATTATCTTTATGATTTTCTATGTAGTCGAACTTCATGATTCTTGTGTGTCTGTTAATAAACGCATTACATTTTAGAATTTTTCCTTGTATACGTAAACCAACGAACAGTTCAGACCCTGACCGTAACACTTGAAATCCGTTATGTTGCTGTATTGCTGTACCGAATTGGTTTCCGTTATATTGATGTAAGTGAATTACTTACAAGAGTCCAGTATTTATGGCATGGGTAAATAGCTAGATAAGCCATCAGCCACAGGGTATGTCCTGCAAATTCTAAATGCTAATGTCTTGATTTTATTAAAATAGTGGCTTGTCTTTATGATGCCTCAAGCTCTTTATTATATGGAGAAAACATGTGAAGTAAAAAGATACGCCGTTCTTAGAACAAATAGAGATATTGACATTGTGGAATGGTGTTAGCTTCGGATGGCCGGTGTGGCTTACCATGTTTTTGCCACAACCGCTTTAAATATATAACAGTTATAATTATACAATTACACATACAATTACATACAATTACACATACGATTACAACATGTAAAAATAATTACTTGCTACAAATAGATAACATTTATTTACTGTATTTTTATTAAATAAATATGAATATATTTGTAGTAGTGACTTTACACAGTCGGTAAAATAGTATCCAGATAATTGTACATCTCTTCACTGCATTGCATTAAAATAGGTTACAGTGCTAACATACAGTGCTACATACCGAATAGGTACAGTGCTAACATAACAAACGATCGTATACAAAGTTTTGGAACAAAAATAACGATAGACGATTGTAATGTATAGAGCGTTCTTGCAATATTTATACAAAGTACTTTTAAATTAAAACCTTCATATTGTAAAGAAATGATTCACTGCCCTCAAAAATGAAAAATGTAATGAAAACCAGTCTCCATTTTTTCTTTCTTACTTTTGAAGTTAAATGACGTTTAATCAGATAAAAGTTTACTTGCATGTGGAAATTCTAAAGGAATTACAGAAGAGGTTCTACAATCAGCTCAAAATCAAGAAAGATTTTTGTCTTTGCCTCTGTGAATGTTTGATGTAAACAAAGGAACCACGACAATAATTCGAATGTCACAGGAAAAGACATTAAAAGAAACAAATGTGATGGCAGAAAAAAACGTATTTACGAAAAAAGTATCATTGATCTTTTCAGGAAATGCTTTGGGCGTTTACTTCCGTATGAATGAATCCTATTTTGCCAAAATAAATCTCGGGTGACAGTTACAATACTGTGATAAAAGATCGCGCCTCGCGTTGTGTTGGAGACCGTTTCCGCCGTCTCGTCGCGCGTCTTGCTCTCCTCGGTGTTTGCGATGAGAAAGGAATTCTCGTCTCTTGTGTTTTCCTATTACAGATGGCACATAGTATTTTCAGAGGAAACGTTGCGTTCATTCCTCGAACTTCGGTTTTCTTTTTGTATTAAATGTTTCCATTCACAAGCGGCGTAGGAAGAGAGGTGTAAAGGAATGAATGAACTCGATCCTCTGTAATGGAGATTCCAATAAAATGGATTATATTTTAGTTTTCATCTGAATTATTCTTTTCAGTTTCGAGCTGGTGTTACGTTTTCGTAGAATTCATTTGGAGTTCTAATCCGAAGAGCAGATTAAGTTAACACATTCAAGGTTTTTAACGTACGTATCTGCGATAATTATATTGATAGACACAAAACGAAAAAAATTGTGTTTATTTAAAAGACCGAGCACTCGCATTCATGCACAGAATTCAGCCGTTTGAGTAAAAGAATTGTATGGAATGAAGTCATTCATTTGAATGAAATTTATATAGCAAGGATAGCAAGAAAGTGTGGTCATTACGTCAATATTTAGATCTTTGAACTTCACTACACACAAACTATATTTCTCACCCAGTATTAAAAACTTATGTAGAACGTCTTGTTATTTATTTATTTTACGTAAAAAAACAGTTAAAAACTGTGTGTAACGAGGTATGGGGAGAAGTGAATTCTGTGCAAGTTATCAAAATTCTGTAATCTCATTCCTAAGCCATATACTAATTGAATTTTGAATACAGAAGTATTATTCCCTCACAAAAGACATAATTTAGAGATAAGAGACCAAATTTATAGCTGATTTACCCTTGAAAATAGCTTTTATTGTATCGGAGTGACTATTTTGTTAACAATCCTTGCAGAAAACACTCATTCTGTACTCAAAATTCAAGTAGTATATATCTTAGGACAGGGATCACAAAATTTAAAAAACGTGCACAGAATTCACTTCTCCCCTTAGCAGGTCACACAGTTTTTAACTGTTTTTGACGTGAATAAATAAATAAAAATCCCCTTTTTCAGTCAGATTACCACAGGAAGAGTTTGCCATGGCATTTCTCTTTATGGATGGATGATGGTAAAGGTATTACGAAACACAAATGATAATGAGATGATATGAAATATTAAAGCATTAAACAACTAAAATTTTCGTGCCTAAAATGCATTAGAAGTTAAAAATAAATAGGGGAAATGGTAATTAAGAGTCAAATTTGAGGAGGAAAATACACTAATGTTTTTCAGTGCTTTTGTCAGTATTACTAATATGGAATCCGCACAGAAATTGCATGCTTCCTTCGGCCAGGTGCGAGGTTGTCTGTGGGTTTTTTTTCAGTTACACAGGAACCTTACCTCTCATTGGCGGAAGTTACGTAGATTTCTTTAATTTCTGCCCGTATTAGAAATTAGTATTATAGAAGTTCTTATTTATTTTTCATGAGTTTCTGACTACCTAACGAAATCATACCCAGCTTTTACATGGGCGGAGCCAGCATAGCTTTTTTTTTTTTCAAATTTTGCGCGGACTGGAAATTATTCTTATATATAATAGTTCTTGGATTTTCTCCCGACCATTGCTATCAAGCCCAACAGATACCACTCAAATACCTATTCACGTATTTATTGATTGATGTTTCCGGTCACGTCAACTGCAATAGTCATTAGTCCCGTTAGAATAGTGCATCTTTTATCCCGGTTGCATAGCTTGCTTTTACTTTTGGGCGCATTGGAAGGTTGTAATGTGGAAGTTTTCAGATTTTATCCGATATGCTGGGTATCTAACCATACTACAGACAGCTGGTTCATGGCCGGAGGCTGCATATGACTTTTTCAATTTCAGTCCTCATGGGAAAATAGTAATGTATATTCGTATTTAAAACAACATTAAGTGATGGGAATTTAATTTATATAATTACCATTTCGTTGGAGACGTTATAGATAGACTGAAGCATAATATTGTAATGCATAGTCCTAAAATAATGACAAATTTGAATAGCCCAATTTTTCTTTAATTTTCATAAATGGTAGTACAATAATTAATTTAATTTTCACACACCCACTATTATTACGGCTATTATTATTATTATTATTATTATTATTATTATTATTATTATTATTATTATTATTATTGATACGGCACATTCTGCTAGTCAGTCTTTTGTGAAAAAAGGCAGTTCTTTCAACCAATGTTTGCACAAATTCGCCTTCGCGATTTTACATTTTGATCTCTACCCTGAATTTTGAAGTGTTCTTTTCAATGTTGTTCGTGAGTGACTGTGAGGTTCTTCGCATGCTGCAAAACTATGGGTAGAATGAAGATGTACTGTGACCATCCGTTTTGCCGAGGTCTCGGAAAACGGAGCTAGCCGGCGGAGGGGTGGGTCGCAACTGGCGCCCATAAGCGGGGCTCGATTATTGGATGCATTTACCAAAACTCGATTTGAGAAAAAAACTGAGACCAAAATTTGGTGGAACCAAAATTTCTAGTACAATTGAATCACAATTCACTAAGATTGCTGAACAGGTTACAGAGAACAAAAAAGGTGTTGTGTAAAAGTGTGTTTTTTCTGGAGTGTTTTTCAAAAAGGGTATTATATGAAAGTGTTATCTGTTCGAGATAGTGTTTGGTATTTGTGTGTGTAATAATTTGTAAAAAGTGTATTGTGTCTGGGAAAGAGGATTGATTGATTCTAGGCAGTTAATACAGTCAAAATGGCAGATAAATATAACGCGGCTAGGAATTTAACTACCGTTGAAGGATCGTCTGGGGATTCAGATAGCGATATGGAAGTGGGAGGACAAGCTCCAAGTACCATGATCGCGAAAGAAACGGTAGAAGTAGAACAAGGAACGTCAGGAGAAACTAGCATGACCTCGCCGACGGAATCACAGCAAACGCCAACACGAGATCCGGATGAGGAACAACGAAACCTCGACAGGGCAAATTTAATGATGCAACGATTAATAGGACAATTCATGCAGCAATTAGATACGAGGTTAGGAATGCAGAATGAAAAGACAGAGGAAAATATAAAGAAATTAGGGACTAACTTAGAAACAAAATTAGAAGAAAATAACTCGGCAATAAATGCATTAGAAACTAAATTAGAGGAGAACAAGAATGCATTAGAAACTAAATTAGAGGAGAATAACTCGGCAATAAATGCTTTAGAAACTAAATTAGAGGAGAACAAGAATGCCTTAGAAACAAAATTAGAAGAAAATAATAGGAAGTTAGAAGAGAATTTAAAAATACAATTCACTGAATTAGCAGAACAGTGGAAGGTCGAATTTAAGAATGAGATTCAACAAGAATTAGGGCAGGAACACGAGAAGTTAGAAGAAAAATTCACGGAACTGGGTCATGAATTAGAAGAGAAGATTGATCAAGTTACGAAAGGATTTGAAAATAGGATCGAAATGCAATCAGATCTTATAACCACCGTGTCCGACAGGCAGACTGAGATAGAACAAGGTGTAGAGAAGTTTCAAAAATTAGTTACTGAACAAGTTAAGGTTCAAGCTAGTAAATTAGATAGTGGAATAAAAGCTCTTTCGGAACAAGATGTGGTTCTACAACACCAAATTACAGCATGTACGAATGACGTTGTAGAATTGAAAAATCAAATTGAAAATTTACCATCGAGTGGAGGAAGCGTTCCGCACACGTATTTTTCATTACCGTGTACTCCTAAATTTAGTGCAGCGGGAGATGAAAATCCATGTGTATTTATGAGGCAGGTGGATAATTTCTTTTCTTTAAATTATGTTCCGGACAATAAGAAAACTCACATAGTCTATCAGATGATGCAGGGTAATGCACGAATATGGGCAGATAGTTTAGGAGAATTACCAAAAACTATGACAGAATTTAAAGAAAAATTTTACTCAAGATACTGGAACAATGAAACTCAAATTAATTTCAAAGTTAATGTAATGTATGGTACGTGGAAGAAAGGTACGATGTCCATGCAAGAATATGCAGAGGAGAAGTTAGCTTGTTTCAAATTATGTACTCCGACGATCCCGGATGACGAAATTGTCTGTTTGTTAACACGTCATTTTCCGTCAGCTACACAAAATTTGCTTAAGAATCTCTTGCCAATGTCCACGGAAAAGTTAATAACGCAGCTGGGATTGTATGATGCGACTTTCGTATACAATGAGAGGTTACAGAGAGCAAGGGCAAATGTTAGTGGGCCGGTAGAAAGCCAAGACAGCAGGCAGCAGCAACATTATGTAAGCAAATCAGAGAAAAGAGGAACTTACAAATCGAAACAGCACGTAGAAGAACAGACCTATGCTAGACAAGATAGGACGCCGTCTAAAGATAGGAATAGAAAAAAATTCTATTGATAGAGGAGTTTTCCAAAACAGAAATACTGAACCCAGTACATCTCGCGGACATGAGTCGGAAAATTAGAAAGGTTTGTTTCGACACGCCATCCCGCCGCAAACCTAATAGAAGAATCTAGGGAAGAAGAGGTGGCGATATTATCGATCGAATTAATCTCATTTGATGACGAACCGTGGAACGAGGAAGAACAAAAGCAGATCGGATCCAGGCGACAGTGTCCGAAGCTTAAGGTTAAATGTGAGGGTGTTGATACGTCAGTACTAGTGGATACAGGTTGTGCGACCTCCGTCATAGCGGAAAGTTTGTTGAATGAATTGAAAAACCAGGGAGTGGAGGTACCTACATTGCCGCTCGTAAAGTCTTTTCTGATAGGTGCGAATCGGAAAAAAATCAAAGCCAATAACAAGACAAGTTTATTTGGATATAGAGATAGGCAAGAATAAGTATCAAGTTGTGTGCCTAGTAGCGCCGGAACTTTTATATCCGCTCATACTGGGAATCGATTTCATGAAACAATACGGGGTTGTTATCAGCTTAGAAAAAAATACCATGACGTTAAAACCGAATAATCAACAGGATCTCGAATTTGATTCGTTCACATGGAATTATTGGGAGGCGAATTGTTTGGAGGAAGAAGATGTGAAGCTGAAAAATCGTTCGCATGTGCAAGGAAATTCTAATCTTAATGAAAATCAGAAGAAACAATTAATTGAAGTATTACTTAGGAATCAGAAGGTGTTTTGCAAAAACAAGAATCCAGTAAAAGATTTTCAATTCGAAATAGAACTAACAGATAAAACGCCATTCACGGGTTACCAATATGTCATTCCAGAAAAACATAAGGAGGAGGTGGATAAGCTCATTGCTACAATGGTTAAAGATGATAATATCATGAAGTCCAAAACCTCTTATCTAAGTCCGATAGTGCTCGTAGAAAAGAGTAATGGGAAGATAAGGTTGTGTTTAGATGCAAGACGATTGAATCAAGTTACCCTACCGTACAGAGACAGACCGTTGCGTGTAAAGGATTTAACTAATCAATTATCCGGCATCAAGTGGTTGAGTTCAACCGACTTCACTGCATCTTACTGGCAAATAGCGATAGCACCTGAATGTAGACAATATACAGGATTTATTCACCGGGGAATTTCGTATGTTTTCAAAAGAATGCCATTTGGACTCAAGAACAGTGCATCTGCTCTTGTGCAATGATTAGACAATATCATTGACAGAGAGATGTCTAGCGATGCTTTTATCTATATTGATGACGTGCTCGTGTATTCGAAGACATTTGAAGAACACATGAACAAGCTAGATATTTTGCTGAAACGTCTCATTGAAAATAATTTACAACTGAATTTGGAGAAAAGTAATTTTTGCACTAAATAAGTTAAATTCCTAGGTTATGATTTGACAGTCAACGGAGTCAAAATGAACATGGAGAAGATGCAAGAGATAGATAAAATTGCACCGCCCAAAAACACGAAACAGCTTAAGAGTTTGTTAGGTTGCGTCAATTATTACGCCAGATTTATTCCTAATTTCGCCATGCACATTGCAATATTTCTTCCGTTACTGCGATAGCACACTAGATGAAAGTGGGATTACAATCGGAAAGTACAATTTCCACAGTTTACTATCACTTAAATAATAACAAAATGATGAAACAAACCAATAGACAAACAAACCGACAAGAATCATGTAAAGAAG
>BLKR01000199.1:382500-713140 GCA_011170035.1 Teleogryllus occipitalis | reverse complement strand
CGGATCCACAAAACGGAACTGCCGAAAGCATAAATTCGGACTGTGTTTCCAGAAATAATGAATAAAATTGGAATTTTAATTAACATTTTAGCTCTAAAACACTAGTAGAATATTCAAGATAGAAACTGTAGGGGACAATCACTTGTCATCTGCAGCTATTCAAAGCACAGAACAATAATTCCGACTGAGTATCTTCTAAAAATAAATCGAGCATTTCAGTTCTGTTAGTTTCTGTAGGGTTTTGTTCGTGGTCAGGGTTCAGTGTTTCGCCACTCGATACCCTCGTAATTATAACAAAAAAGAGTTAATTGATTGAATGAATAATACATGTAATACACTTGATATACTCAAATACTTTTATGTGTAGTAAGTAATGTTTCTTCTCAGTTGACTCAATTATTCCCATCTCCAATTTTCCTTCCAAATTTTGAGCATTAACATTAGATGTATTCAGAGAGTTTAACGAGTGAATATGAGTCAGGTATTAGGATTACAGGAGGTATTTTTTAAAATTTATTTTACGTCAAAAAAATACAGTTAAAACTGCATATGACGTGCCATGGGGAGGAGTGAAATCTGTGCACATTTTCAAAATTCTGTGATCCCTACACTAAGTTATATACTACGTGAATTTTGAATTAAAGAAAAGCTACCATGTAATAAAATATATTTTCAAGAACAAACAACAATAAATTTTTGGCTCTTATCCATGATGTCCTTCGTCAAGGAATAATAATTCCTGCCACAACAACACGGAAACGAATTCTAGAAGACGTGCGCAGATAATGAAGTTACATTTATGTCCAGAAGCAAAACAAGGGGCCATCTCAGCATTTGCTCAAAGAATCAGGGAAACTGGACGAAAAACTTGATCGAGATGGAGGTCATTGACCCGGAGGCTGCAGTACAATACTTGTTACAGGTTCTTTATATACATTTATACAGTCCAAATAGTAAATAATGCATTAAGTGTCATTGTTAAAATTAATGTTACTTTCCTTGTGATGCTCAGTCTAGTCTCTAATTGTATAGAAACAGTTATGCAGCAGAAACGATTTCACTTGGGATTTAAACTTTTCTATCGAAGTTAATCGTTTAATGTCATCTGGAAAAGTGTTGTAAAATAATGTACATGTATTGTGTCTGAATGTTTTGTAATGGGCTGTTGATACTGTCACCTGATGAATATGATTTCTACGTCGAGTGTTATAGTAATAGACATCGGCGTTTACTGAAAATATATTCCCGCCCTTAAGCAAATCATTTCTGACAAAAACCACTGATTCGTAAATCGTCAGACCAGGCAAAGGTAAAATTCCTAGTTTAATAAAGAGAGGCTTACAAGAATCACGTGGGTGGGATTTGGGAATTATTCGCACAAATCTGTTTTGTAATCTAAATGTCTGGGAGCTATAAGATGTATTTCCCCAGAATATTATGTCATATGTCAGGCGGGAACGAACATTCGGGAAATATACACAACGAGCAGTAGGCTGAAGTGTGAAGGCTGACTAAATTTGCAAGAATTCTGAACGCGTAGCTTAATAAACTTAATTTTGTGTTCTATTCATTTAAATGGACGTTCCATTTAAGGTTTGACTGAATTGAGAGACCTAAAAATTTTGTATTCTTAATATCAGTCAATGGTACACCGTTCAGTTTCAATGGAGCACAGAATGGTTTATTTGAAATGGAAAACGTCATTAAAACCGTTTCCTTTTCGTTTACTATTAATTTGTTATTTCGGAACCAATTTGAAACATTTGATATTGAACTATTTACGGTCTTTATTGCAAAGGATGTTCGTATCATCCGCAAAGAGAACAGTTTTTCCGTTTCGAATCGTCGAGGGCATATCGTTTACGTAAAGTAGGAACAAAATAGGGCCTAAAATCGATCCTTGAGGAACTCCACGTGCAGTGGGCAAAGAGTGGGAAAGGTGCGTACGTATGTTCCATCATTCCAGTAAGGTATTTCCACTCTCTGAGATCGTTGTTTAAGGTACGAGCATAACCTATCTAGGGCAATACCACGGATTCCATATGAAGGTAATTTTGAAAGTAAAATGACATGATCAATGACGTCAAAAGCTTTTGAGAGATCTAAAAATGATCCAATAAGTGCCGCGTTTTGATCCAATGATGAGGCGACATTTTTAAGAAAGGAACATATGGCTGTTTCCGTAGATTTTGATTTTCTGAATCCGTGTTGGCAATCTGAAAGCACGTCGTGTTTACTGAGAAAGGTTTCCATTCGTACGTAAAAAAGTCACTCTAATATTTTTGAAAAACCTGATAGAAGAGAAATGGGCCGATAATTTTGAATTTCATTTTTGTTGCCTTTTTTGAAGAGCGGCTTATTTTTAGCAGTTTATCAGTTTTGAAAATATCGGGAAACGTTCCGGTGTATAAGAATACATTAAATATGTGAGTTAACGGGTGAATAATGGTAGGCGCACAGGTCTTTAACAAAGAATCCGGGAATTCATCTAAACCAGACGAATATTTTTTTTACTGATTATCTTGAGAATTTCATTGGAAGAAGTTTCGGAAACGAACATCGTGTCTAAAATTTTGGGGGAAATGTCGGTTATTGAATTTCGTGGCTAAAGACCCTTAGTGAGATCGGCAGCAATTCTCGAAAATGATTGGTTAAAGAGACTGGTCACTGTTGCCGGATCGTTCACATATCGTTATATTTTAAAACAACATTCTCTACAAGGTTTCTAGTATTTTTTATTATATGCCACATACCTGTTTTTTTGTTATTTGAGTTCAAAATATCCTGATCGTGTTTCATGATTTTAGCCTGCCTTATGAATTTTCTTAACAATGATTTGTATTTTTTAAAGTAGATGAGGAAATCTTGAGATTCGTTATGACGTTTAGAAATGAAAGAAATAATTGGTTTGTTTTTACAAGATGTCCTAATTCCTTGTGTTATCCAAGAATTGCTTTTCCGTGAAGTATTTAATTTTCTTCATTGAAGAGGAACGCAAGTGTTAAAATGAAATGAAAGAGTTGAAAAAAAAAGAATTATATTTGTCGTTTGTATCAACAGTACTAGCTGAAGTACCCGGCGTTGCTCGGGCATTTATTATAGTAAATTATTATACAGGAAAAGGAATTCAATTTTTTTCATGCCCTGCGGCGGGATCTATCTCTATATCTTCCATTGTATCCCTTCTCCGCCCTACTCCCTGCCATGCTCTTCCCGGCCACGCCACGATAGCTGTCTTATCTTGACCCCCATTTAGAAATTTCCAGAAATTTCCATTTTCCTCGCTCACATTTCCACAAATAATGGCATTTTTCTTATTTGAAGTTCCAGCTTCTAAACATTCACTTTATAACTAAAAGCAATAAACAAATCTAAACTACAAAATAAAATACTTGTACTCACATATAAATCCCACAAAAATTTTATATATTCCAACACTATCAAAACTGTCACGTTGTCACACAACTTATCCTGTTCCAAACTTTATCCAAATCCAAACTTTATCCTTTATCCAAACTGTCACACAACTTATCCAATTTTTAGATTTTTTCTTCTACTGTATTCATAAAGAAAGTTTTGAAATCGATCTGTAAACTCGTGACCTTGAAGGCACTTACTGTTTTAAGCTGAGTATAACATGCGCAAGTTCATGCACGGGTACGGTAGTAGGTATATCCGGAGTAATAGTTATAGATGTCATAACGTAATTGATGATTCATAATCATAAAAATAAATGAAAATACTTGTATCTATTCTAAAACATAATTAGCAGTTTTTATAATTTTAAAGATGACAAAAATATAAATGTTTAATGTAATGAACCGTCCTCCTCTTATATCTATAAAACAACTATAATCGCCCCTCGTTAGGCGCACCAAAATATGTAGTGAACCACTACCTGCTCTAGATCAACTATAATCTTTATAATCGCCCGGCGTTATAACGCCAAAATAATAACCAAAACCCGCTCTTATCAATTGCCCTGGTTATACTCAGCTTCCACCTCCAAGGTTGCCCGTCGACTAGCTGCTCCCCCAGAACTTCCGATATTTTCTTACTTACACAAAATCTGGGTGTGAGGTTGTGGCTGACCTGTACAGGATCTAACAACTATTCGGGCACGTGGGCGTAGGTCATTAACTAGCTACATGCAACAATTAAACTACGTTCGTTTAATTTAATGTCGAACCAAGTGATGTTCGCCGTCATTTATTTTCTGTAATTCCTGTGCTAGTCGTTATTTCAGTTGAAATATATATACAAACTGGGGTCGTTGCTCTCCCATGACTCACATAAAACACTTAACGACAAACAAAATAAACACATAAACACATCAACGATATAATACCCTTAAATTACATGACACAAAATCCAAAATATTTCCATTCATACTGACAATTATAAATAAACTCATTCACACCCGAATGCGCATTCTGCCTGTATATCTATTGAATATATTTTACGTTAAGACAGAACTTGATCTTGTACAGAAGCTAATTTTAATCTTTCTTCTCCTTCAAAATGTGAATTTCATAACAAAAAAAAACAACAAAGTTTCATAACTTCCCTTTTGCCGAAAACGCTGTAATCCGCAGCAAACCATTGTTGCGCGCCGTCCTCGATGTATATTACGCAGCATCCTCCAAATCCATCCTCCCGCAGCATTTCTCCATCCCCACACATTACCAAAATTTTCTTGAACTCGCTAATATCTTCTTAGCATGTCCTTTCATTCCCCTATCATCCTATTTCCATTACGCAACTAATAACGCGATTATCTGTCTATCGCGTGCTACATTTCCTCCAAAAATGTCCTATTATTGAATATACTGCGACACATAAAATATTTCCGCGTTACGCATTGTTATTACGAACATCATTGCCTAAACTCACTATATCCATTCATGTTCACCGTGTTTCTCGCACAATTGCATACTAAAATTTTTATCTTTTTTCGGAGCGTTGAACCCCACGTCTGACTTCGAGCTTGCTACGCATCATCCTTCTGGGCATTGTTGCGTTGTGTCTTCAACTTTTTTTTCTGGAACATTTACCGATCGCTTACGTGTCTTTACCAAAAATATCATACCATTTTACTTAATTCTGTCCTTTCCAGGCTATTTCTCTTTATTACTACTTTTAATTATCAATTTACATCTTATTACTATTTCTTTTACGATTTCCTAATGTTTATTAATGCCAAAATTGCTTAATTTCCGTCGCTCGGCGCCTTGACGTAGTTGTGACGTCAGCGCTACGCATCATTGTTCTCTCGTAAAATTCCAAATATACAATTTCAATTGGCATCTCTACTGCAGCTCCTCGATATTTTTCAGAGTTGCGAGTAATGTCATAATTTTCCGCGTGATTTTCTTTGTTAATCCCGAAAGTTTCATTTCAATCGCTTTACGCGTTCTCTTAATTTTTAGGAAAAACCGCTTCTTTACATTACCTTTCTTATGATAACAATGGCTGTAAAAATCTCTAGTTATATCGTCAAAAGTGTACTTTCAAAATCACTCATATCTTTTAAACCCCTGATGCGATTCGCTTCGAATAACTTTTGAAATGTTCCTCTAAATGAATGCTATTGATTCGTACTGTCCAAATCGGGATTTTGTCGCGTCTTCTTTAATTTATAAAAAAATTCTTAGTGCGCGACACCGCTTTCTTCTGTTTTTCCATCTCCTACTCATGCCATTCCTTGTTATGTTTGTTCTTTGCATCTAAATTGTTCGTGGGGATCTTAGATTGTTACATTAATGTCCTGTGTGATAGTAACACGTAGTATAAAACTTATTTGTTCAGGTAAATCAATTCATCATACGACTGATAGAAAACTAATGATCCACCAACATTACATTATGTGCAAATAATAAATTGACAATGCTCTGAGCCACATAACAAAACAATATTAGCATTATTTATCTCAAGTGATAGAGATTATGGATCCTGAAATATGAATAATAGAAACCAAAGACTCCCAGATATTATTTGCTTAGACAAAAATATTTTTAGACCAATTCATTTGCTTATTTTTTTAGAAATATATGAATGAACTCATTCATTGGGAGCAATTGATATGCAAAACAACTTTACCGATTAGTCTTAATATGTAAATGATCACAGAAATTCATCCCATATTGAAGAAAAACTTTTACTGGGTTTACAAAATCATAAATTACTTTCCATTTTTCCAATTTATGCAGGAGAGCTGAATAATAGAAACCAAGAACTCCCGCTTCCAATGGACTCCTGCATCAAGTAATCAATGAATAATTTTATTTTACTTTTAGTATACAATCTAGTCATACTTGTATTATTTATTGTGTCAGTGATCCCACTTCTTATAATAGTAAGAATTTGTGCATCGTGGTCACTGTATCCTAAATCTTTTGTTTCATGTATGAAGGTACGTGTATGAATTCTTCATAGACGTCTCTCCCGTATTGGTGGCATTGGTATTTATAATGCAAATGAATATTTTTCATGAAAATGTTTTTTTTCACTCCTTCCCGTAATAAAAATACATATCTTTAGAAAATAATATTTGGTAAACACTGTGATTTCTGTTCATCCTATTCAAAGAATTCGATGTTTCTTAGAAGATGAGCTTGAGCAAGTGCAATGAGTATATTTTTGATACTTACAAATCGTAATTAGTCTACAGAAATATAAATATAATTTACAGAAATAGCACTTGTAAACGAAGATGATAACATACCGCGTGCGAGAAACCTCCTCTGCGAGAAATAGGAAATGGAATGGAAAAACGGGTATCTGTCGAATGTAATTCCCTGTTCCTAATTTGAAATTTCGAAATATTTATTACAATTTATCTACTTTAACTGAAAGTATCATAAAAAAGAATGGCTAGGTCACAAATTTACAGTACATTATAAAAAATTAATAAGAGAATTTTCATCTTTTTTTATATTTATTCCCTGTAGTTTTCCCTCAAATCCATATTGTATTTTGTGGATATTTCATCGGACTTATTTTGCGTTTTTTTATCTTTTTCTTTAACATTTTTTCATATTACTCTCTTTACAACCTAATAAAGAACGCACCTGATGATTTCAGGACATCTGTATGTGTGTATGTATATATGTATTATATCCTTGTCATTCATTGTCAATTAATGCGATATATATTAATGTGTCATCGACAAATGTTTTGGAGGCACTTAAGTCACCCAAAACGTTTAACTACGACAGCGTTCTCAACAATTCCGTACCTGCTCATCTCATAAATAATAAATGTTCTCGATTAAAAAATTGACATTTATTATCCTCTAATTATCTCAGTATTACGATTCTAGATAAGATTAAAATACAAAAGTATGATAGACTTTAATAATATACTAGAACATTTTATTAGACTTTAGAATCTCATTTGAATTGCAAGATCTCACTTAAGTACTTAAATAATGTTTTCATAACATTATTAAACTTTGCAATCTGGATTTTGTTAGTATATGAAATGAAAACTAAAACTAATAATTTAATGTAAAAGTCCATCCTGATCATGATCCTGATCCACGACCAGTAACAATCAATCTCTCCATCCTAGAATCTGCAATGAAAGACTAGAATTGTTTCTTGAAGAGCCTGAAGTTGCGATAACACATTCACTCAATGAAACAGCATGAATGGAGAGGAAGGCACTTTTCATTGTACTTCAAAACACTAAAAGAAAGTTCGCCACTTCCTTTTGCAAGATCTCTTGGAAAATGCAACTTGCTGGATCCTCAATGAGACGTTTGAATAAGTCCCCCAGTTTGTCTGTGTGTTAAGTCAAGCAAGAGCTTAAGTCAACTTCCCTGAGGCATAAAGCACACATTTTAGATAAAAATTTCAACAAAGGCAGCTTTAACCAGTTCACTCCAAGTACTGTCCACAGCTGTTTGATATTTCACTTCTCTTACTTTGACTCAGTTTCGAGAAATGCAGGTTCTAGTCCACGTCAATGGGTTTTCTGCTTAGGCCTGCTTGTTCCATTTGTGGGGTAGTGGGCTTTGCCGTTGGATATGGCCATCCACGGCTGCCGGCTGGCATCCTGCAAAAGCAATTTTAATTAGTTCTTATTGTTTCTTACTCGCATATTTCTTTTACATTGTTATAGAAAGAAGTTAACAAATTTCGATGTAACAATGACTTGCTTAAATGACGAAAACACATCACTAATATATACAAGGCAAAAAGTGAATTAATAAAATTATTTTCGAAACGAAATCTGTACATGATTGCATACAAATACACGCAAACATATACTCACATAGACGCACGCATACAACACCACACGAACGCATACAACACACACGCACGCATAGAACACACACGCACGCATAGAACACACACGCACGCATAGAACACACACGCACGCATAGAACACACACGCACGCATAGAACACACACGCACACTCACTCACGCGCGGCACTCTACTACTTCATATTACAAATATATCCAGTTCTGGCGTAGGAAACAAAGAATCATGTGATTTACTGGAACCGATTTGGTCAAGCAGCCTGTTTTTCAACACTGCAGAATTCTCACAATTTAAGCAGCACTTTCTTGGATTACTAGTTTCGCGATTTATGGAATACGGAGAGATTTGTTGGGACCCTCACAGACATTTACTAAAGGAAAATATGAATAGAGTATAGAGAGGAGCGAGTAAACGTATTTTCTGGAGCAATAACACGAAAATAGAATGGGAGTCTCTACAAATCTGAAGGGTTAAGGTAAGACTGCCCTGTACAAAGCCGGTTATCCAGCATTGAACGATGCCTACATCCGACTCGGTAGACCAACGTACTGTAGTACAAGCACAAATTCCGTTCAGGCCAGAGAGAACAGATGTTGAGAAATTTTCCTTTACAAATGAACAATAACGGACTGGAATAAGTTGCCTGCCACAAACTTGAAACCCATTCCTCTGGATGTTCAAAGATTCAAAAGTAAATTAACTAATTATATTTGTAAACTTGATTAATTATTATTATTATTGTTATTATTGTTTTTATTGTTATTATTGTTTTTATTGTTATTATTATTGTTATTGTTATTATTAGTGTTATTGTTATTATTAGTGTTATTGTTATTATTAGTGTTATTGTTATTATTAGTGTTTGTTATTATTAGTGTTGTAATTACTATTAAATGCATTGCTTCATTAAATATATAATTATTTTCAATGTTGTATTTGTTAGCGTGATGAAAATATAGTGAAACATAAAAGTAGAAAGAGAAGTGAAGTGAAGAGAAGTGAAGTGCAGTGTAATTAAAAAGTTGTGTATTTATTAGTTTAGAATATCTGCGTAGGATAGTCATAAAATGTAGAATTAATGCTATTATTGTTATTGTTGCCTTTATTGTTACCGTGGATATTATTATTATTATTATTATTATTATTATTATTATTATTATTATTATTATTATTATCTCAAAAAAATTTAAAGGTACACTGCATTAATATTCCTAATTGTAATATGTAAAGTGTTGTGTTATGCCACCAGGTAGTATAAACCTACCTGCAGAAGTAATAAATAATAATAATAATAATAATAATAATAATAATAAATAATAGTAATAATAAATATCTATTGATGTATGTATGTATGTTGGTCGGTTGGTTGGTTGGTTGGTTGGTTGGTTGGTTGGTTGGTTGGTTGGTTGGTTGGTTTGGTACCTGGCTCGGTAAGACAAAAAGATGACGGTCAGTAGGCTATTATGTCCAATAACAAAATTAGGTACAAATAAATTCGAAGGTCTTTATTAAAGACCGCCGCAGGGTTGATCAAGGGCGCACATGTTTCGTGGCCCCCGCAAAACGGAGGAGTGATATTTTATCATTTTATCTGGGAACCCAACTTACTTTCTTGCAATTATAGATAATGGATTGATGGCTAAACAAAACAATATTGACGAAAGAGAATCTGCTTGATATATTCCTCTTCTAATTTTAAAGGAAGTAGTTTTACTCTGTCCGAGGTTTGTTCTCCAAGTCTTCATCATCATGTGAAGCATTTAATAATTTCCGGGACGATCTTGTAAATTTCAAGAACTTTCAATACAATGAAATTGGTCAGTCATGAGGGACAGAAGCATATCTTGCAGTAATCTATATATCAGATACGAAGATTTTGCATCTGCTTCAATATGATAAGTTGCGGTTTGCAGACCGGAGTTCCACGGACACATCCCTTTCTCCTTATGCCAAAATTCGGTTGATTTCGCAGTGTTTGTAGATTTCTTCATTTACCACAGCAATGAGTAACTTGTATACTACTGGTCCCGGTAAATATGCGATTGCCGATAGTTTTCGGGCTGCGAAGAATCCCCCTTCTTTCACAGCAGCTATGCGTTTCCTTTCGTTATAAATAGAAAAATTGGTATTTTATCCGCAGAGGCCAGTTCTTACAAGAAATATCTTGTATATCTGCGATAGATTCACGTGCAGTCACTAGAAGTTTCAGCCAAAAATTCTGGAGTTTGGCGGACATGGCGCCTTCCAGTTATTCGGCGAGTCTCTCACCTGCAGCCCGCGCCGCCACTCCGCTAGAGCGCGCGCCGCCAGCCAGAGGGCAGCAGCGAGGAGCGCCAAGATGGCCAACAGCGCCGCCCCCACGTCCAGCAGCCACAGCTGCGGCCACGCGAGGTCCACGGCGGCGGAGCGCAGCTGTGGCGCCCCGCGGTGCCGCATCACGTACTCCGTCCACCACACCGCCGTCTCCAGCGGCGTCTGCGGCCGGTCGCGGAACTGCTCGCTCAGGCGCTTCGCGTTCTCCCGATAGCTGAAACCAGGACCGAAAAGGTATTGAATACCGGTAAAAAATACCGGTTTAATACCGGTATTTTTCCATACCTTTTTCAAATACCTTTATTCTTTTATACCGGTAAAATACCTCTACAGGAGGTATCTATACCTGTATGGACGTCCATAAAGGTTATACTGGTATTATACCGGTATTTTCAATGAAGAAATATAGCTTACCATCCATACATGTTGAAAAAATAGGTTACTTTAGTTAATAATATCTCACAAAATGTTTATTAATCAAATATCATTTCATAATTGTTATTTATTGTTTAAATTATATATATATATATATATATATATATATATATATATATATATATATATATAACATGTGTATATATAAAACAACTGTATTAAATTCTATTCTTATTATTGTAAATGTTTTGTGTTCGGGCGTTTACGTTTTGCATACGTTGTATGTATTGAAAACCGCCCTTAATTTAAACTTCGGAAAAGTTGAAATATGAAATAATAATTATTGATTCCATTGAAGAGAACCTTTTCTTAGTGTCCTTTATCGAGCTATCTCCCATCTGACCTGAGAGATGACCTAAGCCTGTCTTTGTATTTCGCACATGGAGAGGCTGTCAACGTATGCGCCGTGCCGTAGGCGTTCTTCCTTCCCCGCCCCCTCCTTCGGCGAACTGAGGAAGCGTTGACACCTTGAGATAATCACGAACGCTCACGCTTTCAGGCCCAGTTTTCTTATTGTTACAAAATGATTTCCTTTTACTTCATTTCACAATTAAATCTTAATTATACATTAATAAATAGGGCTAAAATAAAATGTTATTTTCCTAGTTTATATTAAGGGTTTAATATATTTTGACATTAACTGCAAATATTGAGAAAATTTGTAATAAAAGTAAATTATATTATTATTATTATTATTATTATTATTATTATTATTATTATTATTATTATTATTATTATTAGCTATTAACATTGCATGTGGGCAAGGGTTCCCTTCTACGCGGGTAGCTTACATTGTAAAATGCATCTGGAGGAGCCCACTTCGAGAAGAGTGTTTCTTCCTTAATAATAAGAAATATATACTAACATTATTAATTAATAAAAAAGAGTTTATTAATATTAACATTTTTACTTTTTAATTAAAATTAACATTTAATTTAAATAAATTTATAAACTAACAAACAAAATAATAAATTAATTTACACAAATTTAATGCAAACATTTAAAATTTAATTAGTATTAATATTTTAAAATATTTATTAAAATTAATTAATATTATATAGTACTATTAATATTTTTTCTTAATGAAATTTCTTAAATAATACATGGATGTAAATTAAACATGCTTCAATCATTAATTTTGAATTAAACATAACGCTTCTGTTTCCTCGCGTAAGAATAATTAATGTCTATTAGCATTCAATGTCAATTTTTAATATTGTTTTAGTTATAATTAATAATTATATATAATTAATTAATATATAATTATAATTATTAATTATGGTGCAGAATAAGGAAACTGCGTCAACTGAAAAAATTATTTTCGGGAATGTTAGTGATACGATCAAATTTAAGCAAATAATCGTATTTAGTGATAAACACAGTCGTGCAAGAAGGAAGTTTGGTATGCGTGGGAAGACTCATTTATGGATAAGAAGACACGTTTCTCCATTTTTTATCGCTACTAGAAAGGGCGAGATTTATACGGATAAATTTTCAACACTCTATCACGTGTCGCCAAGCTCTGCGCCCGGACGTGAGGTCCAAGGTCAGCGAACGAGCTCGTGTTGATGTGTGCGAAAGACCGTTGGCTGGTCCCTCCGTCTGACGACAGAACTCGACTTCCCAGTCAACAGCAGAACTCGACCTAGCTAGAATATGTGTCGAAAATCCGCCACCCTCGGGACTCGAACCCTAGGACCTCCCGGTCAGAAACTCTGCCGTGTAAATAGTTGTTTCCTCTGAGCCATCTCAGCGGAAAAATCACAATGAATTTCCCCCAAATACCTGTATGATTCTACTGAAATACCGGTATTTTCTTATGAAAATACTGGTATTTTGATGAGAGAATACCGGTATAATACCTTTAAATAGAGGTATTTTACCAGTATAGACGTCGGATAAAGGTAAAATACCTCTAAAAATACCGGTATTTGACGTCTTATACCGGTATTTTTAAAGGTATTTTGAATAAAGGTATAATAGAGGTAAAGGTATTTGTATACCGGTATAAATACCTTTACCGCTATTATTTCGGTATTCGGTCGTGCTTGCCGCTATCTAAGGTCCAAATTTAATCAAAAACATTTGTGCCTTTTTTTAAGAAAAGCTGTTTAAAAACCGTTAATGTTTGACCCAAAATGTTGCTAAAAGTACTAATTTTTTCGAAAAATTGAACATGACATTATTTAAACATCTGTTTCTGATGCACACATTTCACTAAGGAAAAATCTTCATACTTGTAGTTGTAGGAAGACAGATGAAAAAATTCAATTTTTTTTCAATTTTAAAAAGTCAGAATTTTCAACGAACGTCAGACTCGCAAATCCCTATACGCTATCCGAGGTGACATTGAATCAAAATTGTTGATGCCGTTTTTGAATTTAAAAAATTAAACAAATAAAAATTTCGAGATAACAGATAAAAAATCGAGATTTCACCCAAAATTACGCGAAAAGTACGTAGTACGTAAATGTAGTTGTAGGAAGACGCCAAAAGAACATTGACCTTTTGCAATTTTTGAAAAATCAGTATTTTTAATGGACCCGCACCATTCTCTTAAACAGCTTTAACACTATCAAACAACAAAATTGAATCGAAAACGTAGTAATTTCTTTGAAAATTTTGAAAATGTCTCAAGGGCTTCATGTAAAAATTCGGTTTCAAATTTAAGGGGCCGCGACATCGTCAGATCGATTAAGGAATTGATTTTGAAGTAAATCGGCTGAACGGTTTAGCCGCTAGCGTTGTTCGCTCTCAGACAGACAGACAGACAGACAGACTGACTTACTGGCTGGCTGACGGACGGACGAACTTGGGCGGTTTTGCCGTCAACAGAGTTTTTGGTATCAAAGACCCACAAAACATGTATTGTGGCTATACCAGGTGTTAGGGGTTTTTTTAAATAAAGTTAGCAACCGGATTTATCTACTTTTCTTTATCTGCGCCGGGCAATAAGGGTTTTTCTGCCGAAAATTCGGTGCTTGTTCCCGCATTACATAACTTTCTCTTTACTGCATAAGCGGTAGAAAGTAAAAATGTGTTGTAATGTGCAAAAAAGAACCTGGAAAATTTAATTTCTTGAACCTGGAATACCGGGAAAAGACCTTGAATTTCAAAAAGTCAGTACGCTGGTTACCCTGTGTTTTCATGTGCTTGAGTTTATATGGATTTACAGTCTTCTTAACAGTTTGTATGATTGTATGCATGCATTATGTATTAGAAGAAGACAGCCAAAATTAAGATGTGGCTCTCAAAATTAAGATGTGATCCTCTCAAAATCCTTCTATTATTTAATTAGTTAAGAATGGCATGAGAGGAAAACAGAATTACTTGCAGAAGTATTGTTATCTTTATGATTTGAGCTGTGACAGTTTTCCAGGATCAGAACTTCAGTAGCAGGCACTTTAGCCACCAAATAACTCAAAATTCTTATTTCGGACTCATGGCAGTCTTCCACTTGGGGTGCAATGTTGCATTGTCTAAACCCATTAAATATCTTGGTGTGTTCTAGACAACATTCATTTCTCTTGTACTCTTGGACAGTTTCTTTTTTGTATCATCCTAGTATTTATACACATTTTCTTGTGTTCTGGAAACTCATTCATCGCATTTATTTTGATGTAGATTGGGTTTTCAGTTCAACAGAAAGCATGTCAATGAAATCTTCGTTCAACAGAATTGTCATTGATAAGCAATTTCTGTAGTCCCTTTAATCTCTGCTACGTAGTTTTATCTAACAAGAAAAATATGAGTTCTAGTGGTCTCCAGTTTCAGAATGCTGCCAAACAAAATCCTCTCAAGGATATTTTAAAAAGTAGCATGCACACTGCTTAAGAACAAGCGAAATACATAATATAACACACTAAATTCAACTAAAGACTTCACTCGTTCTACTATAACATATAGCCCATGTTCAGTAGAACAAATTTTTACACACAAAGAATATCAGCAGTGGCTTTTCCCTAACGCATCACGTAAATAACAAATATTTAATAGTAGGTTGCATCATCATTGGAATGTTGCACTCACATGTCACAAGTAGTAATGCAAGAGTGGGAATGCAGTTTGCTATAATGCAGAATAATAAATCAATATTTGCTTTTCTCAGTCGAAGTTGAAATTGTTTCATTGTGTTTTGATTTTCGAAGTACCTGGTACCTAACAAAACTCTCTCGGACATGGGCATTGTTTTCATTTCATTTCTGTGTCCGTTGAATATTAGCAATGTAGATGATGTTTACCTTCCTGTTGCAGGAGGAATTAAAGGATTCAGTCAGATAATTTTTGAATCCTGAGGAAGTGTCTGGAGAAGACGTTCAACAGGAACATGAGGTAAGAATAGTAGCATCTGTGTTTCAATTCAAACAGTTTAATACCTGAGTTTACCACTTGTAGTATTACCAAGTGTGTTTTCCAAAAGTATTTCAAGACAGGGTTACAATGAGGGAGACAGACATACACATACAATTAAAATAAACAAGAGGATTTTCTTACATCATGATGCATCATTAATTGTTGTTTTCTTCTACTGCAGGACCCTTTGGCTATGTGCCACGAAAATCGTTTTAGCCAAAGCGTGTGGTCTGTTGGTGAGTTTAAAGAATCGATTCATTTTTTATTGATCTAAAAATAAATGAAATGTTTGGTCACGTAGATAGATAGGGAAATCTTACTTAAATAAACAGGAAGATTGTACCGCTTCATTAAACAATCTTTAATTTTACTTTAGAATGGGAAAGAAATCTACATTTTTTCCCTTATCCAAAGAAATAAAAATTTAGAATTGTTGATCAAATTTCGTTGTGAACTGATGATGTATGTTTTTCTCTTGTCAGTTTACTTTCAAAAAACTCAGGTGTTTGTAGTAGTAAACTTCGATTATCGGACATCTACTACTGTGATGTCCCTCCTGCGCGAATGCTAGTTTCAAGCGTAGTCCACACAGGAGAGGTTTCGCGTTAATGTTCTGAGTGGTCGGGAATGAGGAGAATGGGAAATTAGAGAAGAGCCATTCATAGAGAATTGAATTTATTTACCCAAATTACCTATTGCCATTCTAATTACTAAGAGATGAGATGGGGGGGGAGACGAGGGAGAAGGGAGAGAAGGAAGTCGAGAGTCGTTCTTGCTTAGAGGTTTCAGCTGCTTACCGTAGCACCAATCTCGGCCTGCAGCATCGGGGCGACGGTGGAGGCGGCGTTCGGGTCCATGGCGATGAGGTTGGACGATGAGGTCGAACTCGAGACGGACGACGGAGTGACGGCGGGTGGCGGGTCATTAGGCACGGACTCACACACACGCGGCACTGCTCGGAAAGCTCTCCCCTCCTGCTTCGTGCGCCCCGTATTTGTATGTTGGGGGATGCTTTTTGAAAGTTTTTCGAAAGTTTCGATTGATTGATTGATTCATGTTTCCGGGCGCGTCAACTGCTATGGTCATTAGTCCCGTTAGTGTAGTGCATGTTTTTTCTCGGGAGATGGCGGTGATCTTCCCACGCTGGATGGCGAGATCCGGCGCCGACCTACCGTCGGCTAGTGGGGTTTCCCCCTAACCAGGACTCTCCCACCAGCGGGGCACCGCCCCAGCCGGGACAAGCTCTAAGCTCCCGACCGGTCTCCCGAAATATGTGGTAGTGTAGTGCATGTTAGTGTAAGTGTGTGTGTAAGGGAGAGGATAGGACAAGGAAGAGGAAGGACAGATCGCGCGCGGTCCGTGGCCCGTTTGGTAGGGTACTGCTCCGGCATTCGCCTGGTGTTGATCGGAGAAACCACGGAAAACTACCGATCAGAACAGCCGGCCGCTAGAATTCTCCTCCAGACAGCAGCTGAATTCGACCTAGCTGAAAAGCTAGTGTCGAAAATCCTGCCGCCGTCAGGACTCGAACCTAGGACCTCCCGGTTAGAGGCGCTGCAGTGACATCAGTTGATGCACTGAGCTACCGCTACCGGTCCGAAAGTTTCGAATGTTCGGTCTAAATGGTCAACATATTTGTCCCAGAGCCTTGATTTCCTAACGTCTCGTTTTCCGTGTCCGGGTAGCCATGAGGCGAGAATTGTAATAAGGTTGAATTTTAATAAATTAATGATGCTCATTACAGTACGTTGTGTGTTATCAATAGAAAGAGATTTGTTACGAAACTCAATTAATTTTAAAGAATAAATAATAGATAAATTTGTAGAATATAAAAACAGAATACTAAATTTAATGCATAGATTCTGTTATTAGACTGGCTTCCTCGGAGATAATTCCATTGTAAATATTACTTATGTGACTTAATATATTTATTTATATTCATAACAACATTTCGAATGCCTAACTTCATTTGATCCTGCAACTTGGTGTGCCCTCCCGGGTGCCTATTCCCAGAGATGCCACTGTTTATAAGTCAATGTTTAAGTTTAAAACAATATTTTTTTTCTGTTTTACCCAGAATGTTTAATATCGTCGTACAAAACATTCCTTTCTATTTTCACGTTAGGCAGGTTTCCGGCTTATGCAGTGTATTTTGCATTGGAAAATTGTCTGCTCTGTGAGTGTCTTCTTTTGGGTGAAGGCAGGTTTCCGCCTTATACAGGTTCCCCATGGTGAGTATTGCGAGTTAGTATTGATGAATAGCCAGGAATCATTTGAAGAGTAATTAAATTATCGATAGAGGGAAAGGTACAGATAATCACTGGTGTTTAGATAGTCCTGAAACAAAATAGTACGTACAAAAATGTAAGGGATAATGTCCAGGTCGGGGCTCTACGCCTTGTTTTGCTTCCTTCTGCCTCCCTTGCCTGCTCACGCTGAACTCCTCTCTCTCTTGCCTCGACGCAGCCCCCTCTTGACGAGGGTCAGGTATCCCCCTTCAGGAGCGGCCAACCAAGTGACGACCGCCGCGCGAAAGAAGTCCGTAACGTAACCCGCCGTCCGATAAGACAAATACCGGTCCTTCTGATACATGTCCGGTTCGTTCACATAAGGTATTGTGGACCACATTATGACCTCGGTGAGTAGTTCAATACCTCCAGTCATAAGTATCATTTTAATGTATATTTTAACCCTGTAACAGAAGACACGGTATATTTCACAAAGTTTCTTACAGTGTTGAATATTCATTAGAACATGACTTACGTTTTCGAATCGATGGTTGTGCCACTTCCGTTTCTGCCCCTTCGTGTCTGTCCACTGTCCGTCGAAGGGTGAGCCGTGAATGAGTTATTTCCCTCTGTATGTCTTGTGCCCAGAGGGATCTGGTATTCCTGTCTGCGAAGCACAGAGTTACCTCGTTTGAGATACTGCACCTTTCTCAAGGTCAGACAGAGGCAGATGACGTTGCAGATTACTAGACAGCACATAGGGTCAAAGTAGAATAGAACTGCTCCAGATTTCAAAAATCCCCATGAAATTTTTAAAGCGATTTCTGAAATTTAAAAGGTCAAATATAATTAAAACATTAAAATAAACATGAGTTTTGATTTTTCTTACATACATTTGTAAGAATACGCACGTAAGATTTTATTTTAATATACGTCACATTTACTTACATAATATCCGCAAATCACATATCAGAAACTATGACGTAGAAGACTTTTTAACAAAATTGAAGTTCATTGTGATATATCACAGCAATAGAATATGCTATATATGAGTTCTATACGCAAGATATGTGATAATTCTCTTTCTGAAAACTAAAGAGGAATTGGTGGCATTTCATACGTCGTTAGGCTTTTACATCTCTGGCTAGAATAAGTACATTCATATTAAACATTCTGATTTACGATTTTACGCCGTAAATGTGCAATCACACATTTCTTTAAGGTCGGTGGCGAAAAGTTATTCCTTCTATCTGCCTATGCAGACGTACGTGGCCGAAGATAAAATTGTAGAGGAGAAAATGTAGCCGATTTAGTCTACAAGTTGCAATGTATGCCAAATCAGGATCAATCTTTTTGAAAGAATTGCTAATAAAGCAAAAATTATTACATTATTTTTACGTAACATTTTACTTTCTTATCTATGAAAAATATCATTGCAAATTTTAATGGGGAAAATGTAGCCGATTGGTAAAATGGATGCCAACTGTGCTTCAAATCTATTTAAAAGAATTGCTAAAATAGCAAAAACAATAACAATTTTGTTACGCGACATTTTACTTTAATATCTACGTAAAATATCATTGCAAATGTAGGTGTAATTCAGTACTTTACAACTGAAGATAGAACCTTTTTGCTCGAAATTGAAAATAAATATACAGAGTAAAACGGTTTTATCTGTAAAAATAGGGTCTTGGTTTCTACCAATGTTTCAATGCTTTTAGAATACGTATCAGTCTACAGTTTCGTGCTTGGATGCCAAGTACCCTAACAAAATTTGAGTACATTTAATAAAATAGATTTTATTTAAGAGAGGGCCCAAACATTGGAATACTCTCCTGTAAAATTTACTGGGGTGCAGATAATACCTTTTTACCTTAGGGTCGCCATATGTGTAATTTAAAAAAAAATACACCAAAATGAACTTTTTTGGGCGGTTATTTAAGGTCGCATCAACAGCTGGCATTGCAAATGTCATTAGCGACCGCTATTGGCATTAACGTTATGGAAACTATGAGGATGAAACGAAATGGTGATGATAAGGGGTGAAAGGACGAACACAAATGTAACCATGCCCGAGGCGGGACTCGAACCCGCGACCCTTCGGTCCGAGATCACTACGACACTACTACCTTAGCGATCTCGGCCACCGGGCCGACAAAATGAACTTTATGTCATATTAAACAGTGCCATTACCATTATCCGTTTGAAAAGTTTGAAGACCACATTTGACCGGCCGCCCGTCCGTCAATTCGTCAGTCAGGTCAGTCAGTCAGGTCAGTCAGTTAGGTCAGTCAGTTAGGTCAGTCAGTCAGGTCAGTCAGTCAGTCAGTCAGTCAGTCAGTCAGTCAGTCAGTCAGTCAGTCAGTCAGTCAGTCAGTCAGTCAGTCAGTCAGTCAGTCAGTCAGTCAGTCAGTCAGTCAGTCAGTCCGTCAGTCAGTCAGTCAGTCAGTCAGTCAGTCAGTCAGTCCGTCAGTCCGTCAGTCCGTCAGTCCGTCAGTCCGTCAGTCAGTCAGTCAGTCAGTCCGTCAGTCCGTCAGTCAGTCAGTCAGTCAGTCAGTCAGTCAGTCAGTCAGTCAGTCAGTCAGTCAGTCAGTCAGTCAGTCAGTCAGTCAGTCAGTCAGTCAGTCAGTCAGTCAGCGTATCAGCTTGTCAGCCTGTCAGACCGTTTCATTTTTTCTCTAAATGAGCATTTAGCGCTCCGGATTAATCTTCGATTAATTATTCGTTATTTATCAGTACTCTCTGTATTCCTGAGGGCGCTTAATTTATGTCTCGCCTCGTTCGTCAGTTGCAAAAAGGTACCGCCAGGTAGCATTGCCGCGTCCTGAGTCACTACCTAGCGTCCAGAGTCGGGAAGAAACTTGGAAAGGGGTAGGTTTTAGAACACTTCACGTGGGTTGAACTAGCTCCGGTAAAGTAAGCAGACTCGTTTTTTTGGAGCAACACAAAAGTTTGTCTCGGAATCGAAGCCGGACTCCCTTGGTTTAAGGCGAGCGACTTCGCTCTGAGCTATGAAACACCAATTATTTGGTATCTCGTTTTCTAATTCCTGACCATATGTTAATCTAAGAACACTGTCATCGAGGAACACTTTGCTACGTACATAAATGATATATGCGTTTCACAATTATGTATTCCATTTTCGGTAATATGTGGAGTGTGCAATTAATCATCTGAGCAACAACATCCGTTCCCAACACAATTTGGTTTCTCACGCTACGTGGATCATTTTGTACAGTACTGGAAACATAAATTGATCGGGGCCGTCTGCGAAGCATTTGCATGGCTTGGCCAGCCCTTGTCATGACGAAACGTCGCAGGCGGAGCCTCACACACCATCGTAGCCAATCTCAACGCAGCGGGGAGTGCCCTAACAAAATTACCACGTACAAATGGCGGGCGCCGCTAGTTCAGATGTGGAAGTATTTTCAAATAAAAAATACATGGAAGAAACACTTGTATGAACATGAAAGTAAATTGATTGAAATCTATATGAACCCATAGCACTTAATCACTCTTAACACAATTCTTTTTCAAGAAATTATATTGATATAAGTTAAAATACCACTTATTTTAGAACAATTACGTTTTTATACATATTATAATTCCAATATTATTGTCCATACACAATTTATAAACTTTATCAAATGACAAGTTTACAACAGAATTTGGCGATAAGAAAAATGATTATAATGGCATATTTGCAATTGTTAATATGTATATTACATTTGTAAAAATGCAAAATACTGTCTTTCTCGAATCGTTAGAGGAACCATTTCAATAAAAAATAGTAAAATTCAAAGACCAAGTGTATATTTATCATTAAAGTAACAATCAAACTAGATATTAAGCAATTAATTTGCATCTCATTTCAAATTGTTATTTTGCGATCATCAAATCTGGGACAATTTGGGGACACTTCCCGGCAGGAATAGCGCACATTTCGGAATTGTTTATAAAATAGTTAATTATTATAAAATTGTTAATTCGCAGTTTTCTGTTCTGTGACATCAGAAAACCCATCCCACTTTAGAATTGCAAAATTTGGAAATTGTTTATACATTTTTCAATTTTTCAAACAAAATGTAGTCCTTTTTAAAAATTGCTTTTAAACGAGATGCAAAATTCCGCAATCCGATTGGCGCTATCGTCTTTCGTTTTCGAGATACGTAATTGTTTATAAGAAATTAGCATGTCATGACAACAGTATTCCTGTGTCTGAACAAAAATAATTTTATCAACAAGAATGAATTTTCCATTAACGATCTGGCCCGAATCGAGGCCCTGCGATTTTGAAAATAATTCTTTAAATTTTGGGGTTAATTAAGTTAAAGCCCCTGGGGAGCAATTTCAATCTTTTCTCCAAAACGGCTCCAAAGTTTTTCGATCTACATATGTGACTAAGTCGAACATCCGCCAATGTCGGTACTCGAACTCTAGGGCCTCCCGGTCAGTTACGTTACAGGGGAAACTGTAACGATGCCACTAAGCTATCGTAATCTTTGCAACGTGAACTTAAAAACATAGTGAGTATTTTTCCATACAAATTTTTAATTTTTCAATATTACAAATATTCAATGGTTTCATATTATTCGTGCGCATAGTAAATATAACTTAAAGCTTCCTGCTTGAATCCTCCGAAACAAATCGGACAAATTGTATAATTGAAAAAATTATATAAATGGGTTAAGAATATTGGAATAGTTTCAAAAACTATTAGAGTTAATACCAATTTTCTAAAAGCGATTTAACTAAATTATCTAAAACCTGGATCTCATAAATTTTTAAACTGCCCTTCTTCTAAACATTATGTTTCTTAAAATATGTCAAAGTGACTTTCAAGTTTGACAGTTGATTTCAGTACTGGAACTAAGTACACGTACAGTGAGCAACAATCCCGAAATGAATTTTCAACCCCATATGATACGTCGCACAGGATACACAAAGCCAAAACTCAGTACCCTTCGATAACTGACAATGGGAGAAAAAATAATCAAGGGCAGGCTCTCAGTTTCCTTGCGTGCAACAGAAGATTAACACAAGTTTTTTAATTGTGAAGTTAATTATAAAATGGCTTCTTTTTCATCATCCGTGTGCAAGACTTTTTAAACAAAGGATTGGTAATAATGATTGTCCAGAGGATGGATGGAAATGTAATTTATTGCACTTGCTGCAATAAAGAAGTACGGTATTCAGTAAAAATTGATCAATTAAAACATATTTACAGGTGTATTTTCCTAGTCGAAATGTCTAGTGATCAGGTCTAATGTTGCTGCGTAAATTATATAATTTGAAATACTGAATTCAGGAAATGATAAAACAATGTCAATGAAATATGAAAAAAGAATTTGATTGAAGTGACAATAATTATTTTCGGGATACTATTAAAATAATTGAGTTTTTAATTTCGTTTCAAGTACTAGCAGTATCCCTGTGTCTGAACAAAAATAATTTTATCAACAAGATAAAATAGTTCGACAAAACAAGTAATAAATGTGATTTCTACGACCAAATCTCAAATTCAAGGCTATATAGTTTCTGCCCAGGAAGTGTGAACCTAAACATTAAGCTAAATACATTTTAGTAAAACAACGCTTGTCTTAAATTGAATCTGACATTAACTTGTGTCAAAATTAAGCAATTTGTTTAAACGCATGGTCTTTTGTAGCATAATTCTAAAAAACATGTCAAGAAATATGTAGCTGTTTATAAATTAATTTAATTATGCAGATTAAATGTTCTAATAAGTTTCAAGTGGGCCTACACCTTGCGTCTACATCTCATAGTGACGAATCTAGAGAAAGGAAATAAACTATGACGCACTTTGTGCATACTTGTTAATGAGGCGTCTTTAAGGTAGGCTCCAATTACATCTTGTGACTTAGAAAAATCATTTTCTGCCTTTTCTGTCAAAAGAATGAATTTGACATAGAAAAAAATTGGAAAAATTCTGAAGTGTTCTTATTTACAAAATTCAATTTAAATAAAAATATAGTAAAATAAAATTTGATTGTGCTTGTTCCTTTATTTTACCCAGCATCGTGCATATTTGGCTATTTGATAGTGCATGTTTGCATGCATATTTTAGCATGTGTTAGAGCTTTGAATTCCTGTCTCTAGTCATAACTAAAGACTGGATTTTTTTATGTAATTACGTATTTGTCTTTCTAATTATCGCCCTCAAAATATTAACCTTGGCAAATTGTCGCCGTCGAAACACAATATCCAATTTTTTCGTTGCATATCTAGTAGTAGATTACATTTTTTTATATATCTCGCTATTTTCATAATTTTTTTCTCAATTTTCTGACATACTTTTATGTAAAGAACTGTTTTCAAAAAATTCAGCAATTTTTCCTATATTATTCGTGCGTTCTACTGCGTACTCTACTGGAGGTACGATACGTGAAGGGGCGGTTGGATATTCTCACAGTGCGGGGCGCCTGTTCCAGTTATTTTAGTGGGGAAAGTGCGCGTCTGCGACAGATCATTTTCACATTTAGGTGTGAGAAATATCATTGACGGCACGTTTGGCGACTTTTCACCCGAATTTCCAAGAAACTTTGGCGATCGTCGTGTTCGATGAGAATATTGCATGCTGCGGCGATTGTTTGCTGGTCGCAGATATCGCCCGTTTGTACTACGATAGTGTCTATTGCTTCTACTCTGTCAGCTAAACTACATTCCTAGATAATAATTGTTAAAGGAAATTTGTTATAGACGTAAGTTCCAATTATATAAATGTATTTTATAATCAGAGTATTTTAATATGACATATTATATCCGATTTTACATACTTATTACTAATTGGTACTGATTTTATTACACATTTATGTACTTATTTTGACGTTTCATAGTACATTTTCTCCGGTCTCTAGTCATAACATCGCGGAACATGTC
Organism: Teleogryllus occipitalis; assembly: GCA_011170035.1. Classification (NCBI taxonomy): domain Eukaryota; kingdom Metazoa; phylum Arthropoda; class Insecta; order Orthoptera; family Gryllidae; genus Teleogryllus; species Teleogryllus occipitalis. Next base: position 688,642 of record BLKR01000199.1, on the reverse strand, counting down.
GTGCTTCGGAATGCGCATTTGAGGTCGTTCTCGTAGTTGGAAATCGGACGACCCTTGCTTACACGGAACGAGTTCTCGTTCTAACCGTTTTACAAAATCTCGCACATTTGCTTCAGTCTTTCAGTTGCTTTTAATATGCCTAAGACAAAAGTCACAGTAAGTTAGAGGTTACGAAGTTTCCTTCGCGAGTTCGATGAAAGCATTTTCAGTATCGATGGATTGGTATTCTGTAAATTGTGTGAAGTTTCACTTAACAAGTGCTAAAAACAGCTTCTTGTGCTCCAACATTGCAAAACTGCAAAACATGAGAATTACGAGAAACTAAAAATGTACCAGAAAAGAATTGGGAACTTTTTTCCTGTGTGGAACAAGTGGCCCTCTTTGTGAAAACACGTCTGCAGAATTTTCTCAAAGTGATTTAACACTATTCAAGTACTTCCTTCTTACATCATATGATGTCGAAAGGAATTTCTCTCGCTACAAGACTACATTCAGCGACAATAGGAGAGAATTCTCATTTAACAACCTTTAAATTCTTGATAAATTGCAACAATCTTGATACTGGGATATACTTAGTGAACTCTTTAATCGGTCAAACATTTGATTTTTTCGGTTGGTTTCGAAGAATTAATACTATTCATTATAATTATTCAGAATAATACTATTCATTAAGTAATATTTTGAATTTAAGAGGTCATATTTTTATGTTTTTAGGTTATAATTGCTTTCAAATTTCACAAATTTTTATTTTTAAGAATTTCGCCTCCTAGTGATCACTGGAGACTGGATTTATATGTAATTACTTAATCTGAACAACTGATTTTATATAACCGAAAATAACTTAAGAACTTTTGCACAACACTTCCGCGAAATTTCTCCAAAAATTTAACATAGCATCGAAACGCGTGCGATCATCATCAGACCCGAACTCATTCTGTCTGTAACATTTTAAATTGTTGGCCCACAAAATCCAAGTGAATGTCTTTTATCAAACTCATGCCCATCACCATAAGAAATGTTCAAAAACGTTTTTCACTGTTTTCGGGCGTCTTGCGTCTTACTATCTGCTTCATAATTTTACTAACTTTTATTTTGTACTTGTCACGTTACCGAATTCCCTTTTCCTGTTTTCCTTTTTCCAAAAACCTTTACTTTTCGTCTTCTCAGCCCGTGATGACGTCACTTACATCTTCGGTCGCTCTTTCAATTCTTTCTTAATCCGCTATGCTATGAAACTGGATAATAATTTATTCCGAGCCTTACATAAATTCCCCCGCGCCGTGACTAATTTTGCCTTGATCTAAATATTTTTCTCTATAATTTCTGAAAGTTTGGCCAAAATCCACCCAGGCATTCACTGGATATTCAATAAAACTCGTCTTGTTGTATACTTCCAGAAGTACAACAATGGGTGCCATATCCTCAAACTTCGCCGTGTTATACATGCAATTTACACAATTTATAAAATTTACGGAACCCGTGGCTCGAATAACGTGATTCTTGTTTTAAAATGTTCCTAAATTTGGGTTCTATTCACTGTTCATAAAGCCTATTTCCGCCCCTTATGTTTTCTATTACTTTCCTAATAATTATTATTACGCGGTTCTGTTGTCTATTGCTTATTTCCTTCTTAGTTCTTCTTCGCTTACATAAAAGTTCCATGTTCCATGCATTCTTGCGGGCTAGTCTCACAAATCATTACATTTGCTTACTTAAAAGTTCCGTGTTCCATGCATTCTTGCGGGCTAGTCCCACAAATCATTACAGTGCCAATGCCAAACTGAAATCAGGGAGCGGGAGTAATAAAAGCATTTTCAAGAACTGAATATTAATCGATTGCGATGAAGTGATGGCCGATAAAACATTTTTGGGATGATGACAGACCTCTGATGAACATCAATATTAAACAAGGAAGAAACGCATTGTTTGTGTGTAGGCTTGCTAGACACATTACACCAGTGAAGGTGAAACAAAATTCGCAACAACAGTATTAACATCTTTTTGGCAACATTAAATGCTACAAGAACACCACCAACTCTGCCACAACTGATGTCACAGGAGCGACTTATATCGAGAGGTTCTAGGGATCGAGAGCCCACGGTGGTGGAATATTCGACACTAGCTAAGTCGAATTTAATATGAAGTGTAAATGAGAATTCTAGAGGATCTCCGCTCTGTCTCTAAACAATTGCACGCGAATGCCGGAGCAGCAATGTAACAAAAGGGTCATGGACCGAGCGCGGTATTTCCTGCCTCTTAATTGTCCTACCCTCATCCCTCACCTACACACACACTCGCATGCACACTAATATATTTTGAGAACAGCCAGGGCTTAAAGCTAGTCGCGACAAGAGGGACATCTAGAAGGGAACATCCGCAAGGTGCTCTGTTTGTTGTATGCCACCATCCAGGGAGATGAAAAACCGCAACCTCCCGGTATTCAAAAATACACAACCAACGGGACTGATGTTCATAGCTTTTGAGGTGTCCGGAAACATCAATCAACCAACGTATGAACCAATCAACCATCCAGACAAACAGGCACCCTTCCAACTACTTGTGCAGAAAGATATCCATCTACAAAGGTAAATTCGGCATACACGTGCTGATGCAACCATTGGCTCGGAGTCGGCAGGGCAACTCTTTCCAGCTATTTCTACAATGCAGGTCGCCGCGCCTATGGAAAACAACGCAGTACCGCAAGAAGGAACTGGAGCACTCTACATTAGCAGCCGTAAAAATCAGGTCCTACGAAAGAGAGCACTACGGCGATGAAAAAGCCTAAAATGTTAAACCATAATGCAGTGCAAGGCATTACTATAGTAAATAGAAACTAGGTTTTATCCTTTTCGAATCACCTCTGTCCTCGCGAGATAGGTGAACGAAAGTCAACACAGGGGCGGCAAGAAGGCGCACTATTTCCTAGTTCAAATTATATTGCGCATTTTAATTAGTTTGAAAAAATTTGACATAGAATGCATTAAAACGTATACGTTGGCCAAAAATGTTTTACATCAATCGCGTAGACCAACCTGCAAAATGCCTGCTTCCCAAGGCATTCTGCGCCAAGGGCCTGACGTCTGCCCTTGAGAGTGGCGAAACTGCAAATAGTGGGGGGTAGGCAGCTTTGCGTGGTGGAGAGCAGTCAGCCGATGCACAGTGGGGACGACGCGGTGTGTAAAGTGAAAACTTGGGCATCTAAAGCAAAGAGTAGGGAACGATATTTTATATGTGGTAATACAATGAAGTTTAGGTATTAAACCACAAATGAAATTCTGTGTCGCGTAATACGAGAAATGTATTGTCTTTCCATAACAATGCCCGTCGAGGTGGGTTGGTCCACGTCCTGACGGGGGGATACAGAGAGGGCTCTCAAGTATTCCTTTCCTTCACAAGTCGCTTTTCTTCTCCCCATTGTACATTCTCATTCTTCTATACCATCCTGTCTCTTTTCTTCTCCCTCTTCTATTTCACTGGCCCCCTCTGTATGCTGAACGCCCACCCATGTGTTTGCCGTGCATGGCGACCCGTGTCGGAGGGAATGTATGTCCTGGCGGTTGAGGGGCCTGTCTGTTTCCCAATTACTCTCCTCGTGCTCCTTTTTTTCTTGGCACCCAGGGATACGTGCTCTTACGTATTTTGGGGAACATTCCTTGTAGGTCTCGATACACTTGCTTTGGCTACGGACTCTTCTAGACGGGCGGTCGGGAGCTAACCCACTCCCGATCAACCGGCTTGGACTAGGTCTTGTACTGAACTCCAGGGTGAGCGGGGGATCCACGGCGGTGCAGCGCTGTGGTAACCCCCCACTATATCCCCGTGGCAACCCTGGCACTCCGATGGAGTGTCCCCTTGTTGGGCTCCGTGGTGGGTGGGGACCACGGGGATGAATCTGATATCCTCTTAATGGATAAAAAACCTACCCCCCCGCCCTCTTCCATACGGAAGAGGAGATTTGTTGGTGAAACAGTAAATCTTGAGAGTTTTTTCTGTAATGAGTCAGACAGACCTACTAAGCCCCGCTTTCTCATCATGTCAAGTAAAAGAGAAAATGAAACTATGAAGAGTGTTAGCCCTATAAAACTTGCCAGGGAAATTGAAAAGTTTGGTATATTTCAGTCGGTGGTCCGTCAGAGAAATGGCACAATTCTTTTCGAATGTCGCTCTGACGAACAGATCAGCAAGATCCTTGACCTCAAAGAAATAGCCGGCCTCCAGGTGCATGTGTCCGCCCACCCGACCTTAAACCTCTGCAAGGGTGTGGTAAACCACGAAGACTTCGCTACCGAATCGGAAGAAAATTTGAAAGCCTTCTTCGAGCCATGTGGTGTGTCAGAGATCTATAGGATTCAGCGGAGAGTAAATGGGGTACTCACTCCTACCCCAGCTCTGATTCTGACCTTCGACCGTCCATCGCTACCAGAGAAGATATCGTGTAGCTTCTACAATCAGGAAGTATGTTCCAAACCCTCTGCGCTGTTTTAAATGCCAGTGGTTTGGCCATACGCAACCTCGCTGCATGCACGCCGCAGTCTGCGTGCACTGTGGAAGGGAGGCTTGTAGTGACTCAAACTGCTCCGCCGAGGCAAAGTGCGTTAACTGTTGTGGAAAACATCCATCTAATTCCAACCAGTGTCCCATTTTCTTAAGGGAAAGAGAGATCCAGAAGATCAGGGTCTCCGAGAAAGTTTCCTTCCCGGAGGCACGACGCCGTTACCAGACGCGAAACCCCGTGGACATGGCCGGAAGTTTCGCTGACACCGTGGGTCAACATAAGACAGTCAATTCGGAAACCTAAACGCCTAAAGCCTCCACTTTGTGCGATGCTGCCTGGCAGGTGTCCTTTGATGACATCGGCGGAGATGCAAATCCTAAATCTCTTGTCCAGCCTGAAACAAAATCGGAAACACAAACCAAAAATATTTCAACCAACACCCAAACACATCAAGAGAAGCTAAGGCCGACAGGCCCTATTGCTAGATCTAGGTCGCCTGTCTCAAGGGATCGTGGTGTCTCAATACATGCGACCCTCTCCAGCAGTAGTCAAGATGACTCTGCTGGGAATGAGGAACTCCGCATGAACAAATCCATTACTTTCCAACAAAGAAGGAAAAAGAAGAAAAAGAAACCTGGTACATAACCTACCCTTGAACCAAAAACTTAACTAGAAACTATGGCTCTCCGGTCATGGAATATAAATGGCTTTCGAACCCATTTGGATGAATTGAAGTTAATTATGTCTATACATAGACCCGTGGTTATCTGCCTGCAGGAAACACATCTCCTTTCTGAGCACTCCCTCTCTCTACGAGGCTTTTGTTGCTACAGGCAAGACGTAGACGATGGCCTCCGCGCCCATTGCGGAGTCGCCACGTTTATCACAAACTCTTTGGTATCGAAAGAAATAGACATACAAACCACTCTGCAGATATCTTGCGTTCGTGTAAATTTCCGAACTATTTCTGTTACTATTTGCAACATTTACATCCCGCCTGGACAAGTCGTGTCACAAAAAGAACTGGAAGATGTGCTCTCTCAGGTGCCTACACTTTTTCTCATTGTGGGAGACTTCAACGCCCACAACCCTGCCTGGGGTGGCACAAGGTCGTGCACGAGAGGCAGGTTACTTGAAAATATCATAGATAACCAAAACTTAATTCTCCTAAATTCTGGCGAAAGCACACACTTCTCCGTAGCTTCTAACACATTCTCGTCCGTGGACCTAGCTCTCTGTAGTCCCTCCGTTTCTACAATCTTCGAGTGGACTGTCCTTGGCGACCTGCATGGCAGTGACCATTTTCCCATCCGGGTCAACCTCGATATTCCCGATCTGAACGTTGCTCGCCCTCCTCGGTGGCTAATCCACCGAGCTGAGTGGGAAACATTCAAGAAAGAATTACGAATATCGGAAAACTGCCCAAACGACATCGATGCTATGGTTGCCCATTTTAATAACGCCGTCCTTCATGCGGCCTCATTTGCCATCCCGAAGTCGTCGGGCCATGCACGACACCCCCTGTGCCATGGTGGAACGACGATTGTGCCACCGCGGTCCGTGATCGGAAGAGGGCATTGACAAAACTTAGTAGGTTCCCAACCATGGAAAACCTAATAAACTATAAAACATCCCAAGCCAGAGCTAGATTAGCGATACGGGAAAGTAAGGCTGCGTCCTGGAGAGCCTACATCTCGTCACTCTCTTGCCGTTCATCCCCTAAACTTGTGTGGAGAAAGGTCCGACAGATCGGTGGAAGACCCCCTTCGCCGTCTATTTCAGGGCTTATGGTAAATGACAATCTCCTAACCTCTCCACAAGAAATTGCTGAAAAAATGGCCTCTCATTACGAACAAATCTCCAGCTCCGTACACTATTCTTCTGCCTTTCAAAACACGAAAAGAAAAATGGAAAACTGTAAATTAGACTCCCCGAGTCGCGTGGAGGAAGATTACAATGCCTTTTTCTCCATGGACGAACTCTTCTGTGCCCTCGCTTGTGCGAAAGATTCTGCTCAAGGACCAGACCAGATACATAACCAAATGTTGAAACACCTACCTGAAAACGCTCGTTCGTTTCTCCTTGGCATTTTCAACAAGATTTGGGCTGAACATGCAATACCAAGGATTTGGCGTGAAGCCATCGTTCTTCCAATCCCTAAAGAAGGAAAGGACAGAACAACCCCCTCAAGTTACCGCCCAATCTCGCTCACAAGCTGTGTGTGCAAGCTTTTAGAGCGAATGGTAAATACACGTCTGGTCTGGCTTCTGGAACAAAAGAACCTATTTACACCTCTCCAATGTGGCTTCAGGAAGCACAGGTCGACCATGGACCACTTAGTCACCCTCGCTATGCAGATTTCCACTTCTTTCATGCTACGTCAGCACCTGGTAGCAATTTTCTTTGATATAGAGAAAGCGTATGACACCACCTGGAGTCATACGCTGTCAGGGCTTCGAACACCGAACTTTCCACTCAATCACATTTTAATTGAAGGTCTCAGTATTTTTTTAAAAATTCCTACCGTAAATCAAATTAAATTCTTAAAAGGACTAAAAATGATTTTTAGCGACTGGAAGTACATCTCGATTATTCCTCTACATGGTCTTCCTCACGCTTGAAACAACTCACCAAGGGAGGTGGCTCAGGGCATCAATTGATGTCACTGCACTGCTTGTGACTGGGAGGTCCTAGGTTGAAGTCTCGACGGTGGCAGGATTTTCGACGCTAGCTTCATAGGTAGATCGAATTCAGTCGCTGTCTGGAGGAGAATTCTAGCGGCCGGATGCTGTGGTTTCTCCGAACAACTCCACGAGAATGCCGGAGCAGGACCCTAACATATGGGTCACGAACCGCCGGCGATCATTCCATTCTCTTCCTTGACTTATCCTCACCTGTCCCACTTGCATGCGCTACTTTACCACAATTGTGACCATTCAAATATTCGACATACGAATTCGCCGCCGCCACCGCTGACGTCACAAGCTTCTCCAGTACGTGGGGTAGGTAGAGGAGGTGGGGGGGGGGTCTCCCTACCGCCCGTTGTGACATCACGGGGGCAGGAGGGAGGCGAGAGAAATTTGTCGTTCGTCAGACGTCGTGGAGTGAGGTTATCTTGAGAAAACAGGTATTTTTACTGTACATTTTGTTTATACATTATAGATTGTGATCAAGGCTTCTGTTGATAGAATGTACTGTGTTGGAAAGACACAGCTTTTTTAAATTGAAACTATAAACATTCAATAGAGATGTGTAAAGAAGACAGTGCAATAAGCTTATGTCAGTGCTCATGTAATACGATAGAGTCTATTGTTTATTTTGATAAGCAGGTACAAACCGAGTTGGATTGTGCAATGGCACGTAGAGCAGGTGATCTGCAACAAAGTGTGAGCAGTCTTCCCAATTTGTTCGGAGTAGGGCAGTCTTGTTGGACGAATCGTGGTGCATACCATTTTCTTCCGAACAAAACAAGGTTATTACAGAATGTTATTATATTTATTATGTTACTTTAATGTATTGCAAATTATGCATTGATTAAAATTAAGAATGTTATGTTATAAGACATTCCTATTTATGCTTCATCTTTGCTTGTATCATTCTCTTAAAGTGTACAAGACTAGATGATTTATCATGTTGTACTGATCATGTAGAAGCTTTAGTATGATATAAGAGTCAGAATGTGTTACATTTCTACATTTATTTCAGCACAACATTTAAACACTTGTAATTTTAAGAATAGGTTTATGTTAATTTCTGAAGTGATAACATGCGTTTGTCGTTTGTAGTTTATTTTCTAGTTTAAATGTCTTTGTGGTGTTGACACGGAGACTGAACAGTGTTCTGAAGTCACTTGTTTCATTTTTTGTCCTCGAGGTGAGATGTACTTTAAGGGTCATTTAACAGAAAAGTAACCTGCAATGAATGCTGCACTTAAAAAAATTAAGAATTCAATTTGTGTTTTTAATGCTTAAGCACCAGTTTGATAGTGCAATAAGAAATGTGATAATATTGATTAAACATTACATCACTGCCATGTCCTTAACATTTTGAAGTCTGATTAGTGCTAATGTTCAATTCTTGCTTTAGACATTAGAAAAGTAGTAAATTGGTAAAATGATTGTCTCCAGAACAAAACAAAGTTTTGTTTATATTTGAGGAAAACTTGTTGTTTTTTCTTGGTTTATTTTTTTTAATGTTTGTTACAATGTGTGTTCTTTTTGTTATGGGTGATTATGGAATGACATTCTGTATCTTGGTAAATGTTCAAGGAAACGTCGAATTATAAATGTTCTGTGACTACGACTTTGTGTTCTTTTTTTTACAAAATCTTCAAAAGGGAGAGCCCCCAATCCATGAACATTTCACACCCTGCCTGAGTAGAAGGTCACACTTGCATGCGCTACTTTACGAGTACCACAATTGTTGGGAGACCAGTTAGAGCTTGAATCGGCTGGAGCTGTGCCCGCTGGTGTGATATAACTGGTTGCGGAAACGCCCGCTGGTCGACGTTGGGTTAGCGCCGGATCTCACCATCGAGCTGGGTAAGAGCACCTTCACCTTCCGAGGAAAAAGAACATGCATTCCACTTACGGGACTAATGAAGTAGCTCCCGGAATTACTTACAATCGATCAATCAACTCGCCCAATGCTTGCTAAATGCTTCAACTCTGGGGAAAAAGTATAATTTTGTCTACGCTCAAGTTCGTTTAGATTGTTTTCCTCCTGTGTCTGTTCCTACGATCAGGGCCGTCGTTCGGTTGGATCGGGCCCTGCGGCTCTAAGGATTTGGGGCACCTAAGAAAGGAGCCCCTCTGAAAATTTAGAAATGTTATCACAATTTATTATGAAAAGTAAATATAAAAATTAAACTATGTGTTAATACTTCCTGTTATGGGAAGCAAACGAAATGTAAAAAGATGACGAGAGAAATGGAAAGAATATCCTTTTAGGGTTCAGATGATTGTTTTTCACCTTCTCATTAGAGAACAAGAATTCATTAGAGACATAGTTTGATACTCGTTTAACATCTGTGGGGCCCCTTTAATCCTGGGGGCCCGAGGCATCGCCTTCATCAGCCTGTGCCCAAAGACTGCTCTGTCTGCGATTCAAACGTGACAATGAAATATAAATGAGACAATCCCGGAATCTGATGCAGTGCTGTCAGATGATTAAATGAATATTCTAGAACCGACGTACAAAAATATCGTAAATTCACAATTCTTGATACTAATGGCAATTGATTTATATTCTGAAATTGTTCTCTTCTAACTGTACTGTTATTTTAAGGTTTAGTTAAACTTAACTCGATATCGATTCATTTTACGTCGAAAAACTAAATGAAAGACTAAGACGTATGATGGAAAGATACTTTTTCTACAATGCTAAACGTTCTATCCATTTCTACCATAGCAAGTGCTGGAAAAAGACCATCCTATCTTAATGCAGGAAAAAGACCATCCTTAATGTTTTTTACAGCAGTGTTTTAATCAGAACCATAGTTATTTGTAACAATGGTGTTAATATTAAATTATTGAATAAAAAATTACTATACAAATCTAATACCGTACATCAATTACCCCCGACCGGGAGCGGTAGCTCAGTACATCAGCTGATGTCACTGTAGCTCATCTGACCTGGAGGTCCTAGATTCGAGTCCTGACGGCGGCAGGATTTTCGACACTAGCTTTTTAGCTAGGTCGAATTCAGTCGCTGTCTGGATGAGAATTCTAGCTGCAGGTTGCTCTGATCGGTAGTTTTCCGTGGTTTCTCCGATTAACACCAGGCGAATACTGGAGCAGTACCCGACCCAACGGGCCACGGACCGCGCGCGATCTTCCTTTCCTCTTCCTTGTTCAATCCTCTCCCCTTACACACACACTTACACTAACATGCACTACACTACTACATAATCCGGGAGACAGGTCGGGAGCTTAGAGCTTGTCCCGGCTGGGGCGGTGCCTCGCTGGTGGGAGAGTCCTGGTTAGGGGGAAACCCCACTAGCCGACGGTATGTCGGCGCCGGATCTCGCCATCCAGCGGGGGAACATCGCCGCCATCTCTCGAGAAAAAACATGCACTACACCAACAGGACTAATGACCGAAGGAGTTGACGCGCCCGGAAACACGAATCGATCAATCAATCTCCTCGACTTAAAATGCTGGTATTTAAACGTTCCAGGATGTCTCCATTCTGGTTCATGGCATTTTCACCAACAACCTGATACGTCTGGCAGGGTGTGGCTCACTGCGCAACTCAAAACGCAGGGACCGCCTGGGGTGGCTATCGCCACAACCATTGCCGATAGGTATCACACACTAATTTTTTTCAAATTTCAAAAGTCCTCATGGACGTAATTTTTTTATGTATTCATAAAAATGTTACAGTAACCCACACCCTTTTCAAAATAACCGAAATTCTTTTCTTTCATGTATAAACTGTTAATTAATATGTTACACATACTCTCGTCCAAAAATATTTCAAGGTTTCCCTAACTTGGTTGGTCTTGTGACACAGAACGAGCAACCATGGCTTCCTCTCCAGGTAAGTATACAAAGCCCTATTCCCCTGGCTGTTGTTACCTAAGATTATGGAGTGTGCGCATACTCTGTTGTATGTTGTATGTATGTTGTTAATTCTTTCTGACTCTCTTTATGAATCTTGAGACCAGTCAACCCCTAACTTGCACGTGGTTGGGATCCCAGCTGTGGAAAGGAGTCAGCTAGAGGGGGTGGCCGGAAAAATGCATCGCCAAGGGGAAGTCTTCTTGCCTCAGATCGTAAATTATTTTACAAGCTCAGGAAAGGAAAAAATAATAATCACAAAGTCAACAAACAAGCAATTAGAGATATAATCCGCATAAAATGCAATATTTATTTAATTTTATATCATGCTATAATAATCTTAAATACTATCGGGTACACCTCTCACGATTCACTGGGGTTCAGGATAAATTTTCTATCTAAATCTTAAACATACCACACATGTAACATTTGCTCTCATAATACTTCCACAAATATTGCCTTTCAGTGTTTGGAATACTCCATATAAATGTTCATTCCACGTTAATATTCTTTTTCATTCATATACAGTTGGATCAGGAATATGCCCATTGTTTTATTTTGTTATTTTTAAAATTTGAAAATAGATATCTCCACCTGGAGCTCACGTTGGGTGTATCAAGTAGCCAAACGGTAGCTCATGCCGGTCCCAAGCCCAAGTAAAGGAGGAGAGTTGGCCGATCAGACTAGCAATCACACAGAGCCTCGGAATTGGACCAGATATGATGTCGACACGGCAACGACAAAGGAGTAACAAATGGAAGAAATGGGGGATATTACAACTTGGAATGCAGAACGTCAAGTATTGGCAAAATAAGGAGCAAGGGGTAATAATGGAACTAGAAGGGAAAAAGATATTTGTAGCATCTCTGAATCAAGAAAAGAAGATAAGGGTATGCATAGAATATACAGTTATATACACGCATACAGCAGCACTCCTAAAAATAAGAGAGCCAAAGCTGTTGTATATAAAGTTTTAACGGAATATTGCAAAAGTTGATTAATTGATGGAAACTTCCTGGAAATCAAACTCAGGATTGATAATAAATGTATGCATTTAATTAGTGTGTATTGTCATGATGTTACAAAAAATAGAGAAGAAAGAATGAATTACTATGAAGAACTTAAAAAATTCATTGACTCAATACCGTAAAGTCAAAACTTCATAATCATGAATGACTTCAATGCAAGGATTGGGAATCTTCAAATAAATGGAGTAAAAACACGTTTCCATGAAGTAGTAACGAATGATAATTATGACTTGTGGACAGACCTATGTGCACAAAATAACCTACGAATTAACAATAATTTGCTTTATCATTATTTTAAATATAAAGCGTCCTAATTAGTAGTACCCCGTTACTGGTTTGAAGATAGTACTGATAACGCGTGGAAGAAATTGAAACGCAACATCATTAGAGCCGCAATCGAATCGGTAGGGAAAAGAGTTGTAGTCAATCCGTCTCGTATATATATATATATATATTTAATATATATATATATATATATATATATATATATATATATATATATATATAATGCCATGGTTCACTGAGGAAGTGAAAGAAAAACTGAAGGAGGGAAAGGATGGATTGTTAGAATATATAACATCTCAAAGTCTAGATAATAAACCGCTATTCAAACAAGAATTATATACAGAAATTCTGAAAATTAAAACGCTGAAGGATTCATATTGGGAAAGGTTTACCTAGGAATTTGAGAGAGATCTGTAGGGTTTACATAGAAAAGTATGGCAAATGCTGAAACCGAAATGCGGAAATTACCGATGCCCCAAACATTAGTGTTATTTATAGTAAAGTATGGAAAGAATACTTCGTAAACTTATATGAAGGTATTGAATATTATCCTGAAACCTATATAGAAGATCTAAATTAGAGAAAATAGAAATCACGAAAGGGGATGTACAAAAGATAGTACTGAAGAAAAGATGGATCGAAAGCTGGGCTTAGCCATTATCATGTAAGTGATGAGTAAACAATAATAGGTCCCGCGTACATAGAAGGAGAAGAAGAAGATGAAGATGAAGAAGGAGAAAATAAATATTTAGGTGTCACTCTCGTTTGTTGATATAGCCTGCATTACAATTATATCTGCTACCTGTTTGAAAATATTGAATGAAATATTTTATCTGTTAAAATATTTAACTTTGTTAATTTTAATACTGTATTATCTTTTAATACTACAGTATTTTATTGAGTTCATCTAGTACATGTAGAACTACATTTACATATAAATAAATTTTAGAGAAAGAGTTACGTGCAAGCAGGGCTTTAAAAATCTTGTATTGCCCTTATTGCTGTGCACTTGGTCTCAATGTCTCTTCCACTCGTAGCGGTGTGCGAGGGGAGCTCTCGGCCGCCGTTGCGCAGAGGGGAAGCGAGCGTGTGCGCTCGTGCTCGCCAGGAGGCGTCCTGGTCGGGGCTCTACGCATCGTTTTGCTTCCTTCTGCCTCCGTTGCCTGCTCGCGCTGATTTCCTCTCTCTCTTGCCTAGACGCAGCCCCCTCTTGACGAGGATCAGGTATCCCCCTTCAGGAGCGGCCAACCAAGTGACGATCACCGCCCGGAAAAAGTCCGTGACGTAACCCGCTGTCCGATAAGACAAATGCTGGTCCTTCTGGTAGAAGTCCCAGTGGTTCACATAAGGTATTGTGGACCACATTAAGACCTCGGTGAGCAATTCAATACCTCCGGTCATAAGTATCATTTTAATGTATATTTTAAATCTGTAACAGCAGACACGGTATGATATTTCATAACGATTCTTACAGTGTTGAATATTCATCACAACATGACTTACGTTTTCGAATCGATGGTTGTGCCACTTCCGTTTCTGCCCCTTCGTGTCTGTCCATTGCCCGTCGAAGGGTGAGCCGTGAATGAGTTATTTCCCTCTGTCTGTCTTTGGCCCAGAGGGATCTGGTCTTCCTCTCTGCGAAGAACAGAGTTGCCCCGTTTGAGATATTGCACCTTTCTCAAGGTCAGACAGAGGCAGATGACGTTGCAGATTACTAGGCAGCACACAGGGCCAAAGTAGAATAGAACTGCTCCAGATTTCACAAATCCTAATGTTAATACTTTTGAGATTTCTGAAATTTAAAAGATCAAATATAATTAAAACCTTAAAATAAACATGTGTTTGAAATTTTCTTACTTACGTTTGTAATTATACGTACGTAAGATTTTATTTTAAGATACGTCACATCATATGCATTTACTTACATAATATCCACAAATCACATATCAGAAACTCTGACGAAGAAGACTTTTTAACAAAATTGAAGTTCATTGTGATATATCACAGGAATAGAATATGCCATACATGAGTTCTATACGCAAGATATGTGATAATTCTCTTTCTGAAAACTAAAGAGGAATTGGTGGCATTTCATATGTTGTTAGGCTATTAAATGTCTGGATATAATAAGTACAGTACTGGAAACAAAAATTAATCGGGGCCATCTGCGGCTATGTTAAGCTTTTGCACGGCTTGGGCTGCCTTTGTCATGAAACAACGCAGGCGGAGCCTCACAAACCATCGTAGCCAATCTCAACGCAGGGGGGAGTGTCCTAACAAAATTACGCCGTAGAAAATGGCGGGCGTCGCTAGTTCAGATGTGGAAGAATTTTCAAATAAAAAAAATACTTGGAAGAAACAGTTATATGAACATGAAAGTAAATTCATTGAAATATATATGGACACATAGCACTTAACCACTGTTAACACAATTCGTTTTGAATAAATTACATTGATATTAGATAAATAACACTGATGTTAGACCAATTAATTTCTTATACACATTTTAATTCCAATATTATTGTCCATACACAATTCACTAACTTTATCAAAAGTCCAGTTTACTACAGATTTTTCGGGAAGAAAAACAATTGTAATTGGAAATTTTAAATTTTTCATACGTTTATTAAATTTTCAAAAATTGTAAAATACTGACTTTCTCGAATCGATAGAGGACTTCTAGGGAACCATTTTAATAAAAGACAGTAAAATTCAAAGACCAAATCTATATTTATCATTAGAGTAACAATTAAACCCATCTCGATCAGGTTTTTCGTCCAGTTTCCCTGATCCATTGAGCAAATGCTGAGATGGCCCTTGTTTTGCTTCTGGACATAAATGTAACTTCATTTTCTGTGCACGTCTTCTAGAATTTAGTGGGAAATACAATTATTCAAATTATCGTTTCCATGTTGTCGCGGCAGGAAGTAATAAGAGCCAAAATTTATTGCTTATTTATCTTTGAAAATAGATTTTATTACATGGGAGTTTTTTTTGTTTTGTTTTTCTCCCTTTCAAAATTCAAAATTCAAAATTTATTGCTTATTTACCCTTGAAAATAGATTTTTTTACATGGGAGTTTTTTTTCTCCCTTTCAAAATTCAAAATATATTGCTTGTTTATCCTTGAAAATAGATTTTATTACATGGGAGTTTTTTTTTGTTTTTTTTCTCCGTTTCAAAAATTCAAAATTTAAGTAGTATATGACTTAGTGTAGGGATCACAGAATTTTGAAAATGTGCACACAATTCACTTTTCCCCATAGCACGTCATACGCAGTTTTTAACTGTTTTTTTGACGTAAAATAAATAAAAAATAAATAAAAAATAAAAAATAAATAAAATAAAATAAAACTAGATATTAAGCAATCAATTTGCATCTCTTGTCAAAACTGTTATTTTGCAACATTCATCTCAGGGATGATTTGGGAACACTTCCCGGAAGGAATAGCGCACATTTCTGAATTGTTTGTAAAATTGTTAATTTGCAGTTTTCGTTTCTGGGACATCAGACAACCCATCTCACTTTAGAATTGCAAAAATTGGAAATTGTTTATAATTTTACAAAATTTTGCAATTCTTTTTTATTCTCTCATCTCAGTTCCCTTTACACAAGATGCAAAATTCCGCAATCCAACCGGAGCTATCGCCTTTCGTTTTCCAGATACGCAATTGTTTATAGGATCTTAGTATCTGATGCCCTCATTTGTTTCCAGACAATTAATTCGCTTTTGGCAGTCAAGTATAAAATTCAAACAGTTTGGCAGTGTCTTGCTTTCTGCTGTTTAAATTGTATTAACGATTTCTTACTTACGACAAATCGGTGAAAATTGTTGCTCATGAGCTGTGTTTTAACTTTTGAAATTTAATTTCTATTCTTCATGTATCGTTGAAACAGTAGTTTAGTTATTTTGATTCGTCTTGTGTAATAAATATATTGTCTTGCAAATTTCAAAACGCTGAGACTAAATGTTGTCCTGCAAATGTGAAGATTTCTTTGTGTTTGTGTGCAATCTATTCAGTGGTGCAAAGTGTATGCCAATATGTTTATCGTCTAGCGAGGAAATTGATTATCAACAAATTATTTTGCAAAATGCTTTTGAAAAGATCGGTGGCACGATTGATCATTTTCATATTTATTCCACCAGGCAAGTTTTAGGCAGCAGATATATTCTGTGTTTTATTTTTAATTTTGGTGAAATTGAAACATATGCGAATTTTCAAATAGTACTATACATTTTTTACCTGTAATGAATAGATCAATAGAGGAATTCAATAATGTCTCATTTGCTAATAATTTAAAGAGTCAAAATATATATTTGACGCCGGGCTGGAGCAATTGTCAACTCTAAGGCAAGCAACGCTTATCATTGGCTCTTCTAATAATTCAAGTGGCCTATTCTCGGAAGTTTTCCTCTTTCTCCTCGTCTTAAAAGACATGAGGCGGAGTCTGTAGAATGTGGCACCAATCCAATAACACTTCCCTCCCTTGGAGAATGCTTCGTTACTCCCTTTTGTGGGATCACGTTCTTGTCGTGTATTAAATATTGAACAATAATTTAAATGCAATATAATAAGGGAACAATAGTTATGTATGCATTGTAATACTACACACTTTTAAATATAGAAATAAGACATGGAACTTTACAGTATGTACAAGTTAATTTTAATGACAGAGCAATTTTGCGACGAAATTTTTTTTAATGCATATATTCCAAATTCATATACTTCCTTACATTAATTAACGTTGTTTCCATTTCCATTGAATGGAAGGACATGACATCCCTCAGCTGAAGATTCGGAGAGCTGAAGAATACCTGCATTAAGAGTGGACTGACAATATGCCAACTTGAGGGGAAAAAAATCCAAAATCTCCAAGGGAATATTGATGACTAAAATAAAAGATTGTAAAATGTCGCGATCGTAATAGTTGTGACTGTCAATCAAATAATATCCTAGCAGAATCTATAGCAAGGGCGGCCAGTTTTGACAGCATGGGTGTTCGTGTTCCTATTATTCCTTTCGGGTGCCGCCACTCAAAATCTTCGCTGCAGCGGGTGACGAAGGAAATTTAAGCGCTGAAACATTCCTGGGAAATAAGTAATTGATTTACGGAAGGGATGAATGTTTTCATGCGGTTTCTATTAAATAAAACATAATAACTGTTGCAAAAAGCGCTTATTAATTGGAAAATAGAAAGATTCGTAATGATAATTTTCTGTGAATAGAATTATAGAGTCCCACCAACTATGGACCTCAACTTCTAAACGGTTCCCGATATCGAAGTGCAGTTTTCGCTTAACAATGCGGAATCATGGAGGAAGTAATGTGCGGTAGAGATATGATTAGAAATATTTTAAATATACAAGAAATTTAATTATCTTTGTTTTTTTAAACGGAACCGTGTATTTTTTCACTAGCGATAGATAATCACAAATAGAGGAATGCATTGATGTAACATACGTTAATATTTTGATAGTATATTGAGTATAAAATTATACTTTCAGACATATGATTTTGAACTAAATGTACGAGATTTCCTGTTAGCAACCGTTGCCATTGTCGCATTAGGGGAAGATTGCCTTCGCGGCGCCGGCACTTTTTCGAGAACAGGGGAAAGGTCGCGAAGGACACATTGCCCAAAAGCGACAGTGTCGACAGCTGCTAGAGGAAAAATGGCACGTTTAATTTCAAATCTCAAGTCTCATAATATAAATATATAAAAACGGGTTTATATGTTTATATTATTATCGGTTTTTTACATGTTTTAGAATACAATTCTTAAGTGATTAGAAGTATCAGAAAAAAGTTTGTAAATATTATTTTATCGTATTAAAGGAATTGAAAAAAATGGTGACTTACCGTAAGAATTAGTGTTATTTACTAATTTAAAAGAATTCAATGAAATGGAGAATTAGTTCACTACCAATGCGTGAACTATTTTTTTTTTCATTTAATTCCAAAATATCAAAAAAATACTAATATAGCCTTAGCAATCCTCTTGAATTCATGTAATTCGTTAATAATTACAAAGTTAATTGTGAATGAACTTAAGTTAATTAAATAATTTAAATTAATTAAATTAAGTTAAAAACAATAAAGACAATTGAAATTTTTTTTGAAGTTTCTCAAGAAAACGATTCAGTCTATCAGGACGAAGATGCGGAGGTACGCTTTCGCTAATTGTGAATGGTGTCTTACCATTGTAAGACAGAAAATAAACGGACACAGAATATTGCCTGGTAAGTGGGAAAAAATGAATATTACACAACACAGTCGCTTAATGTCATCATTCGACGACTTTCTTGCTATTTATAACAAATATTTTAAAAGATATGCGGTGCAAAAGCCGTGCAAAAGCTGAACATTACCGCAGACGGCCCTGATCAATTTATGTTTCCAGTACTGTACAAAATGATCCACGTAGTGTGAAAACCCAAACTGTGTTGAAACGGATGTTGTTGTTTAGATAACATTAATTGCTCACTCCACGTATTACCGAAAATGGAATACATAATTTTAAAACGTATATATAATTTATGTACGTAGAAAAGTGTTCCTCGATGACAGTGTTCTTAGATTAACATATGGTCAGGAATTAGAAAACGATATACCAAATAATTGGTGTTTCATAGCTCAGAGCGAAGTCGCTCGCCTTAAACCAAGGGAGTCCGGCTTCGATTCCGGGACAAACTCTTGTGTTGCTCCAAAAAAACGAGTCGGCTTGCCTTACCGCAGCTAGTCCAACCCATGTGAAGTGTTCTAAAACCTACCCCTTTCCAAATTCCTTCCCGACTCTGGACGCTAGGTAGTGACTCAGGACGCGGCAATGCTACCTGGCGGTACCTTTTTGCAACTGACGAACGAGGCGAGACATAAATTGGGCGCCCTCAGGAATACAGAGAGTACTGATAAATAACGAATAATTAATCGAAGATTAATCCGTAGCGCTCAATGCTCATTTAGAGAAAAAATGAAACGGTCTGACAGGCTGACAAGCCGATACGCTGACTGACTGACTGACTGACTGACTGAGTGACGGACTGACGGACTGACTGACAAATTGACGGACGGGCGGCCGGTCAAATGTGGTCTTCAAACTTTTCAAACGGATAATGGTAATGGCACTGTTTAATATGACAAAGTTCATTTTGTCGGCCCGGTGGCCGAGATTGCTAAGGCAGTAGTGTCGTAGTGATCTCGGACCGAAGGGTCGCGGGTTCGAGTCCCGCCTCGGGCATGGTTGCATTTGTGTTCGTCCTTTCACCCCTTTCACCCCTTCATCACCATTTCGTTTCATCCTCATAGTTTTCATAACGTTAATGCCCATAGTGGTCGCTAATGACATTTGCAATGCTGTTGATGCGTCCTTAAATACCCCCCCCCAAAAAAGTTCATTTTGGTGTATTTTTTTGTTTTTTCAAAAATTACACATATCGCGACCCTAAGGTAAAAAGGCATTATCTGCACTGCAGTAAATTTTACAGGAGAGTATTCCAATATTTGGGCCCTCTCTTAAACAAAATCTATCTTATTAAGTGTATTCAAACATTGTTAGGGTACTTGGCATCCAAGCACGAAACTGTAGATTGATACGTATTCTAAAAATATTGTAACATTAATAGAAACCAAGACACTATTTTTACAGATAGAACCGTTTTACTCTGTATATTTATTTTCAATTTCGAGCAAAAAGGTTCTATCTTCAGTTGTAAAGTACTGAATTATATCTAAATTTGCAATGATATTTTACGTAGATATTAAAGCTAAATGTCGCGTAACAAAATTGTTATTGTTTTTGCTATTTTAGCAATTCTTTGAAATAGATTTGAACCAGAGTTGGCATCCACTTCACCAATCGGCGACATTTTCCCCATTAAAATTTGCATTGATATTTTTCATAGATAAGAAAGTAAAATTTTACGTAAAAATAATGTTATTATTTTTGCTTTATTAGCAATTCTTTAAAATAGATTGATCCTGATTTGGCATCCATTTCAACTTGTAGGCTAAATCGGCTACATTTTCTCCACTAAAATTTTATCTTCAGCCACGTAGGTCTGCACAGGCAGATAGATGGAATATCTTTTCGCCACCCAGCTTATAGAAATGTGTGGTTGCACATTTACGGCGAAAAATAGTAAATCAGAATGTTTAATATTATATTCTACATCAGCCTGCGAGTGAGTGAATTTTATTTGCGAAACTTGGAAGAACAGTATTTTATTAGAATGCAAACCATTGCTGTTTTCATATAAGTCCTTGAAATGCATTATTATCATCTGAATAAAATTAAATGGCTTCTTGGAAGGAAATGGAAGGAAATCGATGACCAGAAATGACTAGCTTTCATAGCTTTCTCTATGTGAGAATGAACATTGTCAACTTCCTAAATCCACGAGTGACCAGCAGTAGAGTTTTTCATAACTATGTCATCAATTTGTGGTGTCGTCTGAGCAAGTCCTTCTTGGGCAGACACATTATGTGATTTTTGTTTTGGGGTACACAGGTCTCCTTCCACATTATGTCTTAACATAGGTGAGTTTGAATTACCTTTTTCCAAAATGTAGGAAATGGCATTTGCAATGTCATTTCCAGAACGGCCTGTGTAGATTGCTGTCCAAATCGGGCAATATTCATGTTTGGTGGGGAAACCATGATCTGGGTCTAGTAGCCCGATGCTATATTTGTGGTTTTTAGAACATTTGTAGGATCTATTGGAGAATATTTACCATGTTTTATTCTCTGCGTAAGTATTAAAGAGAAATTTAGCAGCACATATTTCTCTTGGTACTTTGTGGTTTAGTGGGAATTTTACTTCTTGTAGCATTTATTGCATTTCCCCTGGAATAAAAGTAATATTACATCTTTGCAATTGCTGGAGTAACATGTTTTGAGTCGTTTTTTCTACAGGTAATCTCGTCGATGCTAAATAAATTGCTCGCACTTTTCTAAATAAAATACCCTCGTATTTATTGCAGCCTTATTTCTTAAGATAAGAGAAAATCACCTTCAGCACTATATAATCATGTTTGTATACCTGTGAAAAAATATGAAAATGTTATGATATTGTTCTAAATCCTCTTGCCTACTTCAGGGTCCACATCTAAATACCACACAAAATAAAATAAATTTTCTTTGAAACATTCATTTCGAACATCATATTTTAAACGAAGTTCTCGTAATTCGATTCTCAAAGTTGGAAAAAATGTTGAATAGAAACTATTTAGTTTAATACCACGAAATGTATTTTTTGAAATATCTCTCACGCTGTCAATATGCCCATTTCAATAGATTTTTATACATTATTGAATTTGTGAGTGTCAGTTCTTCAAATTATTGGAATTGGAATTTTTCCACATCCCAATAGTTTCCTGTGAAAAAGAGCTTCACATTTCGCTTTTTCTGTTACGCTTTTTCCATTTTCTTAAAAACGTTCAAAATTTTTCAATAGAAATTGCTATTTGGGACAAAGTTTTAGCATTCTTTAGTATTCTTAAAATAATATTTCAGTACTAATATTTGGAAACCGAAAAGTTGAGGAAATGTCAAAAAATATATTTTGAGCGGCGATAGATGGAAGCTGGCAAGAGGATGAGGCAAGACCGTAATGCGAGTCAACACCAAGAAAATTAGAAAACTTAACTACGAGGAAAAGCCTGTGCCATTCTGTAGCACCGTTAGTTTATTATTTCTGTTCATAATTTGTGAATGTTAAAACACACACATTTCGTGTAAATAGAATGTTGATCTTACATCGTGATAGCACGCGGTTGTTATTGCTGCTTATTGCTATAATACACATTTTAACCTTTCAATACAATAGTTGGACGTACTGGAACTAAGTACACGTACAGTGAGCAACAATCCCGAAATGAATTATCAACCCCATATGATACATTGCACAGGATACACAAAGCCAAAACTCAGTACCCTTCGATAACTGACAATGGGAGAAAAAATAATCAAGGGCAGGCTCTCAGTTTCCTTCCGTACAACACAAGTTTTTTTAATTGTGAAATTAATTATAATATTGCTTCTTTTTCATCCTCCTTGTGCGAGACTTTTTAAACAAAGGATTGGTAATAATGATTGTCCAGAGGATGGATGGAAATGTAATTTATTGCATTTGCTGCAATAAAGAAGTAAGATATTCAGTAAAAATTGATCAATTAAAACATATTTACTGGTGATTTTTTCTTAGTCGAAATGTCTAGTACTCAGGTCTAATGTTGCTGCGGAAATTATGTAATTTGAAATACTGAATTCAGAAAATGATGAAACAATGTCAATGAAATATGAAACGAAAAAAATTGAATTTTATTGAAGTGACAATAATTATTTTCAGGATACTATTAAAATAATTGAGTTTTTAATTTCGTTTGAAGTACTGGCAGTATCCCTGTGTCTGTACAAAAATAATTTTATCAACAAGATAAAATAGTTCGACAAAACAAGTAATAAATCTGATTTCTGCGACCAAAACTCAAATTCAAGGCGATATAATTTCTGGCCAGAGAGTGTGAACCTGAACATTAAGCTAAATACATTTTAGTAAAACAACGCTTGTCTTAAATTGAATCTGACATTAACTTGTGTCAAAATTAAGCAAAATTTGTTTAAATGTCTTTTGTAACATAATTCTAAAAAACATGTTAAGAAATATGTAGCTCTTTATAAATTAATTTAGTAATGGAGATTAAACGTTCTAATAAGTTTCAAGTGGGCCTACACCTTCCATCTACATCTCATAGTGACAAAGCTAGAGAAAGAAAATAAACTATGACGCACTTTGTGCATACTTGTTACTGAGGCGTCTTTCATGTAGGCTCCAATTACATCTTGTGACTTAGAAAAATCATTTTCTGCTTTTTCTGTCAAAAGAATGAATTTGACATAGAAACAATTGGAAAAATTCTTAAGTGTTCTTATTTACAAAAGGAAATTTAAATAAAAATACAGTAAAATAAAATTTGATTGTGCTTGTTCCTTTATTTTCGCCCTGCATCATGCATATTTGGCTATTTGATAGTGCATGTTTGCATGCATATTTTAGCATGTGTTAGTACATTGAATTCCTGTCTCTAGTCATAACTAAAGACAGGATTTTTTTATGTAATTACGTATTTGTCTTTCTACTTATCGCTCTCAAAATATTAACCTTGGCAAACTGTCGCCGTCGAAACACAATACCCAATTTTTTCGTTACGTAGTACTACTAGTATTACATAGTTTATTAGTACTACATTACATTTCTTTTATATATCTCGCTACTTTCATAATTTTTTTCTGTCAATTTTCTTACATACTTTTATGTAAAGGACTGTTTTCAAAAAATTCGGCAATCTTTCCTTTAATATTCGTGCGTCCTACTGCGTACTCTACTGGAGGTACGATACGTGAAGGGGCGGTTGGATATTCTCACAGTGCGGGGCGAGTGTTTCAGTTATCTCAGTGAGGAAAGTGCTCGTCTGCGACAGATCATTTTCACATTTAGGTGTGAGAAATATCATTGACGGCACGTTTGGCAACTTTTCACCTGAATTTCCAAGAAACTTTGGCGATCGTCGTCGTGTTCGATGAGAATATTGCATGCTGCGGCAATTGCTTGCTGGTCGTAGATATCGCCCGTTTGTACGACGAAAGTGACTATTGCTTTTACTCTGTCAGCTAAGCTACATTCCCGGATAATAATTTGTGAAGGAAATTTTTTATAGACGTAAGTTCCAATTATATAAATGTATTTTATAATCAGAGTATTTTAATATTACATACTATATCCGATTTTACATACTTATTACTTATTGGTACTGTTTTTAATTCACATTTATGTACCTATTTTGACGGTTAATAGTTCATATTTTCCCAATCTCTAGTCATTACATCGCGGAACACGTCGTGCTTCGAAATGCGCATTTGAGGTCGCTCTCGTACTTGGAAATCGGACGACCCTTGCTTACAGGGAACGAGTTCACGTTCTAACCGTTTTACAAAATCTCGCACATTTGCTTCAGTCTTTCAGTTGCTTTTAATATGCGTAAGACAAAAGTCTCAGTGAGTTAGAGGTTACGAAATGTTTTCGCGAGTTCGGTGAAAGCATATTCAGTACCGATGGATTGATATTCTGTAAATTGTGTGAAGTTTCACTTAACAAGTGCTAAAAACAGCTTCTCATGCTTCAACATTGCAAAACTGCGAAAGATGAGAATTACGAGAAACTAAAAATGTATCAGAGAAGAATTGGGGACTTTGTTCCTGTGTGGAACAAGTGGCCCTCTTTGTGAAAACATATCTGCAGATATTGGGGAATTTTCTCAAAGTGATTTAACACCATTCAAGTACTTCCTTCTTACATCATATGATGTCGAAAGGAGTTTCTCTCGCTACAAGACTATATTCAGCGACAATAGGAGGGGATTCTCATTTAACAACCTTTAAATTCTTGATAAATTGCAACAATCCTGATACTGGGATATACTTAGTGAACTCTTTAATCGGCCAAATATTTGATTTTTCTGTTGGTTTCGAAGAATTAAAACTTTTTGAATATTTTGAACGTTAATTGTAGCCTACAAGAATTGTAATAAGAGTGTGTTAGCAAGCGAACTAAGCAATAAATAATACTATTCATTAAGTAATATTTTGAATTTCAGAGGTAATATTTTTATGTTTTTAGGTTGTAATTGCTTTCAAATTTCACACATTTTTAGATTTAAGAATTTCGCTTCCTAGTGATCACTGGAGACTGGATTTTTATGTAATTACAAATTTCTTGTCTTTCTACTTAACGCTCTCGAAACTCTAATCTTTATGAATCGTAACTGGCCTAACACAATATCCAATTGTTTCACTACATATTTTAACATATTTATTGTATTATTACATATTTTACATATTTTTCTATTTTCACAAAATATTTTGATTCAATTTTTTCTATTTTATTAATACGTTTAGTGAATAGAAGTATTTTTAAAAATCAGATTTTTGCCCTACATTATTACGGAGTGCTTGTCGACTCTAAGTGCGCTGTTCTTAAAGTCCAGTGTACCAGTTTGAGTTATCTCTGTGGCAGGAAGAGCGCGTCAGTGACTGAGATCATTTCCACCTTTAGATGTGAAAAGTATTACTGACGCCACGTTTTGTGTCCTTTAAACTTAATTTCTGATAAACTTTGCCCATCGCCGACCTGTAATGCTTCGATGAGAATTCTGCACATTGCAGTGAATGTTTGCAGTTCGTAGATATCAGCAGTCTGTAAATTAGGCTTCTATTGCGTCTAGTCTGGCTGGTGAATTACGATTCTGGATAGATATAAACGAAGCTTTTACTCGTATTGCTGACGTAAAAGTTGTGGAAACTATTAACATGAGGTCCAAATTATATTTAAAACGTTGGTGTAATTTTTAAAATGTGTTCAGAAATTTGTTTCTAAATATAACTTCGTATTACGTAAATGTATTTTATACTTCGTGTATTTTAATATTACATATCACGGGAGTCTGAAGCTTTCGGGATTTAAAATCTGCCTTGTGCAGTGTCATTCAGCAAGTTGCTGCAACTTCTGATAAGCTACTACTGCTAGTAATAATAATGATAATAACATATTATATCCGATATTAATATTTATTACATATTCCTAAAGTGTTCATTACATATTTTGACATTATGTACATATATTGACATACTACATATTTTTCCGGTCTCTAGTGACCACTAATGACCTCGTAGATAATGTGACCTTAAATAAACCAAAAAAAGTGATCGGAGATTAAACTTCCTTAAAATCCTTTTCGCACATTAGTGTTAAAAAAGAACAATATAAATTACTTTGCCTAATTTCCTCTACGTATTTGAAGTATTCATTTTTTTACGAACATTTAAACTCTTAATACCGTACTACATGAGATACTTTACTGATGTGTGTTATAATTCAGTATTTTACCCATTTTTATATTTACCTGTGTGTGATTCAAAGGAGCTGACATAGTCGGTGTAACACACTCTTGTTTCCACTAGCGACGGGTTGTACCAATGCGGCTTCGTATCATGTGCGAGTAAAAAGGAACATGTTGTCGTGAGCGTTGCAGGCAGTCCCCATGCGAAGGCTGAAAGTGCCAGGAATCTCTTTTTGTTTTGCATGGTCGGATGTCTTACCTGGAAGCTAATGAAGAAAAGAATGAAAAAATATTATTAATTATTTTAGAGAATGTCTGAAAAATAATTTTCAAAAAAAATTTAACATGCTTTTGACACTTACTGACAATACTCAAAATTTGAAGATACGGTTTAATTCGTGAAGGAATTGGAGCCAAATACTCAACAGTCATCATGGAATAATTAATTACATAAACATATTACATCAATCTTTAGAATTATTTTATTAGCATTAGAATACTTTCTCCTCATATTTTCAACGATTGGAAATATGCGAACTCAAAATCCTGTGCAAGTGTCTTTGTAAAGTTTCACATGGGAACAAGCAGATTAGAGTGTAGCGCGCCTTAGAGGCCGACGGTGTTAGTGTCCGCCTCGAAGGAAATATTTGTTTGAAGGGACGTAAAAACTGTGAGAGAAAATTATTTCCAAAACGTATGACCTGAGAAAACAGAATAGAAGAGTGCGCTCACAACCTTGAAACGGTCAATTTGGCTACAACGCTACTAACCCTCAAAGTGTTATGGTGGTCTCGAGTTCTGCTGATCAGCAATTCACTTTCATATGAAAATACCGTTATGTATCCGTCGTGAACCACGACTATATTTTCTCAAGGCGGCGGTTTTTCGCCAAAAATATTATTATACCAATCACAAGCCATCTAGTTGCTGCTGGAATAAGCACACCGTGAAAGTGTACAGCGTTCGTGGTTGTAACCAATATCAAACTGAAATCGGTGAGCGGGAGTAATAAAAGCATTTTCAAGAACAGAATATTAATCGATTGCAAAGATGTGATGGTCGATATAACTTGTTTGTGATGGTGACTGACATCTGATGAATAGCAATATTAAACAATGAAGAAACGCATGGTTTGTGTGTAGGCTTGCGAGACACATTACGCCAGTGAAGGTCAAACAAAATTTGCAACAACAGTATTAACACCTTTTTGGCAACATTAAATGCTACAAGAACACCACCAACTCTGCTACAACTGATGTCACAGAAGCGACTTATATCGAGAGGTTCGAGGGATCGAGGGCCCACGGTGGTGGAATATTCGACACTAGCTAAGTCGAATTCAATATGAAGTGTAAATGAGAATTCTAGCGGCTCTCCGCTCTGTCTCCAAACAATACCACGCGAATGCCGGAGCAGAAATGTAACAAAAGGGTCATGGACCGAGCGCGGTATTTCCTTCCTCTTCCTTGTCCTCCCCTCATCCCTTACCTACAGACACACACTCGCATGCACACTAATATATTTCGAGAACAGCCAGGGTTTAAAGCTAGTCGCGACAGGAGGGACATCTACAAGGGAACTTCCGCAAGGTGCTATGTTTGTTGTAAGCCACCATCCAGGGAGCTGGAACACCGCCACCTCTCGGTATTCAAAAATACGCTACTAGGGGGACTGATGTTCATAGCTTTTGAAGTGTCCGGAAACATCAATCAACCAACGTATCGACCAATCAACCATTCAGAAAAACAGGCTCCCTTTCAACTACTAGTGCAGAAAGATATCCATCTACAAAAGTAAATTCGCCAAACACGTGCTGATGCAACCATTGGCACGGAGTAGGCAAGGCAACTCTTTACAACTATTTCTACAATGCAGGTCGCCGCCGCTATGGAAAATAACGCAGTACCGCAACAAGAAACTGCACCGGGAGCGGTAGCGCAGTGCATCAACTGATGTGCTGCAGCGCCTCTGACCGGGAGGTCCTAGGTTCGAGTCCTGACGGCGGGAGGATTTTCGACACTAGCTTTTCAGCTAGGTCGAATTAAGTCGCTTTCTGGAGGAGAATTCTAGCGGCCGGCTGCTCTGATCGGTAGTTTTCTGTGGTTTCTACGATCAACACCAGGTGAATGCCGGAGCAGTACCCTGCCAAACGGGCCACGGACCGCGCGCGATCTGTCCTTCCCATTCCATGTCCAATCCTCTCCCCTTACACACACACGCACACACACACACACTTACACTAGAATGCACTACACCGCCACACATGTCGGGAAAAGCGGTCGGGGACTTAGAACTTGTCCCGGATGGGGCTGTGCTCTGCTGGTGGAAGATACCTGGTTGGGGAAAACCTCTCTAGTCGACCGTAGGTCGGCGCCTGATCTTGCCATCCAGATCCTGATCACCACCTTCTACCTATGGAAAACATGCACTACACTAATGACCTCAGTAGTTGATGCGCTCGGAATAATTAACAATAATTCAATGTTCTGGATACGGCGTTCATCAGTTCAGGAATATTATACATAGAAATGACAGGAGAAAAAATTTCGCCAGCATTATATCATCAAATTATCAGAAGAACTAACATCTGCCTTCGTACGTCCGAGCTATCAGCACTCTAGAGATGCGATATTTGGAAGATCTGCCACTCAACATTAGCAGCCGTAAAAATCAGGTCCTACGAAAGTGATCATAACGGCGATGAAAAAGACTAATATGTTAAAGCATAATGCATGGCAAGGCATTACTATAGTAAATAGAAACTAGGTTTTATGCTTTTGGAATCAGCTCTGTCCTCGCGAGATGGGTGAACGAAAGTCAACACAGGGGCGGCAGGAAGGTGCATTATTACCTAGTTCAAATTATATTGCGAAAGTTTGAAAGAATTTGACATAGAATGCATTAAAACGTCAAAATGTTTTAATGCGCGTAGGCCAATCTGCAAAATGCCTGCTCCCTAAGGAATTCGGTGCCAAGGCCCTGACGTCTGCCCGTGAGAGCGGCGAAACTGCAAATAGTGGGGGGGGGGGGGTAGGTATCTTTGCGTGGTGGAGAGCAGTCAGCCGATGCACAGTGGGGACGACGCGGTGCGTAAAGTGAAAGCCTGGGCATCTAAAGCAAAGAGCAGGGAACAATATTTTATATGTAGTAATACAATGAAGTTTAGGTATTAAACCACAATGAAATTCTGTGTCACGTATAACGAAAAATGTATTCTGTCTTTCCATAACAATGCAGGTAATTCAAATATTTTTTTAGATCTCTTGTCGTCTTGTAAGACTTCATGGAAATATCCCTATCCACGTTTACCTAATTATTGAATTTAAAATAGGTCTTGTAGCGATGTGTAACGATGAAACACATGTAATTAGATACAAATAAAAGTATCCAAAGTTTTTATGACAATCATTTATTTCAACAATTACACAACGTTTCGTAACTCGTTTTGTTACATCATCAGGTGCTGAACATAGTGAAGGGAACGCTATCCCATTGAATTATCTCTGCAGCAGAACTTTCAAGGAAACATTATGAAATACCTCGCTCTCACTCAGTTGATACCACATAAATAACCGTTACGAGGTTTGTACCGGTTAGATGTTTTCAAACATCGATGTGTTGTCGATATCGTATCGCTAGTTAGAGAGAGACCACGAAGAATATAATGAAATGCAATTTAGTGTCGCATATTCACGTCCATTTTGCATTTTGCAGATAATTTCGCATTTATCGCAGATTGAAACTCTTCAGAAATATATTCCACCGATCGCCAAACATACAATTACTAGTATTTGGTAACATTTCGCATTTTTATCAATTGCAAAAATCTACCATCTCAAAGAATTTGTGACTGCATTGGGAATAGTGAGGAAGGAAGATGGTGAGAAACACCCGATAACAAGAGCTTGCAAGACCCATGCAGCCGTTAGTTCCTGAAACGGCACGTCAACCCCTCCCAAGGCCACTCGCCGCACCGCGCCGCCCCGCCCGGCCGCCTCCGCCGGATTTTATTCTCGGGGAAGCATTCTGGGCGAACCGCTCGGCTGCCGGGCCGGCCGGTTGCATTGGGTGGCGTCTAACTGAAAAGCATGCGAAACATTTCGGCCGGGGCTGGGCTGTGCCGCGCGGGGCTGCTCCGTGCCGTGCCGGCCGCTCCAAATGGGTTCCCTGCTTAATGCTTATTTATTTATTTATTTATTTATTTATTTATTTATTTATTTATTTATTTATTTATTTATTTATTTATTTATTTATTTATTTATTTATTTATTTATTTATTTATTTATTTATTTATTTATTTATTTATTTATTTATTTATTTATTTATTTATTTATTTATTTATTTATTCATTTATTTATTTATTTATTTATTTATTTATTTATTTATTTATTTATTTATTTATTTATTTATTTATTTATTTATTTATTTATTTATTTATTTATTTATTTATTTATTTATTTAT
Source organism: Teleogryllus occipitalis (assembly GCA_011170035.1). NCBI lineage: Eukaryota > Metazoa > Arthropoda > Insecta > Orthoptera > Gryllidae > Teleogryllus > Teleogryllus occipitalis. The sequence continues at coordinate 657,918 of BLKR01000199.1, read as the reverse complement.
TTATTTATTTATTTATTTATTTATTTATTTATTTATTTATTTATTTATTTCTACTTATTTATTTATATTTATTTATTTATATTTGTTTCTACTTATTTATTTATTTATTTATTTATTTATTTATTTATTTATTTATTTATTTATTTATTTATTTTACGTCAAAAAACAGTTAAAAACTGCGTATGACGTGGTATGGGGAAAAGTGAATTGTGTGCACATTTTCAAAATTCTATGATCCCTACACTAAGTCATACACTACTTAAATTTTGAATTTTTAAAAGGAGAAAAAAAACAAAAGAACTCCCATGTAATAAAATCTATTTTCAAGGATAAATAAGCAATACATTTTGGCCCTTATTACTTCCTGCCGCGACGATGGAAACGATAATTTGAATAATTGTATTTCCCACTGAATCTCAGCATTTGCTCATTGGATCAGGGAAACTGGACGAAAAACCTGATCGAGATGGGGGTCATTGACCCGGAAGCTGTGTTACAATAGTTGTTACAGGTTGTTTATACTCATTTATACAGTCCAAATGGTAATTAATGCATTATGTATCATTGTTAACATTAATGTTACTTTTCTTGTGATGCTCAGTATAGTCTCTAATTGTATAGAAACAGTTATGCAGCAGAAACGATTTCACTTGGGATTTAAACTTTTCTATTGAATTTAATCGTTTAATGTCATCTGGCAAAGTGTTGTAAAATAATGTACATGTATTGTATGTGAATTTTTTGTAATGAGCTGTTGATACTGTCACCTGATGAATATGATTTCTACGTCGAGTGTTATAGTAATAGACTTCGGCATTTTCTGAAAAAATATTCCCGCCCTTGAGCAAGTCATTTTTTACAAAAACCGCTGATTCGTAAATAAAAAGACACGGTAATGGTAGAATTCCTAGATTAATGAAGAGAGGCTTACAAGAATCACGTGGGTGGGATTTGGTTATTATTCGTACAATTCGTTTTTGTAATCTAAAAGTCTGGGAGCTATAAGATGTATTTCCCCAGAATATTATGCCATATCTCAGGCGAGAATGAACATTCGCGAAGTATACACAACGAGCAGTATGAAGGCTGACTGAATTTGCAAGAATTCTGAACACGTAGCATAATGAACTTAATTTTGTGTTCAATTCATTTAAATGGACGTTCCATTTAAGGTTTGACTGAATTGAGAGACCTAAAAATTTTGTTGCTTTAACATCAGTCAATGGTACACTGTTCATTTTCAATGGAGCACAGAATTGTTTATTTGAAATGGAAAACTGCATTAAAACCGTTTTCTTTTCGTTTACTATTAATTTATTTCGGAACCAATTTGAAACATCTGATATTGTACTATTTACGGTTTCTTTATTGCAAGGGATGTTCGTATCATCCGCAAAGAGAACCGTTCTTCCGTTTCGAATCGTCGAGGGCATATCGTTTACGTAAAGTAGGAACAGAATAGGGCCCAAAATCGATCCTTGAGGAACTCCACATGCAACGGGCAAAGAGTCGGAAAGGTGCGTACGTAATGTTCCATCATTCCAGTAAGATATTTCAACTTTCTGAGATCGTTGTTTAAGGTACGAACATAACCAATCTAGAGCAATACCACGGATTCCATATGAAGGTAATTTTGAAAGTAAAATGTCATGATCAATGATGTCAAAAGCTTTTGAGAGATCTAAAAATAATCCAATAGGTGCCTCGTTTTGATCTTATGATGAGGCGACATCTTTAAGAAAAGAAAATATAGCTGTTTCCGTTGATTTTGATTTTCTAAATCCATGTTGGCAATCTGAAAGCGCGTCGTGTTTAGTGAGAAAGGTTTCCATTCGTACGTAAAAAAGTCTCTCTAATATTTTTGAAAAACTGATAGAAGAGAAATGGGCCGATAATTTTGAATTTCATTTTTGTTGCCTTTTTTGAAGAGTGGCTTAATTTTAGCTGTTTTGAAAATATCTGGAAACGTTCCGGTGCATAACGATGAATTAAATATGTGAGTTAACGGGTGTAGAATGGCATACGCACAGGTCTTTAACAAAGAATCTGGGAATTCATCTAAACCGGACGAATATTTATTTTTTTAGTTTACCGATTATTTTGAGAATTTCATAGGAAGAAGTTTCGGAAACGAACATTGTGTCTAAAATTTTGGCTGAACTGTCTGTTTTTGAATTTTGTGCCTGAAGACCCTTAGTGAGATCGGCAGCAATTCTCGAAAAGTATTGGTTAAAGAGACTAGCCACTGTTGCCGGATCGTTTACATTTACATCGTTATATTTTAAAACAACATTCTCTACGGGTTTTCTAGTTGATTTGGTAGTATTTTTTTATTATATTCCACATTGCTTTTGTTTTATTATTTGAGTTCAAAATATCCTGATCGTTTTTCATGATTTTAGCCTGCCTTATGACTTTTCGTAACAATGTTTTGTATTTTTTAAAGTAGATAAGGAAATCTTGAGATACGTCATGATGTTTAGAAATGAAAGAAAGAATTCGCTTGTTTTTACAAGATGTCCTAATCCCTTGTGTTATCCAAGAATTGCTTTTCCGTGAAATATTTAATTTTCGTTTTTGAAGAGGAAAGCAAGTGTTAAAATGAATTGAAAGAGTTGAAAAAAAGAATTATATTTGTCGTTTGTATCAACAGTATTATAAACCGCTTCCCATGACTCCTGCATCAAGTAATCAATGAATAATTTAATTTTACTTTTAGTAAACAATCTAGTCATACGTCTATTATTTATTGTGTCAGTGATCGCATTTCTTATAATGGTAAGAATTTGTGCATCGTGGTCACTGTATCCTAAATCTTTGGTTTCAACTTCATATCGAGTAGTAGTTTTGTTAATTATAATTTGATCAATTGCCTTCATTGAATGTTGTGTGATCCGTGTAGGTATATTAATTGTAATGTCTAAATTGAAGGAATTAATTAAATTGAGAAACTTTTCTTTCTCGCAAGATTCGACCAGAAAATCAATGTTAAAATCTCCGCATACAACAATGGATTCAAAAGAGCGATTGCTGACTTTGTTAAGTTTTATCTCCAGGTTTTCTAAGAACAAAATATAATCTGCAGTTCTCTTTGTTGGAGGTCTGTAGATGCAAAGTATTATCACTTTTAGTGAAGTAAGATGTACAACAGAAATTTCGAAAATATTTTCAATGGAATACACATTTAATTCCGCCAAGGGGATAGAATCAATATTATTTCTAACGTAAATACATGAACCCCCATACGTAGGACCTTTATGCGATTCTCTCTCTCTGCAATAAAAGCCTGCGAGGTAAAAGTTTGGAATTTGGAAAATGCTAAGTTCATGAGGAGATAACCAATGTTCTGTAAAGCAAAGAACGTCCGTTTGATTTAGATCGCTCTGTAGAGCTGCCTCGATAAACTCAGTTTTATTTGAAAGGGATTGAACATTATGGTGAAGAATGTTTATTTTTTGCAAGTACCTACACGAATGTTTTTCTGCTGCATCTGACTATAGTTGCTATATATTTACTCCATTTTTACCTCGAGTGCGTGGTCGAAGGTTGTAGTGTGTCCTGGCAGTGACAGGTTGTGAGGAAGATGGGGCATCAGGTGTAGATGAATTGGTAGTGGGAATGGGAGAAACGGGAGTAGGTTCAGAGGAAGAGGCAACAGGGTTCGAAATAAGGGTGGGGGGTGGAGAACGTAAGGAAGGTGAAAGGGACGGATTTTTGGCAGGAGACTGCGTAGGACTGGAGTTGATGATGTATTGTGCAAGCTTGTTACCGACTGCATGTTTTCCAGCAAGGTTCATGTGAAGACCATGCCGGGTGAAGTGTTTTGCTGAGAGGAAATTCATTTAAAAAAGTGTGACATTTGTTTCTCTCAGCTGCAGTTTCAATTGTTGGTTTGCGTGCTTAATCTCGCTGCATAGTGTTGGTCTGTTGTACCAGAAGGGCAGAGTCGAGACTACAATGTTAGTATTTTTGGCGGCACATTGTAATTTGTTAACATGTTGTTCAGGTGTAAAGGTACCGCCCAAGTTAGTCATTCTGCCCTCCTATGATAATGACTGTGTCCTAATTGGTGAGCGTCTTCGTGTGGGTGTCCAACTCTGCAGTCACATCTGCAAACCTCCCGTTAGGTTTAAAAATAGATGAGACTGAGAAATTGTGGGGTAACTTCCTACTGAGAATGGAGGGAAGATGGCGGCCATGACTGTCAGCTAAAATAAGTACCTGTTTTTTAGGCTCAGTAGGAATGTCTTTGTTTTCAAGTGAGCTAGGATGCACAGCTTTACGTGTTTTGGTTTTGACGCGTTTCCTAGCCTGTTTGCGTTGGTTTGTGCGGTTAATTCGTTGCATTTTAATACATTTATTTGCCAAAATGGAACATTTCAGTTGTGCGTGAGTGAGGATTTGATTTGTTAAGAGCAGATTTTAAAACTAAAGATGAATGAAGAGAACTGTATTAGTACTTCAAGAGAGAAGAAGAATGCTTTAATGCATGAGCAGATTCATTATTTATTATTCATTTCTTTAGGTTTTGCATGAATTATTCATGTAGGAAAATGTTGAGTATGAAATGATGTATAGTGTGTTATAATAATCTCCTGGTAATAAATAAAGAAGGGAACCATCTAGAACAACGTTGTTCAAACTCCTGCATTTTATTACTCAATAATTAGAAAGCACATCTGATTCTAAAGATAATCCTGCTAATTTAACCCAGATGAGATTTCAATCTGTAGAATTCTCTTAGCTATACCGGGAGTGACCCCAGTAAACAACATTTTCGGTTTAAGAAGACCCCAAAACGCGTATTTTCGTGAGAAATTTCAAAATCGATATTCCGCTGCATTACATATTTTTCTCTATACTACATACACTACTCCGTGTATACGTACGTAAAGGAGAAAGTAGCTAGTGGAGCTACAGAATATCACAGTCTTTTTCGTCGTAAAGTTTTCTCATTTTCTTGGTCTGGACAGGTTTTATGGTCTTTCCTTTTTTGGCAGCTGCCATAAATCGCCGCTTAAAGTATGTTTTTTGACATTTGCTCAATTTTTCGGTTACCTAAAAATAAAACCGAATTAATACTTTAAGAATATTAAAAAGAGTAAAGCCTCGTCCTAAATAGTAATTTTCATAGAAAATTTTAGCCGTTTTTAAGACATGGCCTTTACGCTTTACTGTAATGCGAAATTCGAAGCTTTTTCATTGAAACATTTTGATTCTTCGAAAAAATTCATTTCAAAACATTCACTCGAAAATTCAATTCTATTTACACATTTCTGGAAGTGTGTATATTAACTGCGTGAAAGATATTTAAAAAAATCATTTTTGGTAATTTTTTAAAAAACGAAAGAATATACCCGAATAAACTCTGTCATATTAAACAGTGGAATTAGGGCTATCCAGTGAAAAAAATTGAAGTAAATATGGAGCCATATTGGAGTAAATTGCTTTTGAGTTTTTCTGAAGATACGGAATTTTGAGGTAATTTTAATAGAATTTTTTTTCGAGAAACTATATATGACATTTTTTAAAGGTGATGTTGAGGCTCCAAAATAGCTTCATCAGAGGTTTGGCAGAGCCACAGAAGCTGAATTGGATTGTCTACAAGCTTTTGCCACAGTTTCCTCGCTTGGCACAAGGGAAAATTCTAAATGACAATTATTTAAAATCTATTAGTTTACCGCAGCGTAAGAATTATTGAATATTAAAGAAATTGTCAATGTTAGTTTGTCTTAAGCAAACAAAAGATCGTTTTTCTGTCGTAATTCGTGCGTAATACAATTTCAGACGATTGTCCGCGCCAAAAAACGACTGTGCATTGAGTCTACACTGTGCAAGGTAGCCTCCGCTAGCAACAATCAAAAATCTAACTCATCAGTGCAGCCAAGATGTGAATACTACTACGCATTTTTACTGACGAGGCGATCGTTTGTGAAAGTGCTCGGTTGAAAAGTTCTCAACAGTTGACTCTCGGGGCGTCATATGAAGAAACGCATATGATACCCACAAGTGCCAACAATTCGAGTTCCCAGTAGCTGGCGCAATCTCGCGAGCATCTATGAAAGCAGTCCAAACTTTTCAAAGCAGTTTGTCTTTCCAAAGAGTTTCATACGAAAGACGTCTCTGTCTTTCTCTCTGGAAGCCAGGCCGCGATTTTTACAGAAAAAATATGTCCAACGCGGGACGTTTAAAATGCATGCCCTTTGCAATTAGCGTCAAGAAATTTTATCAATGATAGAATTCCAAGTTCGGCATAAATTTGAATTAATTTTAACCGCCTATGTGCCAACAGGTGATAAAAACAATAATGTGAACAAATTGCCGCAAATGTCAAAATAAACGACAAGGACAAGTAAAAAAGTAATAAAGTTATATGAAATTTACCTCAACTTATAGAGCGCATTTAGCTCTGCCCCTCTTAAAAGTGTAAAGAAAAAATTTTAAGATTTTTTGCAAAAATGTTTTTGTATTTTTTAAAAGTGCATAGATTGTTGCACGCAATAATGCGCGAAAACTGCTAACATTTTCAAAAAGATTCATTAATGGAACAACTAATTATGGATAACAAATTTCATTGGAAGAAAAAATAGCTATCTTCAATATCGTAGTTGTAGGATGACGCCGAAAAATATTTAGAATTTTGCAATTATCGAAAATTCAGAGTTAACCGTAAAAAACGGACCTATTCATCTATTATAAGTGTATTTTATCCTACTCTACAAGAAATGTAAAGGAAACAATTGTAGAAGCATTTGAGAAAATTTTGAAAATGTCACAGGGGCTTCATGCAAAGTACCCTCAAATTTTACCGAATGATTTTTAAAATCACAACGCTTCCATACGAGCAGGTTCGACGGGGGTTTCTTTAATTTGAATGAAATCCTACGTATGGTTTAGGGGATAAAGGTGGACAGACGGACAGATGGACACACGGACGTCTAAAAAACAAGTTTTCTGTATCAGGTGTCCCCAAAACGGTATTTCATTTTAAATTTAGAAATCGATTTTCTGGAGCATTACATAACTTTCTATACTACCTACATTACTCCCATATATATATAGTATATATATATATATATATATATATATATATATATATATATATATATATATATATATATATATATTGAGACGAGCTCGAATATATGCCCTGGTAACGGACCGAACCATGTGTAAAAATTTCCAAGATACCGTCTTCGGCAGTTCGCTAATTTGAACGCGGCGCGAGAACCCCGTCACTCTCTGACGTCGACCGCGGCCGCGCCGAGCGAAACGCTTGTCCACGAATAAGAAATTCGAAAGATAAGCTTGGGAACGAGATCTTATGATTGGCCGGTATCCGAAAAACGAGGGAAGCCAACGGCAAGAAATTTTTTCCGTTGAAAGTTGAAAGACTCTTAGGAAAATCTCTGAGGAGGACGGATCGCTGCGGAACGCGTCTCACCAATCACGTCAAAACCGTTATAAGTGATGGTTAGTGAAGAGAATCCGGTCGCGGGTCGCTAGCAGTGAACTTCACGCGAGATTGTTTCATCCGAGTACGGGAAGAGAACGAATACTGTACTCGTTTTTTATTGATAATTCACGACGGAAAATAAACGTGTATCAGTGGGAGCGAATTATGTGAATTCGGTGAGGGCTGAATCGGACTCTTTTCCGGCGTACGCCGAACAGTTTTCTGCATCGCCGCTACGTCACATCACCGAAGCAAGGAGCCAAGGCGATAACCATTCCTGAAAACACCGCCAGAGAAGCATTTGTGTTGAGGAAGGAAGACGGGCGCAGAGGCGAGGCCGAGGCAATTCTCAGCCGAGAAAATTGGTGCGGAAACGCAGCGGAAGGAGGGGCGGAGGATCGTGGAGGCCAGGCTACCCCGGCGCGTCGCCAGCACGAGCCGTCGCTACCAGCGCGAGAGCCCGGAGGTCGCGTAAGGTGCGATCGCCACGTTCTCCAAACGCCGAGGCGCCAAGGCGCCGCTCGCAGCACTCGACTAGGCCAGTTCACGTAAACCCCATTGGAGAAGCGTGAGTACCCGTGCGACAGAACGGTCGCAGTAACGAAAAAGATGTAATCGAACAATGTTAAACCACACTATTCTTTTAAAAGCTTTTCAAATGTTACGCATTTCAAGCCACATTTGTGAATGCTGGCGTGTGGAACTCTTGAATGAAAGCTATGTCAAGAACATAAGTGATTAATTTGCTTTAAACAAGTCACCCAGTTGATTGAGTGTTTAAAGAGGTTTATAAAGTGTTCAAAGTTCATATAGTAAATTTATCTGCAGTCTGTGCTGAGTTTTCTAAGCATTGGTGGTTGAAGTGTATTGTGAATTAAAAACCACTTTTAAGAAACGAAAGCAATTTAGCGCAGGGGATTTAAAAATTTGTGTTCTTTGTGTCCTGAAGACGAAGGTATTCCTACACCAACTGGTGCATGAATTACAAAATTATTTAATGAATGATGAAATAAGGTGTTTTTTTATGAGGTAGCGATAATTGCTTCGAATATGCATTTCCGAGCACGAAGGTTGTGTTCTAAATGTGATTATTTGTGAAGGGTTGTTATTTTTGTTGAATTTGTGTGTTGTGTTTTTTTTCTTTTTGTTTCTTGATTGTAGAATATACAGCCTTGTATGCCAGAGCCACAAGTGTTTTGCTTTGAGTACAAACCTGCCCGTAGTCCCCACCCAGGTGCATTTTCAGACATAAGCCTCATCCAGTCAAACGATTCAAAACAACTCGAGGGGTCCGACGATGGGACGGCAGTGGACTGTCGAACGACGCCGGTAACGCCCACGCGATCTCACACATCCTTAGGGCTAACGACTCTTTATCGCAACAGAGTTGTATTATGCGCGGCGCGTCGGAGGGAAGGCCACGACGTGTGTTCCGTCGCATAATTTGGCGCCCAACGTTTAAGGCTCGACAATTGACCCATAAATGTCGCATAATTTGGCGCTCAACGTTTAAGGCTCGATAATTGGCCCACAAGGGACCATAATTTTGGTGCCATATGTGGAGCAGGATATACGTGCCATTTTAGCACCCACGCAGGTATCATTGGACAGGTCATTTTACACGCGTGTTTCGTCAGTCATTCGGCGTACATGCGAAGCGCAATTTTGTTTAAAGGAATTGATTTTTTTAATGTTTCAGGACTGTTATTTTTCCAAATTAAAATAATTGTGCTTATTCATCTAAAATTATTCCTACTTTTGAGTTAAATGATTACAATTTTTGCCATTTCAATTAACAGCAATTGGGTGGAATACAGAAAGGTTATGACTCATTGTGGCAATAGTGAAATATTGTTGTACAGCATTGTGGTGAATTTCTTTCAGCAGTGATTTATTTTGTATATTTAGTGCAGTGTTGTGTTGTGATTTCTTTTAGCTTAAAGTGTGTCGTGCATTCATAGTGTTTTTGCAAGGTAGCATTGTGATTCCCTCAGTGATATTTCTTTCTGTGCATTGTGGAGGTGTCAGGGTACTTCGTGAACAACTAAATTTATTGTATAAATATTTCTTTGTAAACGGGTACTCAACTTCTCACGATGGTGGATAGATTTATGGAATCTAGGGGGCTAGTGGGAGAAAATCCTGTAAGCAGTGATTCAGATCAGGATTCGGAAGGACGGGACCGCGGAGTAGGGGCGTCGCCGCAGGAAGAGGGAACACCGACTGAATCAGATCGCGGAACCGAGAATCCAGAAACATCACTGGGCGTGCAAGGGTTGGAATCACCACCAGTCAGTCCGAATGACCCCATGTTAAACCTAATGAGGGCACTATTGGGTAATTTCCATGCAACCCTTACAACTAAAATGGAGAATATTCAACAACAGAACCACGCCATAGCTGCAGAGTTAAAGCAAGAGTTAAAACAAGAAATTCAACAAGTACAAGAAAATGTTCAGCGGGAAATTCAACAAGTACAAGAAATAAAACAAGAAATTCAACAAGTACAAGAAAATGTTAAACAAGAGTTAAAACAAGAAATTCAACAAGTACAAGAAAATGTTAAGCAAGAGATAAAGCAAGAAATTCAACAAGTACAACAAAATGTTCAGCGAGAAATTCAACAAGTACAAGAAAATGTTCAGCGGGAAATGCAACAACAAAACCAGGCGTTAGCTGCGGAGCTGAAAGAACAACAACAGGTTCTAGCTACGGAGTTGACGGCCAAAATAAATACCGTCAACGACAAGGTCGAAGCTATTCAGCGCGCGCAGGAAACCTGGGCGGCCGAATTGAAAAACGAAGTTGATAAGAAGTTGGAAGCACAAGCGGAGAAGTTGGAAGAACAGGCGGATAAAATAGAAACTGTACAAAATAAGTGTGAAGAAATGAACACTAGAATAGATGCAGTAACAGACTTCGTCGAAGCCCGCACGAAACAACATGAAGACAAGGTCGTACAAGAATTAAAAGTAATTTCAGATCGGGTGGAAGAAGGCGCGCAAGAACGTTTAGAAGTGCAAGCGAAACTAAACGACTTACAAGCAACGGTGAATGCCATGCCTGTCGCCGTAGGTTCAACGCACCCTTTAAACTTAAATGTGCCGCCTACTTTGAAGTTTTCGGGATCTCCCGAAGAACATCCGTATTCTTTCTTGAAGGCACTAGACAGTTTTATGGCTCTTAGTCGCCTGCCGGAGCAATATAAAACTCACTTGCTATATCAGATTTTACAAAAAAATGCGAGAACTTGGTTAGAAACTCTTGAACCATTTCCTCAAACAATACAAGAATTTAAAATAAAATTTTTAAATAGATATTGGAGCGAGGAAATTCAACTCAATCACAAGATGACAGTCATGAACGCGTACTACAAGCCGACGCTTGGCAGCATGCGCGATTATGCTGCGGGGAAAATCGCCGCACTCAAGTTATGTTCGCCACCTATGGAAGACAAAGAAATTATTTGTTTGTTGACCAGACATTTTCCATATGGCATACAAAACTTAATAAGAAGTATTGCTCCACGTGACATCGAGGCATTTCAACGATTGTTAAGTAATTACGATATTACGGCAGATAATATTGTAAAGGGAGGCAAGACTAGCACGACGACCAACGCTATCATTACGTGCGTGGGAGGTCCAGAGGCGAAATCAACCAAACAGAGTGACCAACCAAGCAATAAAAAGAACGATCAAGGTGCGGAAGAAAATAACTTTCGAAAGGAAATAAAAGACCGGACTTCAAAACAAGGAGGGGAGAAAGCTAATAGAAGCTATCCACAAAACAAACGCAAGAATAAGGAGGAAGAAAATAATGAAGAATTAGGTGACAAACACCAACATCAGCCATCAACATCGGGAAACTGCCACGGTTCGATGTGAGCGGGGACCCCATGTCGAACAACCTTCAAGCAGAATACAACGTGGTTCCTATAATTTCTATAGGTGATCCACCAATGGGTGTCGTGTGGAATATGGCCACGACGAACGAGTACCCGTACCGCTGCCCAGTAATTGAAGTACGCTGTGGTAACATGACGATGAAGGCGTTAGTGGACACCGGCTCCATGGCGACCATCATGGATGAAGACACCTACAATGCGCTAAGGGACTCGAAGATTGAAATACCTCAATTGCCAGTCAAGAGTACGCGAATTACGACTGCAGTTGGAAACAAGTCAAGCCCAATAAGAAAGCAGATATATGCACCGTTGGAAATAGGAGGCAAGGTCTATGACACGCCATGTCTCGTTGTAAGAGGACTTACGTACGCACTAATTTTAGGCATCGATTTTCTCGTTGAAAATGATGTAATTGTAGAGTCAAGAGCCGCAATGATTCTGATAGGTCGTGGAAATGCAAAAATTAACACAACGATGAAATCAAATGAAGAAAAGTTAATTGAAACTAATGATGAAATAAATTTATGTTCATCTGCGACAAATGACTTGAATAAAATGATTGAAGAAAAAGTTAATTTAGCTTCCCTCCTAGACGACGAACAAAAGGCCAAGTTATCGAGATTACTCATCAGCGCCAAGAAGGCGTTCGAAAAAAATCGAGAGCCAGTGAAAAATTACGTGTTTCGTATCCAACTCACGGACGAGACGCCGTTTAAAGGACGCAGCTACCCTATACCAGTGGCGTACCAAGAAGAGATTTCAAGACAAATTGAAGAAATGTTAGAAGAAGGCATAATAAAAAGGGCAACGACAGCTTACGTAAATCCAATTGTAATTGTGAAAAAGCAAAACGGCGCTTTGCGCATATGCTTAGACGCGCGTCACTTGAACTCACTGACAGTTCCGTTCAGAGATGTACCGCCTAAAATTGACGAGATATTGTTACAATTCGCCAATAAAGGATACTTCTCGTCAACTGACTTCAGCAAGGCATACTATCAAATGAGGTTACATCCAAGAGATCAGAAGTACACGGGATTCGTCTACAGGGGACGAAGCTATGTTTTTCAACGTGTCCCATTCGGATTGCGCAACAGTGGTGCCGCGCTGGTACAATGTTTGGACGAAATCATGAACAATGCTGGGTTACGAGACACTACCATTTACGTGGATGACGTCATCGTTCATTCAATAGATTTTGAACGTCACCTTGAGGCATTGGGAAGATTATTATCGCTATTAATCAAACATAATTTGGTATTAAATCTCGAGAAATCGCATTTTTGTGTACCACAAATCAAATTTCTTGGGTATGAAATCACGAAAAATGAAGGAATGAAGAGATAAGAGTGGAGAAAATGGCTTGTAACAAGATTGTTTTTCCATTACCTTATCAAGTCAAGACAACGGAAAAAAATCTTACCGGTTGGGGAGCAATGAGACGAGCTCGAATATATGCCCTGGTAACGGACCGAACCATGTGTAAAAATTCCCAAGATACCGTCTTCGGCAGTTCGCTAGTTTGAACGCGGCGCGAGAACCCCGTCACTCTCTGACGTCGACCGCGGCCGCGCCGAGCGAAACGCTTGTCCACGAATAAGAAATTCGAAAGATAAGCTTGGGAACGAGATCTTATGATTGGCCGGTATCCGAGAAACGAGGGAAGCCCACGGCAAGAAATTTTTTCCGTTGAAAGTTGAAAGACTCTTAGGAAAATCTCTGAGGAGGACGGATCGCTGCGGAACGCGTCTCACCAATCACGTCAAAACCGTTATAAGTGATGGTTAGTGAAGAGAATCCGGTCGCGGGTCGCTAGCAGTGAACTTCACGCGAGATTGTTTCATCCGAGTACGGGAAGAGAACGAAAACTGTACTCGTTTTTTTATTGATAATTCACGACGGAAAATAAACGTGTATCAGTGGGAGCGAATTATGTGAATTCGGGGAGGGCTGAATCGGACTCTTTTCCGGCGTACGCCGAACAGTTTTCTGCATCGCCGCTACGTCACATCACCGAAGCAAGGAGCCAAGGCGATAACCATTCCTGAAAACACCACCAGAGAAGCATTTGTGTTGAGGAAGGAAGACGGGCGCAGAGGCGAGGCCGAGGCAATTCTCAGCCGAGAAAATTGGTGCGGAAACGCAGCGGAAGGAGGGGCGGAGGATCGTGGAGGCCAGGCTACCCCGGCGCGTCGCCAGCACGAGCAATCGCTACCAGCGCGAGAGCCCGGAGGTCGCGTAAGGTGCGATCGCCAACGTCTCCAAACGCCGAGGCGCCAAGGCGCCGCTCGCAGCTCTCGACTAGGCCAGTTCACGTAAACCCCATTGGAGAAGCGTGAGTACCCGTGCGACAGAACGGTCGCAGTAACGAAAAAGATGTAATCGAACAATGTTAAACCACACTATTCTTTTAAAATCTTTTCAAATGTTACGCATTTCAAGCCACATTTGTGAATGCTGGCGTGTGGAACTCTTGAATGAAAGCTATGTTAAGAACATAAGTGATTAATTTGCTTTAAACAAGTCACCCAGTTGATTGAGTGTTTAAAGAGGTTTATAAAGTGTTCAAAGTTCATATAGTAAATTTATCTGCAGTCTGTGCTGAGTTTTCTAAGCATTGGTGGTTGAAGTGTATTGTGAATTAAAAACCACTTTTAAGAAACGAAAGCAATTTAGCGCAGGGAATTTAAAAATTTGTGTTCTTTGTGTCCTTAAGACGAAGGTATTCCTACACCAACTGGTGCATGAATTACAAAATTATTTAATGAATGATGAAATAAGGTGTTTTTTTATGAGGTAGCGATAATTGCTTCGAATATGCATTTCCGAGCACGAAGGTTGTGTTCTAAATGTGATTATTTGTGAAGGGTTGTTATTTTTGTTGAATTTGTGTGTTGTTTTTTTTCTTTTTGTTTCTTGATTGTAGAATATACAGCCTTGTATGCCAGAGCCACAAGTGTTTTGCTTTGAGTACAAACCTGCCCGTAGTCCCCACCCAGGTGCATTTCCAGACATAAGCCTCATCAAGGCAAACGATTCGAAACAACTCGAGAGGTCTGACGTCGGGACGGCAGTCAACTGTCGAACGACGCCGGTAACGCCCACGCGATCTCACACATCCTTAGGGCTAACGACTCCTTATCGCAACAGAGTTGTATTATGCGCGGCGCGTCGGAGGGAAGGCCACGACGTGTGTTCCGTCGCAAGATATATATATATATATATATATATATATATATATATATATATATATATATATATATACACGTATACAAGAAAGTAAATTAGTGATGCAACAGAATAGCACAAACTTTCTCGTATTAGTTTCATAATCTGTTTGGTCTGGGTTTCTGGTTTTGTCTCCGTATCTCCTCCCAGCTGCCACTCATCGGCGTCAAAAATCATTTGTCGCAATTTTTTGATTTTGGTCCCCTGGCTTCAGAATAGGTTTTGTGGTGCTGCAAGAGAACATTTTTTGCGCTTAATTTACAACTTATGTAATTTTTCGAAAATTTAGAGTTCAACGAAAATTAAAAGTGGACAGTTTTTAAGTGTCCTTTACTCTATCTGACGAAAAAACTATAAGAAAGATTTGAAGCGGGTTTTGAGAACAAAAGTTTTAATTCACCTTTACTTCAAACAATACTTCATGCACTTTGAAACAAGGAAAGCAATTCCTTGATAATCACAATATTGTAACTACAAACAAGTCAAAAATGATGAACGCAAAATATAAATTCATTATTCACTGTGAAAATTTCACATACATTCCTCAAGTACCGTTACGTACCTGTTAGTGGTTTTACTTTACGGAATATTAACTGGAAACACAGGAGTTCTGGGTACAATTTCCGCCACCAGAAACAGCCTATACTCTATCAGAATGACCTTGAGGCTATCTATTAGAATGACCTTGAGGCTTCATGTGAACTCCCAAAAATTGAAACAATGGTATCCAATTCAAGATGCCGCGACCTCAGACAGATCGATTAGCAAAAATTATGTTGAACATCCTGCTTACGATATAGCCGCTAGCGTTGTTCACAGACAGGCGAGAAACAGACACACCGACGAACAGATGATGTGTGGGAACAAGAATAATCCGGTGGCCGTGCGAGCATTAAGGCAAAGCGAATTCTGCAGGTTGAATTTTATAGTGGGACGATATAATAGTGTTTTTCTTATTATTTCCATAGTTTTACTTTCAATTACAATAACGAACAAGTAACTGCAACGCGGGATTGGTGATTTAAAACTTTGCTTACTTATTTACAGCTGTACAAGAAAACCAAACAACATACAGAAACAGTGCAAGAGGAAACAGTGATTTTTTTATAGTGAATTCTTCTGACTACAGGAGAATCACTAAATTACCAACATCTTATCTGATTCCATCACGAAAAAATCGTATGCAACTGCAACCTCAACAGATATATTTCCCACAAAGGAACAAGCAATTGTCATTGAACCTAAAGACGGAATTTAAGTGAGAGAATATACTTCTGTACCAGGTATTGTTCACCCTAGAAATATAAAATTTGTTTCTCGTATTTCGAACAATAGAATCTGTATTTTTTTATCAAAAAAAAAGAAGCAGAAAAATTTACAGATAAGCATAAAACAATTCAAATTAATGATAAAGAACTAAATGAAAGAACTCTAATTAACAAACATATTAGAGTTATACTCTCAAATGTATGCCCAATCATTCCTCATAATCTAATTGCAGAACAACTTGAAAAACACATTATTCAAATGACCACGTACATATCTTCTTAAAAGCAGGAATAAATTATCCCGGTTTTCAACACATTCTGAGCTACCGAAGACAAGTTTATGTCGATCCAATCTCTAGTGAGATACTTTTGGATTCTTTTTTAATCTACTATCAAGAAACAACTTACAGAATCTTTTTTGCCACTGAAAACATATTTTGTTTTTTTGTAAACAATAAGTAGCTAGGCACTGTCTTTCTAACCCCAATACAAACAAATCTGAAGAACAACTTAACTTATCTAATGATCAACAAGATATTCAAACAACACAGACACATCCTGGTAGCCATAACAATGTAGATTCTTCTCTTAAATCTCTGTCGGATAGTAAAAGACTTCATTCATCTGACTCTCCTTCGCTTTCCCAAGATATAAGTAAATAAAGTGAAATTTCAAAATCTCCTGAAATATTCAAGATTATTAAAAAACCAAGGAAAAATTAAGAAACATGGATCCCAACCCCAATTCTTCTGATGATCAGACTACTCTAAAAACTGTTGAACTAATTGACCCAATCAAAAATCATTTTGAATCAAACTTAGAAAATTATCCACTAAATTATGAACAATTCAAAAGTTTCTTAGAAAACACATTTGGCTCCAATGATCCAATTCTAATCGCTAAATATTATACAAACGATATAACTTCTCTTATCAAAATGATAACTAAAATCTATCCCCTTCTCATAGGAAGATCAATTAAATCCAGATTCTCAAGAATTAAAAAGAACACAAAAAAAAGGTTTGAACACGCATCATCTGAATTAGAGATGTCCCTTTCTGATTGAGAATAATAATAAATTTATAAACAATATGTATACTATACATCGATGGAACATTAATAGTTTTTATACTAGATACGAAAGACTCCAATTACTCAATCAAATATATGATCCATCTATTATATGCCTTCGAGACTAATTTCAAAAAACAGAGTTATGGAAACATCAGGGGATATAAGTTTTTTTTATATCGAATAAATTCTAACTACCGATGTGGAGGTGATGCAATTTACATTAAAGATAATCTACTGGCAGATAAAGTTACAA
This sequence comes from Teleogryllus occipitalis, assembly GCA_011170035.1. Taxonomy (NCBI): domain Eukaryota; kingdom Metazoa; phylum Arthropoda; class Insecta; order Orthoptera; family Gryllidae; genus Teleogryllus; species Teleogryllus occipitalis. Next base: position 640,732 of record BLKR01000199.1, on the reverse strand, counting down.
TTCAAACGAATATTAAAGTCGTAGTTGTTAAAATCTACGCCCCATTTACACTTCGTATACGCAATGTATACTTTCCTAATAGCTACTCATTTGACATTAAAGATATTAAAGATATTATGAGACTATTATCTAAACATTTTATATTATTATGTGACTTTAATAGTTATAATCCTATATGTGGTTCTTCTAAATTGATCAAAGAGGAATTAAAAGACAATCCTTAATAAATGAGTGTAAGATCAATCTATTAAATTCGGGTCTTCCTACCCAATTTAATAGTAGCAATGGAAATTGTATTGCAATTGATCTAACAATGTGTACACACAACTTCACCCATAATTGTGAATGGTCAGTACTGAATGATTTACATGACAGTGACCATATTCCAATCTTGATTAATCTACACACATATCAACATATTACCAAAAAAATCAAACTGTATTAATGTGGAACTTCAAAAAGGCAAACTGGAATCTATATAAAGAACAAATTAATGAAAAATTAAATAATGATATTCTAGTCGCTGAGAATATTGATGATATTGTTACCAACTTGATAGATCTCATCATTCACGCAGCAAAGCCAATACTGGAACCTCTTACCTTCCCTAAAAGAAAAAGGCTAATACCATTGTGGAATGGAGAATGTAGAGAAGCACAAAATAATTATAAACATTTAAATAAATATAAAAAAACAAAAATACTGAAAACAAAATTGAATTCAAAAGAACGAGAGCTCTTACTAGAAGAGTCTTCAAAGAAAATCGTAAAATATCATGGAATAATTTCTTACTAACCTTAACTCATAAAGCTGATGTTAAAAAATCATGGAATAATATTAATGTCATTCAAGGTAAAGGTAAAAATTGTAACATTAACTATATTGAAAAAGATAATAACGAAATAATTATAACTCACAAAAAATAATTAATATTGTAGCCAATACCTTCACTCTAAATTCAAGCTCGTCAAATTATTCAGACAATTTTGGGATATTCAAAGAAGATCAAGAAAGGTTAACAACATCGTTAATCACGCTTTATAAAAACGATTAATTAAAACTTAATTATCTTATTACTCATAAAGAAATTCAAGAAGCATCTGAAATATGTAAAGAACTCTTCACATGGACCTGACAGTGTACCGTACATTCTCCTTAAAAATCTCCCAACGAAACGCATAGAAAATTTGTTAAAAATATATAACTATATTTGGACACAAAATGTGTTCCCCAAAATATAGCGTACTGCAATCTTTATACCAATTCTCGAACCAAATAAAAACAAATTAAAACCTACAAATTTTAGCTCAATATCTTTAACTTGCAATATGTGTAAACTATTTGAAAAAATACTAAATTCAAGACTTGTTTGGTTTCTTGAACAACACTTAATCAGAAACACTCAGTTTGAATTCCAACATGGACATTTAACTCCATCTACATTGATCAGCATTAACAATTACATTCATAAAGCTTTCGCTAACAAACATGTTTTGGCAGTTTGTGTCGATATTGAGAAAGCATACGATATGGTTTGGGCTCACATATCATTCTAATACAATTACAAAAACCTGGAATAGGATGTCATATGTTTGAATTTATTAAAAATTTCCTGAAGAATCACAGAATAAGAACCCGACTCATCGGCCAGTTATCAAAAGAAAAAAAATCGAAAACGGCGTTCCTCAAGGTTCAATCTTAAGTATAATACGTTTCCTGATAGCAATAAATGAAGTTGATAAAAATATCGATCCTCCAATCATTGTTAGGAAATATGCTGATGATATAACGATCTTATGTAAAGGTAAGAACTTTAAATCAAGTCAAAAATTAATGCAATTAGCTCTAAATAATCTTTATGACTGGCCCCAACAAACAGATTTTAAATTATCTCATCAGAAAACTGAATGCATAGTTTTCTCAAAACAAAAAGCTATAGTATGTCCCATATTTCAAACTTGGCGAAGAGCAATTAAAATTTGTTGGTTGTATCAAAATTCTTGGAATGTTTTTGGAACAAAAATTAACTTGGAAAACCCATGTAAATAAATTAACTGTCGAATGCAAAAAACGTCGAAATATTCTAAAATCTTTAGCAAATAAGTATTGGGGGGCCGATAAATCAATTATTTTACAAAGACATTGAAAAATTATTCGATCTAAAATTGATTATGAAAGTATACTATATTCTTCAGCAAGCAAAAACAATCTTAATAAAATTGATGTTATTCATAATCAAGCTTTACGAATCACTACCGGGTGTTTCCCCACTTCTCCTATAGGAAGTATTTTAATCAAAGCTGAAGAAGAATCTCTCTCACCAAAGAAAATCTCTTTTACTAAAATATGTCATTAAAAGACTCTATTTCAAGAAACTCAATAATAAGAAATGATATATTCTTCAAATTTTCAAACATACACAATGATAATTTACAGACTGAACTTATTTACAAAAAAGGGAACAAATAGGAAAACAAAAAGGGAAAAGAATTAAGTTTTATAATGCCAAAGATGAAAAGAGAAAAATACTCACGTATCACACCATGGATTATATCAAATATTAAGACTGACTCAACCCTTTGTGAACATCAAAAGAAGACTTCATCACATAATGCTTGGAAAGAAAAATTGAACAAATGAGACTAAAATATATTGATTATTATCTTATTTACACCGATGGTGCTAAGAATAATAACAGTATTGGAGCTACCATAAATTATTGTGGAAATTGTCTAAACTGTACTCTCCATCCTTTAACATCAGTTGAAACAGCAGAATTGTATGCCGTATTTATAGCCATGAAACAAATATCTAATAACTCCATTTATTTAAAAAATTATGGTCTATTTACTGATTTATTATATATTTTGAAATACATCAACAAAAACAATAAAACATATGAATTTTTAAACAATATTCATTAAATATATTTTAATGAATCTAAATTAGGAAAAAATATCATTATTGGTTGGCTACCAGCACATAAAGATATATTTGGTAATGACATCGCTGATCTTGAAGCTAAAAGAGCCACAACAAATGCGCACCAAAACAATACATCCGAAACCATCAGAGTTCAAGATATTTGGAAATACATTAGAAATAAATTAAACATATAATGGCATTAATCATGGCTAAACGAAAAATCAAGCAAAATGCATTAAAATATAACTAATTTCTTTGGACTGGTCACAAGCCCCTCTATCATCGTCATGATAAAGTTGCTTGGTCAAGAATTCGATCAAACCATTCTAAAATATCTCATACATGTTTAATTAAAAACGTTCCACAACCTACTAGTACCATCTGCAATAGAAATGAATCATTAGAGCACATTCTTCTGGAATGCCTCATACACATCGAAGAGAGAAAAAAGTATCTGAAAATGAAAATTTCAAAGCCATTACTGTACTAGTCTCTTATGACCTTTGTAGTTTGTGAAACTTAAAATAAAAATAATAATAAAAAGAATATTCCAGTTTTTGTCATCAGGTATATACAAAACGATTTTTAGCTGACAATCGCAGTTCTCGTGGCAGCATTACGTAACTTTTCCTATATTACGTATGTAGTGCGCGGGTGGGTGCGTGTAGAAAGTGGTTCATGATAGAGGACAATTGTGATATTCCGTAGAAAATCTTACCGAAAGCCCATCGCCATGTTTACACAGAGAGCCGTGAGCCAAAACCAGGAAGCCGTCAGCAGAAAGTACATCCACAGAGCTACAAACAGAAAAATCATTTATTACTGAAGTTATCACGCCATTGACTATTTCACGTCAATTACTTAAAATACTATTGTATTTGTTGATAATATAACGCAATTCCACACTCAAATTTTGTATTAATATCAGTAGTTGTAAGTGTTGTAATTTGTTGTAATAAGTTGTAATATCAGTAGTTGCCTGCTGAAGAGCCACTAAAATTAGTTTTTGTTCTCTTAGGAGCACTAGAGTGAAATGAACACACTGAGAGTGAAATTGCGTTCAAGATTCATTTCTATCTATATAATATTTGCATATTATTGAGATGTTAGACTAAGAAGCAAGTGGTGCCACAGAATGGCGCCCACTTTCTCGCACTAGTTATTGTCTAGCCTTGAGCTAGCTTTCTAGCTTTCAGGAATTACTCCACTCTGTTTTCAGCTGCTGCCTATTGACCAAAATATTTTCTCATATTATCTCAATTTTTCAATCGACTAATAGTAGAAATGAAATATATATTTAAAAATATTATAGAAGAGGTAACCAGTCCGGTATGCAAATATTCTTTGAAAGATTTGGAACCGTATATGAGAAAATTAAGTTTGAGTGATTTCAGGAAATGCGCAATATTGAGCTCTTTTTCAGAGAAAAATGTTGAGTTTGAAGAAATATCATCAGAAATAAATTTGAAGCACATGTATTCACAAATGTAATAATGCATAGAAAATGCTCGCGATATGAAGACTAACAACTTTATATATATTTCAAAAAAATATATTGTTTAATTAAAAATGGTTTAGCGTCGTTTTATTCAATGCACTTAACATTATTTGTACAAAACCTTTAAAGAAATTCGTGGTACTAAAACAGCACATACTTTCTCGCTCTTAGTAATGGTTACATAATACTATTAATACCTCACTCACTCTCTGAATTAACACATCTAACTCATTATTTTTTTAAACTCATTCCAAATCGTAGAACATTAGGAACGAAAAACTAAATATTTTCAAGTTCACATTAATAGAAATTGACAATTAAAACTGCGTTCCATTGAGATAAATCATGTACCAACAATGAGAAAAAAATCCACACAACTTCAGTTGCACTGTCTCGGGGCGGAATACCATTGTCTCCAATGTGATATTTTATGACGGCTAGCACATTTTCTTTCAAATTACATTTAAATCATATTTTTTAAAACAAAATCTAATTAGACTAATTTTTATTAATAATTGCGGATTACCTTAAAGAAAATACATAAATATATTAAAAATATAAATACATCTCTCCCTATACAGAAAAAAATTGCAGCGTTTCAAATAGATTGTAAATAATTTCTAAAAAATTAATTTGAAAACGTATAACAAAAGCTCTAACGTGAGGAACGAACAAAGAAATATGAAATAATATGCAAATTGTAACTTACGTAACACCCAACTGTCTGGAATGACCCTCATATTACGTTCACGAAGTGCAGAAAATTCGAGGCGAGCGACTCTGACACCAAACTCTCATATTTTCGAAAATTACTTGAATTACTCGAAAATGACTTGATTGAAGATCGGTTTTTGATGAACACATTTTATTAAGAAACTAGAGGTGCAATAGAATGGAACAGACTTTCTCGTACCAACTTTTTTCTAATTTCCTTGGTGTGGTCTCGGTTTAAGATCTTGCTCCACTCTCTGGCCAGCGGTCATCTATCGTCACCCAAAGTACATTTTTTTGACAATTTCTCACCTTTCTACTTTCCTAGTAGTACAACCGAATTATTACTTCAAGAATATTCCAAGAGTAAAAACCTGTTCTAATTAGAAGTTTTCATTGTAAAATTCAAGGCTGTTTTTAGGAAAAGAGCGATCATTACTGTAAATGCGAAATGTAATCATTAGTGTAAATGCGGAATTGAAGCTCCTTTTCTCAAAAATCAATGGAGTTTTCGAGAACGTTCATTTGAAGTCGATTGAAGCACTTAATGCCTACAAATTGATGGAAATGCCCATATTAACGGCGTGAGAAGTATTTCAAAAACAATTTATATTTGTGAAATTAAAAAAAACAACACCGAAATTAACTTTATTTCATATTAAACAGTTAATTAGCACTATCAATTGGAAAAATTTGAAGAAAAACTTCGGAGCAATTTTTGAGAAAAAGGCATTTGAGCGTTTCTGAAAATGCGAATGTCTGAGCTCATTTTTACAGCAAAGATTTGAGTTTTCGTGAAACTTTTTTTTACAGTATTTGAAGCACATGTACTCATAATATAATAATGTATAATAATGTAAGGAAATGACCTTGAATGCAAATATTACAGACGTGAGAGACAGGTGAAAAAAATTAATTTTCTATCTAATTATAATCTCCAAAAAGTAAATTATGGTTTCACATTGAAAAGCACGCAGTATCAGTGAGATCGACCGGAGAATATCAAATTTGGTTGTGTAAGATGGGTACAGTGTAAGATGACATAAAGCCGTTTTTACTATAGTATTTTGTTTTTTCAGTAATTGGAAAAATGTACTTTTTTGATAGCTCTTTGAAGTCGTTAATATTTATGTCAACAGTGATTTGTATGCATTATTATGTTGATGAGTACACGTGATTTAATTACGTCATACAATGTTCCTCGAAATCTCAAAAGTTTACGGTGAAAAAAGCTGAAAATACGCATTTTCAGAAATGCTCAAAACCATTTTCTTGAAAACAGCTTTAATTTTGTTCTTCTAACTTGTTGAGCGGATAGTGGGCGGATTCACTGAATAATATGATTTAAGCGCAACTTTAATTTATCCGTTTGTTTTAAAACAATACAAAATGCATTTTTATAGAATGTCTCTCCCGTTGTTAATATTTACCTTATCAGATATTTTTATACACTATTGTATTAACAGTAGATCTGCTTTAAATTTTGTCTCATGAATTTTGATAAAATATCTTCAAAACTCAGAATTTTTTTGTGAAATAGAGCTTAAAATTTGCATTTTCAGAAACGTTGAAACGCCATTTTCTCAAAAACGGTCTAAATTTTTAATTGAAATGTTGCCAATAGGACGAGGTTTTACTCAGGTATTCCAAAAGTCATGAACTTTATATTCAGTTAAGTGATATACTTTATATTTGTCATATATTCATATACTTTACAATCATAAAGAAATATTTTAATTCTACTATTTGGTATTCCAAAAATTAAAAGAAAGTGGATAACAGGATCTAAAAAAGGGCAAAACGAAGAGATAACCCTGGCTGAGGAAATACTTCGCTGCATTTATGGTCAAGAAGGAAATCACACTTATAACGATTATAGATAGGTTGTTGGAAGGGAATAACGTTTGCACTCTGTGTATTCAAATTGAGGTCTAATGCTAATAGATTGGAAACAGGCAGCTCTGTTTATATTTTCCCAATTTGTTGTTTTTACTATCAAATGAACAACCCAGATTAACTGTCCAAAAAATTCTCAAAACATACTATAAATATTGTTTTGTGTGACCGCCTCTTATCCTACATTGTAAAGAGTGGATGGTTATTCAAGAATACTCACAAAAACGTTTGCATACACTCGTTAATTCTAGGGGTATCGTCCCTAGTTCCTCTTCTTCGTCTATTCTATCACTAAGTGCGATGTAATACGCAATATGCCCGATGTTGAAACCAAAGAGACAAGCACCGTGAGTAGCAAGACAACGCCCATGAAGTTTCGTCCGCATGTTCTTGTCGCATGCTACGGAAATCAGCGACACCATCAGCAGCAAAGCAGAGAGTATGCACAATGGGCGAAGTAGCCAGTAGACGCCTCTGGTGACCCGCGAAAACTCATAGTAGAAAAGTCCTTCTTCAGAGCTATTGTAGAAGTCGAAACAAATATCCCAAAAGGAGAAGAGGAATTGCAGAGTACCTCTGGCCTGGGGTGCCCGGTGGGCATATTGGTCCACCGCGTGCGAAAGACTGAGAGAGTTCATTTCGGCTTGGAAACTGTACTTGCTGCCTGCTCTGTAAGGGAACTCGGGGTCAAATACTGTGAGGGAGGTCTTGTTCGGCGCCCAGAAGCGCTCTTCATTGTCATCTACACACTTCCAATGGCCTTCAATTTTCTTCAGCAGGTTCCCGTTAGAGCAGCACTTAGTGACGCATTCCTCTTCAGTGCAATAAGTCCTAAACAGCATCGCAAATGGCCCCAGAGGTCGCGGTGCAGCGTCGACACAGTACGCTGCCTTCCTGAATCCTCCACCTGGTTTGGGCCGTATGATCGTTTGATGTTCAAGAAACGGGATCTTGTTCTTCCAGGTATCCTCCGTAGCATTCAGAGCTGGATCCCAAAAGAAAGAGGCGTTCACCGACATGGCCACGCCATTTACGACAAAACTATAACTGAGCACATAGATGATGTTCTGTAGCGGGACATCGGCCGGTACCCATTGCCGCACCCACTCTTCGTTCAGCGGAGGTGCGACGATGCCGTTAGGGCTGGTTTGAATGGAGGGGTAGGGAGGCCAGTGGGCTTTAATGCACAACGTTCCATTTGCTGCGAGCATCTCGTTTACTGGGCAGCACTTAAACAATATTATCTTATTCTTTTTTTGAACAGCGCTTCCGAACTCCGCCAGTGACGCAAGAATCATCACGAGGAGAGCAGGAAAAGACATCGTGGACAAATGGTGCTGGTGGATAGGAGAATCTCCCTTTGGTAGGACCTCAAGCAACGGAGTGGTTGTGCTCTTAAGATTTTCCTCTCGCCGGAGAAAAGAGCGAAGGCGGACGAGTGGCGCTGGTGACTGAAGGAATCTGTCTTGATAGGTCCTCAATCAGTGGAGTGGTTGTGCTCTGAAGATTTCTTTCCCACCGGAGAGAAGAGCGAAGGCGGACGAGTGGCGCTGGTGGCTGAACGAATCTCTCGTCATAGGTCCTCGATCAGTGGAGTGGTTGTGCTCTGAAGATTTCCTTCCCACCGGAGAGAAGAGCGAAGGCGGACGAGTGGCGCTGGTGGCAGAACGAATCTCTCCCTTGATAGGACCTCGATCAGTGGAGTGGTTGTGCTCTGAAGATTTCGTTCCCACCGGAGAGAAGAGCGAAGGCGGACGAGTGGTGCTGGTGGCAGAACGAATCTCTCTCTTGATAGGTCCTCGATCAGTGGAGTGGTTGTGCTCTGAAGATTTCCTTCCCACCGGAGAGAAGAGCGAAGGCGGACGAGTGGCGCTGGTGGCAGAACGAATCTCTCCCTTGATAGGACCTCGATCAGTGGAGTGGTTGTGCTCTGAAGATTTCGTTCCCACCGGAGAGAAGAGCGAAGGCGGACGAGTGGCGCTGGTGGCTGAACGAATCTCTCTTGATAGGTCCTCGATCAGTGGAGTGGTTGTGCTCTGAAGATTTCCTTCCCACCGGAGAGAAGAGCGAAGGCGGACGAGTGGCGCTGGTGACTGAAGAATCAGGTCGGTGGAGTGGCGCTGGTGGCTGAACGAATCTCTCTTGATAGGACCTCGATCAGTGGAGTGGTTGTGCTCTGAACATTTCCTTCCCACCGGAGAGAAGAGCGAAGGGGACGAGTGGCGCTGGTGGCTGAACGAATCTCTCTCTTGATAGGACCTCGATCAGTGGAGTGGTTGTGCTCTGAAGATTTCCTTCCCACCGGAGAGAAGAGCGAAGTGGGACGAGTGGCGCTGGTGGCAGAACGAATCTCTCTCTTGAAAGGACCTCGATCAGTGGAGTGGTTGTGCTCTGAAGATTTCCTTCCCACCGGAGAGAAGAGCGAAGGCGGACGAGTGGCGCTGGTGGCTGAACGAATCTCTCTTGATAGGACCTCGATCAGTGGAGTGGTTGTGCTCTGAACATTTCCTTCCCACCGGAGAGAAGAGCGAAGGCGGACGAGAGGCGCTGGTGGCTGAACGAATCTCTCTTGATAGGTCCTCGATCAGTGGAGTGGTTGTGCTCTGAACATTTCCTTCCCACCGGAGAGAAGAGCGAAGGCGGACGAGTGGCGCTGGTGGCTGAACGAATCTCTCTTGATAGGACCTCGAGCAGTGGAGTGGTTATCCACTAACAATGGTGGTCTCCTCACACAAGCATATTGCAGGGAAAACTTTATATTTGATTTTGGTTGATAGAATCTTCAATGGTGTAAGATTCGAATAAATCCTACGAGCCGAGAGTTATTAAACAAAATGGCAATTTTAAATGTTGCAGACCCAGAGCAAAAGGTGTCAGCTCTCGAAGATGACTGTTTCCTTCTGACTCAAGACAAGGTTATTAACATCCGTTTTTCTTCTCTGCCCGTTGCCACAACTCTTCCTGCGTCCTGAATTGAGGTTTTTAGGGGATGCGGTCTCCTTGGTAAAACAGGATCTCTTGTTGCTCAAGCGAAAAACCACACAAGGGAAGGGACTGATATGTTCTTAATATTTACATTTCATATATTAGATGAAAGTAAAATACTCGTAGTTGACAATCGAACGCGTCAGAAAAATACAATGCCCCTTCACTGATTGCTTCAAAATTTCGCACGTATCTTTTGATTGACTAAGAATCAAAAATCGTGTCCATTCATGTTATTCCAAAATGTCGTTTAAAAAAGAAGCGATTTCGTGAATATACACAATTTAAATGTTTCCTTTTTTAAAATCAAATTATGAAACAAGTGAGAACTTGACCATAAGAACGTTCTCAGACATAGATATACGGATTAGATTGCGCAATTTAATGTAAAAGTGAACCTTGCATATTTGTGTTTACATGTGCTTGTCCAATTCGAAAAACATAATTGGACATCATTTCAAGCACGTCTCACACACGCAATAACGTGTTCAAGTCGTTGGAAACGTGCATATGAACGCCGAGAGAGATATTTAAGCACTTGTGGGTTACTACAGCACATAGATTCTCGTATTATTGGAAAGAGCTTCTTAATGTTAAAATTCAATAATGGCAATTTATGCTATACTTACACTTCGGTTATTACTTGACAAAAAATCGAAACTAAAATTCCAACTTCCATAGTAAGAGTCTGCAATCATTTCTTTCTTCTACAAATGAAACAAAAAGGAATAAATTTGACTGTAAATGTATTTGCCCCAAATTATTCAGAAGCAATCACCGCACCATTCCTAGTGCATCTTTGTCAAAACTATGTGTAATTCTTTTGGCATTTATGATTGGCGATTTTTTTATCAATTCTTGCAAAAACTCTTATTTCCATCTTTATTTAGATTTTAACATGTTTATGGGTTTGTTAGTTGATAAATTACTAACTCTAATACTAATAAACAAAATAAATTACTAATGTTCTACGAGGTTAGGTATGTGGAAGAATGTTAAGAGAATTAATAGAAGAGGAATAAAAGGAGTACGAAGAAGAAGAGCAAAGAAGTTTTAGGGCGGGTCGATGTTGCATAGTTAACCTGCTTTTTCTGTCGCAGGTCATGCAAAAGAAATGGCGAACAGGGAGAGAACTTCATATAGCCGTCTTTCGAATAGCAGAGACCTATGATAGTGTGCCAGTCATAAAGTTATGGAAAGTTATGTGTAATAGTAATGTAAGTAAATACAAATCATGAAGGGACAGACACACGGAGGGACAGACTCACGAGTAGACAGACACACGGAGGGGCTAACAGACGGGGAAATAGGCACACGGAAGGACACACACACGGACGGACGGACAGACAGTCGGACGGACAGACAGTCGGACGGACAGACAGTCGGACGGACAGACAGTCGGACGGACAGACTGTCGGACGGACAGACAGTCGGACGGACAGACAGTCGGACGGACAGACAGTCGGACGGACAGACAGTCGGACGGACAGACAGTCGGACGGACAGACAGTCGGACGGACAGACAGTCGGACGGACAGACAGTCGGACGGACAGACAGTCGGACGGACAGACAGTCGGACGGACAGACAGTCGGACGGACAGGCAGCCGGACGGACAGGCAGCCGGACGGACAGGCAGCCGGACGGACAGGCAGCCGGACGGACAGACAGTCGGATGGACAGACAGCCGGACGCACAGACAGTGGGACGGAAAGACACGCGGACGAACAGACAGATTGATTGATTGATTTTTTCGTGTTTCCGGGCGCGTCAACAGCTTTGGTCATTAGCCCACGCGCACTCATAGTTCTTCGAGCAATTTAAAAACCATATCTTATTATGTCATAAAGTTTATTTATTTATTTATTTTACGTCAAAAAAAAACAGTTAAAAGCTGCGTATGACGTGCTATGGGGAAAAGTGAATTGTGTGCACATTTTCAAAATTCTGTGATCCCTACACTAAGTCATATACTACTTAAATTTTGAATTTTTGAAAGGGAGAAAAAAACTCCCATGTAATAAAATCTATTTTGAAGGATAAACAAGCAATAAATTTTGAATTTTGAAAGGGAGAAAAAAAACAAAAAAACTCCCATGTAAAAAAATATATTTTCAAGGGTAAATAAGCAATAAATTTTGAATTTTGCAAGGGAGAAAAAAACAACAAAAAAAACTCCCATGTAATAAAATCTATTTTCAAAAATAAATAAGCAATAAATTTTGGCTCTTATTACTTCCTGCCGCGACAACATGGAAACGATAATTTGAATAATTGTATTTCCCACTGAATTCTAGAAGACGTGCACAGAAAATGAAGTTACATTTATGTCCAGAAGCAAAACAAGGGGCCATCTCAGCATTTGCTTAATGGATCAGGGAAACTGGACGAAAAACCTGATCGAGATGGGGGTCATTGACCCGGAAGCTGTAGTACAATAGTTGTTACAGGTTGTTTATACTTATTTATACAGTCCAAATGGTAAATAATGCATTATGTATCATTGTTAATGTTACTTTTCTTGTGATGCTCAGTATAGTCTCTAATTGTACAGAAACAGTTATGCAGCAGAAACGATTTCACTTGGGATTTAAACTATTCTATTGAATTTAATCGTTTAATGTCATCTGGCAAAGTGTTGTAAAATAATGTACATGTATAGTATGTGAATTTTTTGTAATGAGCTGTTGATACTGTCACCTGATGAATATGATTTCTACGTCGAGTGTTATAGTAATAGACTTCGGCATTTTCTGAAAATATATTCCCGCCCTTAAGCAAGTAATTTTTTACAAAAACCACTGATTCGTAAATAAACAGACACGGTAATGGTAGAATCCCTAGATTAATGAAGAGAGGCTTACATGAATCACGTGGGTGGGATTTGGTTATTATTCGTACAATTCGTTTTTGTAATCTAAAAGTCTGGGAGCTATAAGATGTATTTCCCCAGAATATTATGCCATATCTCAGGCGGGAATGAACATTCGCGAAGTATACACAACGAGCAGTATGAAGGACTGACTGAATTTGCAAGAATTCTGAACGCGTAGCATAATGAACTTAATTTTGTGTTCAATTCATTTAAATGGACGTTCCATTTAAGGTTTGACTGAATTGAGAGACCTAAAAATTTTGTTGCCTTAACATCAGTCAATGGTACACTGTTCATTTTCAATGGAGCACATAATTGTTTATTTGATATGGTAAACTGCATTAAAACCGTTTTCTTTTCGTTTACTATTAAATTGTTATTTCGGAACGTTAAGTTATGGAAAGTTATGTATAATAGTAATGTAAGTAAATACAAATCATAAAGGGACAGACACACGGAGGGGCTAACAGACGGGGAAACAGGCACACAGCACAGGCACAGGGCAGTACAGCCCTGAAGAGGACTGCGATATGTCGGTCGAAACGTCGGCACCCCAGCCTTCGACGCGGCGTCACCCGGACAGCCCAGATCATGACTCTGGCCGCGGAAGCCTACGATATAATCCTATATTTGTGTTGGTGCATAAGTCCGTGCCGTTTTCCTTTTGCGGGATCGAGCACGTGTTACTGTGGTAATTTTTTGAATGCATTTTTACTTTCTCGTTCACATACGTATACAGAGGAGTAATATACGTAGTATAGAGAAAGTTATGTAATGCTGCGGAACATCGATTTCGATATTTCAATGGAAATACACGTTTTGGTGTCCCCTGATTCCGCAAAAGTGTTTTTTTTAACGTCTGTCCGTCCATCTGTGAACACTTCTAGCGCCTAAACCACTCGTACGATCTTTTCCAAATTGAAGAAACCCCTGTTCATCTGGGTTTAGTTGAAGCTTTGAGATTTTGAAAAACATTCTTTAAAATTTGGTGGTACATTGCATGAAGCCACCCAAACATTTTCAAAATTTTCTAAAAAACCGCTCCAAATTGTTTCTTTAAATTTCTTGTAAGAATGGAGTAAAATACGTTTATAAACATGGCATAGGTTCAATTTTCATGGTTAACTCTGAAGTTTTGAAAATTGCCAAAATTTGAACTTTTTTCGAAGTCTTTCTACAACTATAAAATTGAAGACAGAGATTTTTCATAAAAATTAAATTTGTTATCCATAAATAGGTCTTTCATTACGGTCATGTAAATGTTTTCAAAAGTTTAGTAGCTTTCGTGCAAAAGTGTGTGTAATATTTGCAATTTTAAAAATGAACAAAAACAAGATTTTCTCAAAGTTGGCTCTAATTTTTTTCTTTAATTGTTATGTACGGTTAGTGCCCAAAAGACCTATACGGTAACATAAACGTCATATTGCTCTATTCTTTTTTTCAAAAATTACAAAGAATTAATTTTTTTGACCTGTCTCTCACATCGGTAATACTTACTATAGAGGCAATTTGTTCTCGGTATTATATTTATAAGTACATGTTCTTGAGATAATGTCAAATAATGTTTGTCACAAACAACAGTTTTCTGTAAAAACGAACTCGACATCCCGCATTTTCAGAAACGCTCAAACGACATTTTCTAAAAAATGGCTTCAAATTTTTTCTTCATTTTTTGCAAGAGATAGTGGTAATGGCACTGTTTAATATGACGTAAACTTCATTTTGGTGTACCCTTTGTTTTTTAAAAATTATACAAATGTAATTTTTCTAAATATCTCTCACGCCAATAATATGCACATTTCAATGGTTTTGTGTACACATTATTGCATTTGTGAACGGAAGTGCTTCAAATGACTTCAAATGAAGTTTTTCGAAAACTCAATAGACTCTTGTGAAAAAGAGCTTCAAATTTCGCATTTACCGTAACGCTAATCGTCATGTTTTTAAAACGGCTGAAATTTTTGAATGAAAATTGCTATTGAGGATGTGGTTTTAGCATTTTTAATATTCTTAAATTAATATTTTGGTTCCACTACTTGGAATCCGAAAAGTTGAGAGAATTTTAAAAAAATGTAATTTGGGCGGCGATAGAAAGCAGCAGGTAAGAATGAAGGGGAAGACTGTACAATACCAATCCACAAAAAGGAAATTAGAAAAATTTACTACGAGGAAGTCTGTGCCATTCTATAGCACATGTATTTTTTTTAGTTTCGCGCCCTTTGCAAGAAGAGAAAGTATTGTAATCATACACCGAAAAACGATAGATTTTCGACAGATATACTCTTATTGCCGGGCCCTGGTATGGAAAAAATGGATAAATCCTGTTCATACATACAGAAATTTACCTGCTATAATACGCGGTGTAGTCCAAATCCATGATTTTTGGGTCTTTGATGTAGAAAAATCGATTGACGTCTAAACCGTTCAGCTGATTTTCTTCAAAGTTTATATTCCCCGATTGATCTGATCGAACTCGAGGCTTTGGGAGTTTGATAAAGAATTTTTAATGTAGGGAATTTTTTACTTAGACAACCTTAACATTTTAAAAAATGTCAAAAATAGCATTAATTTTTTAATTAAACTTTATCCTCAGATAGGGACGGGTCCCATTTTCGTTGGTATGTCTGATTTTTTGAAAATTGCAAGACAGCAATTTTTTCTGCGTCTTCCTACAACTACCATATTGAATTTAGATATTTACTCCTTGAAGAGTTCTTTTCGTTAAATATCGATCATGAAATAAATTCATGAACAATTTTTTGGATATTGAATAATTTTCGAATAATTTTGCGTGAAATATAAACATTTTAATTAGCCGCTATAATTCTCCTCCAGACAGCGACTGAATTCGACCTAACTGAAAAACTAGTGTCGAAAATCCTGCCGCCGTCAGGACTCGAACCTAGGACCTCCCGTTCAGAGGCGCTGCAGTGATATCTGTTGATGCACTGAGCTTCCGCTCCCGGTCGTCTCCTAGGTTCGAGACCGTATCGATTGGACCCTAGATGACTGGAAAGCTCTGGATTGCTCAGATAAGTCTCAATTTCAGTTGATAAGAGCTGATGATAAGGTTCGATTGTGGCCCAAATAAGAAGTCATTGGCCCAAGTGATCGACAAGGCACTGAGCAATCTGGCGGTTGCTCCATGAATGTGTGGGCTTGTTTTGACGTAAAACGCACTGGGCCCTCTGGACCATCTGAACTGATAAATGATTGGAAATGATGTTCAGGTACTTGAAGACCATTTGGAGCTATTATTGGACTGAATGTTCCCATACAACGATGGGATTTGTTTGGATGGCACAAATGGTGTGGAGAACATTCTGAGCAATTCAAGTGAATGATTTGGCCGCCCAAATCGCCTGACATGAAGGCCATCGAAACTTTATGGGCCATAATCGAGAGGTTACTTCGTGCACAAAATTCTGCACTGGCAACACTCTACGGACGGCTGAAGAAGGAGCATGGTTCAATATTTCTGCGGAGGAATTCCAATGATTTGTTGAGTCGTTGCCAAGTCGAGCTGATGCACTTCGCCGGCCAAAAGGAGGTTCATAACCTTTCTCAACTCAGCGTACAGAAAAGTAAGACGAATATCACACAAGCACATGCTGAGTACATGAAACACGTTTGCTGAAACACGTTTGCTTTTTCGTTATCAACGGCCCATGAAATGTGAATTCTGTCTACAAAACGTGTTAAACGTGTTAGAGAAAGTCATTTACTTCATATAAGAAGATTTATCAAATTTTCCTTATCAGGGTCCGGCAACAAGAATTTTCCTGTTGAATAATCGCTGTTTTCTCCGCGTCATTACAATACTTTCCTGGATATGTATTTGGCGAGAAAGTAAAAATCGTAATGTCAACTGCATTCTCTAAGGCAAAACAGCGGAAACAAAATGCAGCGGAATTGATACATTCATATTTTCTTGCTTATTACATACTTCATAATCCGTTCATTCAGCTGCTCTGGGACTTACAGATTTTCTCATTTTCCGCCCTCTATTGAAGAATCTTCAAAACACCGATGAAAATCCGTTTCAAACGCGTCTCTTGACAATATTGTTAACCCTAAATTCCAAGATTTCTGCGGAATCAAAAAACTACTTCAAAATTATAGAACCATAGTCAATAAATGAGAAGAATATTTTCTGACAAATAACCCCTTCCGTATTAAGTTTAATGACTGACAAAAAACGCTACGGACTTATAAACCACTCAATACACGAGTACGCAGGGTACTTCAATTGATGTCAGTCCTTTGTTGCAGGATAAGGATGTACGTTAAGATGTTGTTGCTGAAATCATTGTTTGGGACACGATACCTTTCGATTGGAAATTTTCACAAGGATTTCATCTTCGCAGGAAAGATGTTTTATTTCTTCGTGAAAGTATGCTGACCTACCGAGCGACGGGCTACGTGACCGACTGCTTCCGGGCGGCGTGCGTCGTCTGGTTGGCCGCTCCGGACGGGGGCTACTTCGGCGCCCTGCGGGGGTGGCTGGGCTTTAATGAGCGAGGAAGGGGCGATGGTTGTCGTCCTCTATCTGGCCTTTTTTAAGAATGGCTCCTTCAGCAACATGCGACGAAGGCTGTGGTGGGTAGTAATGGAGGGGAGAGGAGGAGGGGAGTGGGGCAGGAGAAAGGAGCGGCGGAGCGGTGGAGCTGGGGAGCAGAGGAGAGGAACGGAGAAGGGGGGTGGAGGAGGGGGGAGGAGGAGAGGAGTAGAGGCGGAGTGTAGAGGAGGGGATTAAAGGTGGGGCTAGGAGGAGGAGCTTGGATGAGAGGCTAGGAGGAGGGGATAGGAAGAGAGGTTAAGAGAAGGGGCTTGGAGGAGGGAATTGGGGAGGGGATAGGAGAGGAACGGCGGAGGGGAGCGGAGAAAAGAGATCGGAGGGGAGCGGTGGAGGGAAACGGTGGAGGGGGGCGGTGGAGGGGAGCGGAGGAGGGGAGTGGAGAAGGGGAGCGGAGAAGGGGAGCGGAGAAGAGGAGTGGAGGAGGGGAGCGGAGGAGAGATCCTGAGAATATAAGGGAAGAAAAATGGGAAGGAGAAAATGTCATTGATATGTGTTTGGGTAAATGAACTACAGGATATCTGTTGAAAAACTGGAAGCTATCAGAACCTGAAGCGCTTATCGTTTGAGACCTTGGTTCTCAGAAGTGGCCGCAACTTGCCGAGATAGACGCGAGCTTCAATTCGACGCAGTTATTACGTTTAGTCATTTATTGTAGTTTCCATATTGTTTACAATTATTCCAAGGAGTTACATTGGCCTCCAAATATACTTAAGTTTTCATAAATCAGGAAATTATTTTAATACTTCAGTTTTGTTAAGATCTGGCCGCATTCAAGATTTTGTAAATGTGATGGTCTCATGTTTGAAAATAAAGAAAAAAGATTAAGATTTTAATTTCTAATACTTAATTTCTGAATCATTACGTACCATCTCTACAACTTAGAATCCTGTAATATTTTCTTCATAATTCGTTTTTGGGCAATTTGTGGTAACTTCTTAATTGTTACTGATCATTTGTGCAGAAACAATATTTCCCTAGCGATAACATTATCATCGTTAAGGAAAAAGAATTTACTGGCGTCGACTGCTTACAATCTAAAGGAAGAAGCAAAAATGAAATGTATTTGTCATTTAAAAATTTTGTCACTGTGGTATAACAATAAAACATAATTTGAATTGAGATAAAACTTAATCACTTAAACAGATTTATGATATATTTAATGAACCTCCATTTGTAGGCTAAATATTCTTTACATGCACAATGTAGCCATATAACTATATTACATCTAAGCATTTATCAGGTAAATTTTTACATAAATCCATATATTGTGAACATTTTCATTCATAAACCGACACTATAATACAAAACGAAAAACCATTTACCTTTGGAATTAAAAAGACTGACAAATTCATTAGAAAAGTATACCCTACACAACCGTCATTAAAACTTGCTCGCAGCATTGTAAGCATTTGGAAAGGATTCAGGGTAGAGCAGCTAAATATACTTTCAGGAACAAGAAAACGGCAGGGTGGGATTCACTCGAAAACAGGCGAACATTGGCAAGACTTTACGCTTTGTATAAAGCTAATAGCGGTCATCCAGCTTGGAAAGAAGCGGCTAAATATTCCTACGTAAACGGCGGCTAAATATTCCTACGTACATAAGTAGAGATGATTACAGGCACAAATTAAATTTAAAATCGCAGAGAACGGATGACGGGAAATTCTCTTTCACAAATCGAACGATAAGGGATTGGAATAGATTGCCTGCAAAGACCATTGAACCCTTCCCTCAAAGCGTTCAAGAGATTAGGAAATTAATTTAGGGTATTTTTAAGTTTTTGAAGTAGTTAACTAAGAATATTAAGTTATACAGTGAAGTGAGGTGTCGTGCAGTGTAGAGCAGAGAAATAATGAAGGAAATGTTTTTAGTGTTATAGTGAAGTGAAGAATAGTGCGGTGCGGTCTTTATTGTATAAACATTCAGTGCGGCTTTAGATGATAGACGTTTTTTTCTTTTTCATGTAATTTAATGTTTTAAGAATCAGCCGTTTTTATATTATTTTACTGTTATTGCTTTTAATAAAATTTTAGTATTATTATTACCATCATGATATTATTTGCATGACATTTATTATCTTATTTATGTAATTAACCGCCACCGGGATACACCCAATTGCAGTTTAAATAAATTTATCTTATATTTATCAATAAGAGCGAACATAGCCCTTGGAAAAAATGTAATAGAACAGGTAAATGCATTTAATTTCCTTGGCTATAAAATAATACATTATAAAAATAATGATTTACAAGTCAAATTAAACACATATACACACTTTTGTGGCACAATTGCTCGAGTTTAAAAAATAATGTTAGAAAAGAAACTAATGAAATTCTATAAAACCATGGCCCTAAGCACGCTGTTATACGGAAGTGAGTGTTGGACATTAATTAAAGATCAAATTAGAAAATTAGAATCAGCAGAAATTAAGTTTATTCGAACCATAGTAGGCTGAACACTTCTTGATCACAAGAAAAGTGAAGACATTAGAAACGATCTAAACATTTTAAGTGTGAATGATATTATCAAAGAATATAAGGAGAAATGGAAAAATCATGTATTAAGAATGCCCGAAGAAAGAATAGACAAGGATGCCTTGAACTACAAGCCAAAAGGGAGAACAAATGTGGGAAATGGGCAATAGGAATAGGGTAATTGAGAAGATGGAGTGAGCAGTTTTCAGGAGCCGAAACAGACTCAACAAGTCTAATCCTTGCAGTTGATGATGATGATGATGATGATGATTTATTTATTCCTTTCTCTCCTAATCCTTTCCACACTCCTCCTCTCCGATCAATATTCATATGGGGGAAGAGAGGGAAAGAGAGAATATTATAATTTTCACGTCATCATGTTGTCACTGATCACCTTCGCGGATAATGCCTAGTGTAAATGCTTCTAAGATCAAACACACAGAATTCATTCAAGTTAAAATAAAATTGGCACAACTACAACCACTAATTTACAGACACTCCAATTTATTATCAGTCAGCCATAGCAATTTACAAGACAATTTTAAAACCATTAAAGTTGTACGACAGCCCAATTTGGATCAACACTAACACTAACACTAACACAAACAAGAATAGTTGCTCATGCCCCTTGGTATATAACTAACAATCAACTCCACAACGAATTTAATTTGGAACCAATTGAACATATCTGGCCATCAACTTTTATCATAACCTACCTATAATCGCCTAATAACACCTACCTATAATCGCCTTTCAAACTTGCCAATAACCCCAATTACCAAACACGAATCAATAACAAACATCCGTTTCACGTATTCCTCAACAAATTGAAGATTTAGAACCTGTCTGAGAACCCAAAAAGGGATTTCCTCTCCCTTGCAATCTCATGTAAGATTTATATTTAAGGTTAGCATATAAGTCTGTAAATACATAATTCACATTCCATTGACATGTATTACACGTTCACTTCACATTAGCAGACGGAGCGCTGCAGTCTGTTTATATGAGGCCTCAGCCGACTGAATGTGAATCGCACGCACGTCTACGGAAGATTAGATATGATATGGAGTGCGGTGAGTGGGATACAGCTGTGCCTTTTATGAATTGATTATCAGATGTATTGATGTACCCTCTCCCTCAGAAAAAATGTCGTTCAAAATTCTATCTTCCACACCGCGCCGACAATCTTGGACACCCCTCGGCCTGGGGGAGGGCAGGGGGAGGGACGCGTTGACCAATCGCTAGCAGGTAGAACCACAGTTGTCTGTGATTGGTGCAACATCCCAAGGGGCAGAAAGAACGCTGTCTCAGGGGGAGGGGGCTAGTTCGTTTACGTACGAGACGGAAATATCGTCATATTTCCCTGCCGAAGGAGGTAGTTTGCCTGCGCGTACGCCACGACGAAAAAAATATTTCTAAGCGGGGTTTTCCGTCCAGAATGATTGTCTATAGACCAGTAAATATTTATCATTTTAGCAACAATTATTCTAACTTTTAGTAATCGATTTGTAACTCCTGACAAAATGCTATTTTGAGATATTCATTTCAGGCACAATTTGCGGAGCCTTCCCGGCCGTTCTAACGCATATTTCGAATTTGTTTATAAAATTATAAATTGTTGCAAAATTGTTAATTCGCTGTTTTTGGTTCTGGGACATCGGGAGACTCTCCCCACTTTAGATTTGCAAAATTTGGAAATTGTTTATAAATTTGCAATTGTTGCAAATTTTTTATTGTCTAATCTGAATGGCGTTTAAATGTGATGCAAAATTCCGGAATCTGTTCGGTGCTATTATATCTCGTTCTCGAGATATATGTAATTGTTTATAAGAAATTAACATCTTAGTAGACCCCATTTGTTTGCGCTTAATTCATTCGCGCTAGCAGAATAGCGTGGGATGGGCCTACTGAAAAAACAGTTCTCCAATGCCGCGCTTTTGCCTGCCACATACGCTTAAAATGCACTTGCTTGTAAACATATTCTGTGGCCATTTTAATTTTGATAAATTCGTATTTTTACGGCGAGTATGAGCCTAACTTTTATTTGGTTTTTATATTCTCTTTTAAGTCCTGCAATTTGCAAGTCGATATATTTATCAAATAGGAAAGAAATTGATTATAAAAAAAATTTTTCAAGGTGCATTACGCCCAAACAATTGTTTCTGTTTTTCTATCAAAGGGGTGTTGAGCAACCGAATAACTGTATTATTAATTTTTTTTAAGTCCCCTGTTAACACCGAGAATCAGAAACTATTTGTTCCTCTTGTTTAACCATTACCATTAAAAAATAGGGAAACATATTGCTTAGCTGTTTGCTATAAACTGCACTAGATTGGATGATGGTAGTGTTAAGGTTTTCAAATACAGAAATATTCAATTTTGTGTTTTGAAAGATCACATGAGTAGAATCACACATCACAATATTTACACAAGTATAGAAATTTCTAAATAAACGTATATAAACTTTAAGTTAATACTTTCAATTCAATTTATCATTCCCTTCTAAAACTGTTAATTTGATGATTTCATTGTATAATATTCAAATCAGAGCTTTATGTGCTAAATCTACGCATTGTTAATACATATTTTAAACAACATTAATATATTTAATATACATTTAAAAGGTTTTTAGATTGGCGAACGTTTCAATGAAATTTCATGAATTCCTAAATGCTTGAAAATAAATACTTGTAAAATTAAATACTTGTAGCGTGTAAAAATATAACAAACTCACGTATTTGGTAAAACGAGTTGATATTACTAAAAGAAAGCAAAACAGATGTTATAACAATTCAAAGAGATTTAGCGTTTGTTTACAGTTTAGTAAATATCAATGAACTAGCATTTCCCAGTGAAAATACATAGAACGAACTTGGTGGTCAAGTGATATGACCTTCCCAACACAGACTACATTTCAGTATCGTCAGAGTTCGAAGGTGGTTTGTTGGCCACCATTCTACGAATCTATCAAAACCTTGAATTTTGCACGACCATCTGTACAGCGAGAACGTAGCGGTTTATTAAACGGAAACGGGCCATTCGAGGTATCTAATGTGCACTCTTTGAAAACGTTTAACCATTATAAACTATCCCTAAGAAAAATATCAAATAAACAATGTTAAAGGTCACCAGCTTAACATTGCCTTTACTATTTGAATGTTTTCAACATCCCCAAAACCAACAGAAAACCCATGTTTTTACAGGTTATTATAAAACCAATTCAATAAATATAAGCATTTATTCACGTTATTATTTTTAAAACACTCAAATATCTACGATGTTATTTGATTCATGTCTTCATCGAAGATCTGAGATTAAAAAACTGATAAGCAGAGAAAATTAAAGTAATTTTGAGTGATTGATGAAGTTGAATGATCAAATGAAAAACAATGTTTCTTGCTTCATATAATGCTATCGTGTTTAATAGACATGTAATTACATGTGATACCTATATTTAAACATCCAAACTAATGAAAATTTTCAAAATTAAAATCATCAATAAAACGTTGATTCATCAGCAAGGATTATATTATTAAATACTCTTTTGAGATTCATGTGCTCCTGTGTGAATAACGTAGTAAACGTGATTCGTATGATCCAGTTTCTCAGAATAATACAACACCTGCTAGACACATACACTAAACATAATAGTTGTCAAATAGTTATTTACGACATGAGTATCATAAGATATCTTATTACAATACGAAATTGGAGAATTATCAAACAAGACTCTTTAGCCGAAATTCTTAACCAATTGAATATTGTAATATAATGTTACCATTTGAATATCATAGAAAGTAAGACGCAATTTGTCAAAATTCATGTGAACTATAATTTTTCTTTAAATTTTACTCCTTTTCCTGCGAAAGATGTGTGACAGTACTTATGTTAACAATTATACTGCCATGGGTTTAATTAATTAGTTTTCAGTACGCAAATTATTGTTTTTGGTTTAAAGAAGCATGGATATACAGAGTATCGGGGAACGAAACGTCGAAAGTTTGAAAAAAGCCGTTTAAACAATTTTAATCATACTTTGTCTAATAAACTACATAGATATTTTGAATGGCTGAGCTGCAATAAACACGCAAATTTTGGTTTGAAAATATGATTTCTACGCAAAACTTTGCATTCTAGAATCATGTAAACAGACCAGAAACACGTAACATCTTTATTATTAACAATATAAATTAATATATTAGTTCAGAAGAAAATTAACCGAGAAATAAAAAAGCAGTCGAACTGTGAAAATTGGGTGCTTTTTTATTTCTAGGTTAATTTTTCTTTCTGATCAAATGTATTCATTTATTTTGTTAATCATAAACCATTTAGATATTAATGAAGTGTTTATATGCTTCTACAACGTAAATAGTTGCCTAGAAAACATATATCCAAACCAACTTTTGAATGTTTATTGCGGCTTAGCCATTTGGAATATCCGTGTAGTTTATTAGACAAAATAAGCTTAAAATTGTCCTAACAGCTATTTTTCGAAGATTCGACATTTCTTCCCCGAATATCTTGTATATAAAAAGCTTGATTTCTGTTGGTACGCGACGGAACGGCGTTCCGGTTCTTTGGAAATAATTATGAAATTATATTATATATAAGTAGCTATTGCTATTATATTAATAATTAATTTGAGGCGCGTTTCGGGGCCTAAGAATTTAAAAATAAAGGATATATGTATCATAATAACTCTTATGACGACACTGTTCTCAGTTACGTCAAGTTTTAATTTAGAGAATCAAAGTGAATGGTCTAAGTTTACTCACCTAAATAAAGTTTATCTTACTATACATACTATTTAGAAAGTGTTTTATGTTCAAAACAAGTGTTGCTCAACAGCATATATTTTCACGTATTATTCGTAATTGCTATGCAATATTCAATACGGACTATGTGAACCTGCAAAAAAGAAACAACAAAAAAAGACCTACTGCAGCAGAAAATATTTTCTACTCGTCGGGATTCGAACTCGGGTCTTTAAAGTTAACTCACCTGACACGGTTCCCCCTCACCACCAGGTACACGACAAGACTACCTCCTTTCCGATGCGAAAAGAAAGTGAAGCATTTGCAGTTTTTTAAAAAAAACAGGGTGTTCAATTTATCTTAATACAAGATCTATTTTTAAAAAGAGATTTCATTAAACAAAAATCTCTAGCGTTCAGATTGTTTTTCGACAATGTTATAAAGATCAGTCGGGGCTAATATTATACAGTAGAAAATTGGGGTTAATGTATTACACTTTAAGAGTTGTTATTTATTTATGTCCAAAATTAACAAGAAAATGACAAATGATAGGAAATATATTCTATTATAATGACCATAGCAAACACTTAGAATGTAACAATATTTGGGAGGGAAAAAATCAAAACTAAAATGCCTAATTTTTCCAGTCAAAAACTTTACCACCGTGATATAAATCTTTTGATGTTACTTCGTTATTTTTTATGACACGATATTTTTGAAAATAGGTTATCATTAAGAAAGAATTAATATTCTTTTCTGCGTTACATAATGCAATAATAATAATCGTGTCATGATATATACAGCCTCAAATTTGTGGGGCTAATATGATACAACTTAAGAGGCTAATGTTAATACAATACGGGTGTCGGGGCTATTTTGATACACTAAAAATTAACACGCAGACAACTGGAAGGGATTTTTTTATGTTTAATATTACATCAAAGGCGCTAAAATTCCGATTTGATGTTGATAAACTATCCAAGTGTTTATCTGAGAAAGAAAGACCAGGCGACAATTCATATAGATTTCCTCGTTCTCCTCCCTACCCAGTACATGGTGATTCACTTATGATTATCAATTGGCGGAAGCTTCTGCTGTTTCAGTGCAGTTACTGATTTTTCACTGGAATCACAAGGAACCAGGCCTACAATAGGAGCTAACACCATCCCTTCAACTCCAGATATCAAGTGTTCTCATCCAGTACTTTTGAGATTTGAGATAATGCTGTTGGAAAAAATTTAAAAAAACAGTAGCCCTCCAAAGAATAAGGAAGCGGTTAGACCCAATAGCAGCAATCATTACTAGTGAAGAGTGGATCATTACTAGGAAAGAGTGGAGTGTTTAATTTACATTAATTTAATATCTCTTTTTAAAAAGAGATTTCATGAAACAAAAATCTCTAGCGTTAATATTTGTTTTCGACAATGTTAATAGGTATTTGTTCGCAATTTTCGAAAATTCAGATCGTTCGCCCAAAATTGAACGTACGCCACTTTTAAACATCTTGTGCTTCGAGGAATAGATTTACAGAAAAATTGGAGCTCTTTTTGAGGAAATTATGTAAATATGATGGGGTTTGGTGTAAAGTACCTTCAAAATTAAAAGATTCGTTTCAAATTCGAAGATTCGTAATATTAGCCAGATCGTTCAAGGAATATCCATTTTGGTGAAAATCGTGTTTACTTTAGGCTCTAGAATTACTCACACGAAGACGGATTCACAAAGAGGTTTTTGGAAAATCACTTTTTCGGGTTCAAAAAACAAGCGTTTTGACAGCCTTGTGTATAGAAAATAAAAGAACAATACCAACAATCCACTTTTTTCGAACTAGCTACTTACAAAACGTGTTTTCTGTGAAAATTTCGACACTTCCTCCTACAGCATTACGTAACTCTCTTTACACGTGGAGGTAAAAATATTCCAGCGTTACTGGGATTTGAACTCGGATCCCTGTAGTCCGTAGGTCTGGCTCGACCGCACTGTGCTATCACAGATATTTCTCAACACGCTGTCCAAGCACACTTATTACGAAAAGAATAGTTACGTGATATTCATTGCACTTAGATTTTTTATTAGAGGAATGTTCTACATGTGTCAAAGGTATCAAATTCGCAATAAGAACCCAAACGATTACAACCCACGCAACTACATAGCTCATTTTACTTAGAAATATTTTCAACCAGAAGCCGTGGTCTTTAGAACCCTCTGTGGTAGTCGTTGCCGGTCTTATCTTTCGGCGACTATGTCCAAGGTTGAATTACGTCACAGATGAAAGTTGCGATAACGCTAGAGCTCAACACGGGCGCTTGCAGACGTTCTGAAGCCAGAATCGCAATAGGGGCATATTTATACGTGATTCTTAAAGACATTAACACACTAAAATAAGTAGTGGCGCCTCAAAACACATGCTTTATGTGATATTTATAATGGATACGAATGATTATAACTATACAATTAACCGCAAAATTGTTTCTACCCGCAAAAATTATTCGCCGTGGATGAGGTTCGATCTTACGTGCCTAAGCTTCTCCAACAGTGCGCTTACCTGCTATACCACAGAAACTCTTATAACTTTTGTCTCTCACAAAGATGATTTTAAACTGTCATGTATCACAGATTTGACTAAAAAAGAACGTGAGGCGTTTAGATGCTTGTGTTAACTACAGGCGGACAAACAGACGTTTTGTCGTAAATAGATTTTTTAGTAACAAGGACCCACAAAACATGGATTCTGTCTACAAACGTATTGACGTAATGCACTATATACAAGAATAAAATTTGTCTACTTTTGTCGTGGCCAGTGATCGGAATTTAGAGGTTTTTGTCGAAAAATCCCCGTCCCCGGCGCATGATTACAATACTTTTTCTTCTTACCACATAATTAGCAGAAAGTAAGAAAAAATTGTTTTTCATTGTTTCAATTCAACGAAAATTTTCAATCAATTCCAAAGATGAAATAATCAGTAAATATTAAAAAGAGATTTATTAACAATATGAAATGAAATACAATAAGAAAGGAATCTTCTGTTCTTTACTTGGTATTCTTAACAAATCTATAGGAAAATCATAATAAAGGCATTATTTAACAACATTCGAATATTATTGTTAGAATCAATGGGGAAACTGTTAATGCCGGGTCCTGGTAACGTAAAAAGGGTTAACTAATGTTGTGAAATGTAGAAAAAATCCTTTAACTCGTGTTGCCCGAAATCAATGTTTTGTGGGTCGTTGATACAGAAAAATCGAACGACGACGAAAAGCCTGTACGTTCGTGTGTCTGTTGATATGTCTGTTCTTGTGTCTGTTCGTCTGTCTGTCTGTAATTTTCAAAAAAAAATTATATGACCTTATTTATGAAATTAAAGAATTATTTATGGACAACAAATTTCATTTGAAAGAAAAATCTGTGTTCAATTTTAGAGTTGTAGGAAAACGCCGAAAAAATTCAAACTTTTCCAATTTTCGAAAATTCAGAGTTAGTTTACTCTATTCTTAGAAGAAATTTAAAGAAAAAATTTGGGGTCGTTTTTGAGAAACTTTTGAAAATGACCGACGGCTTCATGTAATGTACCCTCAAATTTTAAAGAATGATTTTTAAAATCTCAAAGTTTCAACTAGAATCACATCGACAAGGGATTCTTCAATTTGGAAAAGATCGTACGATCTGTTTAGGCGCTATAGTGTTCACAGATGGACGGAGAGACGGACAGACGCAGACAGACTGACGTTTTGCTTTCAATTGGTGTTTTGGCATCAAAGACCCACAAAACAGGAATTATGGTTACATCACGTGTTAGAGATTTTTTCTCTTAATTTAGTAACTGGATTTATCCACTCCTTTGTTTTCAGGTCCCGGCAATACATTTTTCTGCCGAAAATTCGCCGTTTTTTTTTCGCGGAGCATTACATAACTTTCTCTATACTACGTATATTACTCCGTATGTATGTGCGTATACGAGAAAGTAAAAAGTTGTGTAATTATACGG
Source organism: Teleogryllus occipitalis (assembly GCA_011170035.1). Lineage (NCBI taxonomy): Eukaryota > Metazoa > Arthropoda > Insecta > Orthoptera > Gryllidae > Teleogryllus > Teleogryllus occipitalis. The sequence goes on along the minus strand of BLKR01000199.1, from coordinate 612,050 downwards.
AGGAAATCGGCTAATTTTCGACACAAAAAAACTGTAATTTCCGGGCCCTGGTGTCAAAAAAGTGGACAAATTCAGTTGATAAATATAGAATAAAATCTCTTTAGCATGTGGTGTAGCCAGAAGCCAGGTTTGGTGGGTAGTAAATACAAAAAACAAACGATTAATTGTAAAACGTATTTTCTTCTGTGAACAATGCTAGCGGCTAAACTGTTCAGGCAATTTTCTCCAAAGTTGATATTCCGCAAGCGGTCTGACTGATGTCGAGCCCTCCTGAATTTCAAATCAATATTTTATTTTTGGATGGTACTCTACAAGAAGCCCCTGAAACATTTTCAAAAATTAAAAAAATGGCATGCACTTTTCTGGTTAACTTTTATTGCCGGATAGCGTAATGGACGCTATAAGACGATGGCGGAGATGATTTTCGTTCATATATTTAATTTTTCCAAAAATGCAACTTAAGTATCCTTAAACTTTTCCTACAACTTAAGTATCGAAGATAGTTTGTTTCCTACATAAAGCCCCAGAGATATTTTCAAAATGTTCTCAAAAGCGGCGTCATCGGTTTTTATTATTTTTTTTCCATAATCTCAAAAACGTTTAAGAGAATGATTTGATGAATTGATGAATGAAATGATGATGATGAATTTTTAGATCTCATGTTGGCGTCTGTCTGTCCGTCTGTAGTTAACACAAGCATCTAAACGCCGCACGTTCTTTTTTAGTCAAATCTGTGATACATGACAGTTTAAAATCATCTTTGTGAGAGACAAAAGTTACAAGAGTTTCTGTGGTATAGCAGGTAAGCGCACTGTTGGAGAAGCTTAGGCACGTAAGATCGAACCTCATCCACGGCGAATCATTTTTGCGGGTAGAAACAATTTTGCGGTTAATTGTATAGTTATAATCATTCGTATCCATTATAAATATCACATAAAGCATGTGTTTTGAGGCGCCACTACTTATTTTAGTGTGTTAATGTCTTTAAGAGTCACGTATAAAAATGCCCCTATTGCGATTCTGGCTTCAGAACGTCTGCAAGCGCCCATGTTGAGCTCTAGCGTTATCGCAACTTTCATCTGTGACGTAATTCCACCTTGGACATAGTCGCCGAAAGATAAGACCGGCAACGACTTCCACAGAGGGTTCTAAAGACCACGGCTTCTGGTTGAAAATATTTCTAAGTAAAATGAGCTATGTAGTTGCGTGGGTTGTAATCGTTTGGGTTCTTATTGCGAATTTGATACCTTTGACACATGTAGAACATTCCTCTAATAAAAATCTAAGTGCAATGAATATCACGTAACTATTCTTTTCGTAATAAGTGTGCTTGGACAGCGTGTTGAGAAATATCTGTGATAGCACAGTGCGGTCGAGCCAGACCTACGGACTACAGGGATCCGAGTTCAAATCCCAGTAACGCTGGAACATTTTTACCTCCACGTGTAAAGAGAGTTACGTAATGCTGTAGGAGGAAGTGTCGAAATTTTCACAGAAAACACGTTTTGTAAGTAGCTAGTTCGAAAAAAGTGGATTGTTGATATTGTTCTTTTATTTTCTATACACAAGGCTGTCAAAACGCTTGTTTTTTGAACCCGAAAAAGTGATTTTCCAAAAAATCTCTTTGTGAATCCGTCTTCGTGTGAGTAATTCTAGAGCCTAAAGTAAACACGATTTTCACCAAAATGGATATTCCTTGAACGATCTGGCTAATATTACGAATCTTCGAATTTGAAACGAATCTTTAATTTTGAAGGTACTTTACACCAAACCCCATCATATTTACATAATTTCCTCAAAAAGAGCTCCAATTTTTCTGTAAATCTATTCCTCGAAGCACAAGATGTTTAAAAGTGGCGTACGTTCAATTTTGGGCGAACGATCTGAATTTTCGAAAATTGCGAACAAATACCCATTAACATTGTCGAAAAGAAATATTAACGCTAGAGATTTTTGTTTCATGAAATCTCTTTTTAAAAAGAGATATTAAATTAATGTAAATTAAACACTCCACTCTTTCCTAGTAATGATCCACTCTTCACTAGTAATGATTGCTGCTATTGGGTCTAACCGCTTCCTTATTCTTTGGAGGGCTACTGTTTTTTTAAATTTTTTCCAACAGCATTATCTCAAAAGTACTGGATGAGAACAGTTGATATCTGGAGTTGAAGGGATGGTGTTAGCTCCTATTGTAGGCCTGATTCCTTGTGATTCCAGTGAAAAATCAGTAACTGCACTGAAACGGTAGAAGCTCCCGTCAATTGATAATCATAAGTGAATCACCATGTACTGGGTAGCGAGGAGAACGAGGAAATCTATATAAATTGTCACCTGCTCTTTCTTTCTCAGATAAACACTTGGAGAGTTTATCAACATCAAATCGGAATTTTAGCGCCTTTGATGTAATATTAAACATAAAAAATCCCTTCCAGTTGTCTGCGTGTTAATTTTTAGTGTATCAAAATAGCCCCGACACCCGTATTGTATTACATTAGCCTTTTAAAGTTGTATCATATTAGCCCCACAAATTTGAGGCTGTATATATCATGACACGATTATTATCATTGCATTATGTAACGCAGAAAAGAATATTAATTCTTTCTTAATGATAACCTATTTTCAAAAATATCGTGTCATAAAAAATAACGAAGTAACATCAAAAGATTTATATCACGGTGGTAAAGTTTTTGACTGGAAAAATGAGGCATTTTAGTTTTGATTTTTTCCCTCCCAAATATTGTTACATTCTAAGTGTTTGCTATGGTCATTATAATAGAATATATTTCCTATCATTTGTCATTTTCTTGTTAATTTTGGACATAAATAAATAACAACTCTTAAAGTGTAATACATTAACCCCAATTTTCTATTGTATAATATTAGCCCCGGCTGATCTTTATAACATTGTCGAAAAACAATCTGAACGCTAGAGATTTTTGTTTAATGAAATCTCTTTTTAAAAATAGATCTTGTATTAAGATAAATTGAACACCCTGTTTTTTTTTAAAACTGCAAATGCTTCACTTTCTTTTCGCATCGGAAAGGAGGTAGTCTTGTCGTGTACCTGGTGGTGAGAGGGAACCGTGTCAGGTGAGTTAACTTTAAAGACCCGAGTTCGAATCCCGACGAGTAGAAAATATTTTCTGCTGCAGTAGGTCTTTTTTTGTTGTTTCTTTTTTGCAGGTTCACATAGTCCGTATTGAATATTGCATAGCAATTACGAATAATACGTAAAAATATATGCTGTTGAGGCAACACTTGTTTTGAACATAAAACACTTTCTAAATAGTATGTATAGTAAGATAAACTTTATTTAGGTGAGTAAACTTAGACCATTCACTTTGATTCTCTAAATTAAAACTTGACGTAACTGAGAACAGTGTCGTCATAAGAGTTATTATGATACATATATCCTTTATTTTTAAATTCTTAGGCCCCGAAACGCGCCTCAAATTAATTATTAATATAATAGCAATAGCTACTTATATATAATATAATTTCATAATTATTTCCAAAGAACCGGAACGCCGTTCCGTCGCGTACCAACAGAAATCAAGCCTTTTATATACAGGATATTCGGGGAAGAAATGTCGAATCTTCGAAAAATAGCTGTTAAGACAATTTTAAGCTTATTTGGTCTAATAAACTACACGGATATTCCAAATGGCTAAGCCGCAATAAACATTCAAAAGTTGGTTTGGATATGTTTTCTAGGCAACTATTTGCGTTGTAGAAGCATATAAACACTTCATTAATATCTAAATTGTTTATGATTAACAAAATAAATGAATACATTTGATCAGAAAGAAAAATTAACTTAGAAATAAAAAAGCACCCAATTTTCACAGTTCGACTGCTATTTTATTTCTCGGTTAATTTTTTTCTGAACTAATATATTAATTTATATTGTTAATAATAAACATGTTACATGTTTCTGGTCTGTTTACATGATTCTAGAATGCAAAGTTTTGCGTAGAATTCATATTTTCAAACCAAAATTTGCGTGTTTATTGCAGCTCTGCCATTCAAAATATCTATGTAGTTTATTAGACAAAGTATGATTAAAATTGTTTAAACAGCTATTTTCAAACTTTCGACGTTTCGTTCCCCGATACTCTGTATATCCATGCTTCTTTAAAACCAAAAACAATAATTTGCGTACTGAAAACTAATTAATTAAACCCATGGCAGTATAATTGTTAACATAAGTACTGTCACACATCTTTCGCAGGATAAGGAGTAAAATTTAAAGAAAATTATAGTTCACATGAATTTTGACAAATTGCGTCTTACTTTCTATGATATTCAAATGGTAACATTATATTACAATATTCAATTGGTTAACAATTTCGGCTAAAGAGTCTTGTTTGATAATTCTCCAATTTCGTATTGTAATAAGATATCTTATGATACTCATGTCGTAAATAACTATTTGACAACTATTATGTTTAGTGTATGTGTCTAGCAGGTTTTGCATTATTCTGAGCAACTGGATCATATGAATCACGTTTGCTACGTTATTCACACAGGAGCTCATGAATCTCAAAAAAGTATTTAATAATATAATCCTTGCTGATGAATCAACGTTTTATTGATGATTTTAATTTTGAAAATTTTCATTAGTTTGGATGTTTAAATATAGGTATCACATGTAATTACATGTCTGTTAAACACGATAGCATTATATGAAGCAAGAAACATTGTTTTTCGTTTGATCATTCAACTTCATCAATCACTTAAAATTACTTTAATTTCCTCTGCTTATCAGTTTTTTAATCTCAGATCTTCGATGAAGACATGAATCAAATAACATCGTAGATATTTGAGTGTTTTAAAAATAATAACGTGAATAAATGCTTATATTTATTGAATTGGTTTTATAATAACCTGTAAAAACATGGGTTTTGTGTTGGTGTTGGGGATATTGAAAACATTCAAATAGTAAAGGCAATGTTAAGCTGGTGATCTTTAACATTGTTTATTTGATATTTTTCTTAGGGATAGTTTATAATGGTTAAACGGTTTCAAAGAGTGCACATTAGATACCTCGAATGGCCCGTTTCCGTTTAATAAACCGCTACGTTCTCGCTGTACAGATGGTCGTGCAAAATTCAAGGTTTTGATAGATTTGTAGAATGGCGGCCAACAAACCACCTTCGAACTCTGACGATACTGAAATGTAGTCTGTGTTGGGAAGGTCATATCACTTGACCACCAAGTTCGTTCTATGTATTTTCACTGGGAAATGCTAGAGCATTGATATTTACTGAACTGTAAACAAACGCAAAATCTCTTTGAATTGTTATAACATCTGTTTTGCTTTCTTTTAGTAATATCAACTCGTTTTACCAAATACGTGAGTTTGTTATATTTTCACACTCTACAAGTATTTAATTTTACAAGTATTTATTTTCAAGCATTTAGGAATTCATGAAATTTCAGTGAAACGTTCGCCAATCTAAAAACCTTTTAAATGTATATTAAATATATTAATGTTGTTTAAAATATGTATTAACAATGCGTAAATTTAGCACATAAAGCTCTGATTTGAATATTATACAATGAAATCATCAAATTAACAGTTTTAGAAAGGAATGATAAATTGAATTGAAACTATTAACTTAAAGTTTATATACGTTTATTTAGAAATTTCTATACTTGTGTAAATATTGTCATGTGTGATTCTACTCATGTGATCTGATCTTTCAAAACACAAAATTGAATCTTTCTGTATTTGAAAACCTTAACACTACCTTCATCCAATCCAGTGCAGTTTATAGCAAACGGCTAAGCAATATGTTTCCCTATTTTTTAATGGTAATGGTTAAACAAGAGGAACAAATAGTTTCTGACTCTCGGTGTTAACAGGGGACTTAAAAAAATTAATAATACAGTTATTCAGTTGCTCAACACCCCTTTGATAGAAAAACAGAAACAATTGTTTGGGCGTAATGCACCTTGAAAAATATTTTTTTATAATCAATTTCTTTCCTATTTGATAAATATATTGACTTGCAAATTGCAGGACTTAAAAGAGAATATAAAACCAAATAAAAGTTATGCTCATACTCGCCGTAAAAATACGAATTTATCATAATTAAATTGGCCACAGAATTTGTTTACAAGCAAGTGCATTTTAAGCGTATGTGGCAGGCAAAGGCGCGGCATTGGAGAACTGTTTTTTCAGTAGGCCCATCCCACGCTATTCTGCTAGCGCGAATGAATTAAGCGCAAACAAATGGGGTCTACTAAGATGTTAATTTCTTATAAACAATTACATATATCTCGAGAGCGAGATATAATAGCACCGAACGGATTCCGGAATTTTGCATCACATTTAAACGCCATTCAGATTAGACAATAAAAAATTTGCAACAATTGCAAATTTATAAACAATTTCCAAATTTTGCAAATCTAAAGTGGGGAGAGTCTCCCGATGTCCCAGAACCAAAATCAGTGAATTAACAATTTTGCAACAATTTATAATTTTATAAACAAATTCGAAATATGCGTTAGAACGGCCGGGAAGGCTCCGCAAATTGTGCCTGAAATGAATATCTCAAAATAGCATTTTGTCAGGAGTTACAAATCGATTACTAAAAGTTAGAATAATTGTTGCTAAAATGATAAATATTTACTGGTCTATAGACAATCATTCTGGACGGAAAACCCCGCTTAGAAATATTTTTTCGTCGTGGCGTACGCGCAGGCAAACTACCTCCTTCGGCAGGGAAATATGACGATATTTCCGTCTCGTACGTAAACGAACTAGCCCCCTCCCCCTGAGACAGCGTTCTTTCTGCCCCTTGGGATGTTGCACCAATCACAGACAACTGTGGTTCTACCTGCTAGCGATTGGTCAACGCGTCCCTCCCCCTGCCCTCCCCCAGGCCGAGGGGTGTCCAAGTTTGTCGGCGCGGTGTGGAAGATAGAATTTTGAACGACATTTTTTCTGAGGGAGAGGGTACATAATATAGTGCTTTACGGTGTCCAGAAACTCATTAATATCAAAGAAAAATATTGTATGTATTTGGTTGAGTAATAGCTATCGAATGATAAAATAACGAGTTATTCGTCTGTCACAGATCATTGTATATTACTTAGTGTTGAAACAAGGTTGCGTGACATTGAGGAACAATTAGAATTTCCCAATCGCAATTTCATAGTTGGTTCTTTAAAGAGTTCTCTCAAATGCTTTATCACATTTAAAGTGAGTCGCGTGTGCCTTCCTTCTCTAACCTAACCTCTAAATCTCTGTAATCGCAATGGTTCTGGAGTTAACGGCAACGCATAAAATATGTGAGGCAAAACCTAACTGACCGCAATACAAAACATATCGTACAAAACTGTTAATATGGCGAGTATTTCTGGTTCAAATTTTACAGAATATTTTGCAAAACAATGAATTTTGGCCTACAATAGCCCAAACGAAGGTGTATGAAATTATTATTGCACCAAATGGTTCCCAATCGTCCGTTTAATAAATGTTTATCGGGAAAGAACACATTTATTTTAGGTAGTAATATCCCCTGTCTGCCCAGAATGCCCCTTCCAGCTGTTGCGAGGGGAGCAAACGCAAGTAGCATTCCATCGGCTACTCTTCAAAGTAGCAACACTGGAGCGGAGCCGGCGTGGTCCGCTGGCACCGCGCGACCCATGTGAAGCAGGCCGGCATTCTTCTCGACAACGCACCCCCTCTCGTCCCCTCTCCACCCGCGGCCCAGCGCGGGCGAATGCGGCAGCCCAGACAATTCCTTCTCCAGCGCAGTAAACAAGTCGGTTGACATAGCAACCTGTCGCCCAACGCATCTCCCTCCACTCTACCCCGCCCTCGTCCCCGCCCTCACCCTCGTTCCCTACTCCGCTCCCGCTTCCGCTCCCGCTCCCGCTCCCGCTCCCGCTCCCGCTCCCGCTCCCGCCCCCGCTGCTTCCACAGGCCCCTACCGTGGGCGCCCATCCTTCCTCCGACCTCTCGACTGGGCGCGCGCCTCCACGTCACAGGGAAAGTAGCGGGAAGGCGCGGAATGTTTTCTTCCTGGAGGAAAGTGTCTCGCAGTAAGTCGATTAGGCACAGCCTACTAAGCTTGATTGATTGATTCATTGATTGATGTTTCGCAAATGCTATGTTTATTGATGTAGTAAGCGACTTTTCGCCGGTAGTGGTGGTGTTTCTACCCAGCTGGATAGTGAGATACGTTGTTGAGCTACACTTGGCTTTTCGGGGATATTCCCCTCCAAAAAGCTCGTTTCTCGGGGCACCGCTCCAACAAATACAAGCTCTAAATCTCCGGCTGGTCGCCGGGCGTGTGTGGTAGTGTAGTGCATGAAAATAAGTGTGTGTGGGTTAGGGGAGAAAATAGGCCAAGGAAAAGTAAGGAGAGATCACGCGCGCACCGTGTCCCGTTTGTTAGAACATTTCTCCTACATTTGCCTGGAATTGATCGAATAAAACAATAAATATTGTCGATCAGAGCAGCCGTCCGCTAGAATTCTCCAAACAGGAGCTGCATTCGATCTAGCCATCTTGCTAGGCTCAAACCCTGTACCCTCGCGGGTATAATCGCTACAGAGTCAGCGGCAATGCTGGCTCTGAGCTAAACTCAGCTGGCAGCCTCTACAAATGCATCGAAACAGTAAAATATTTATGAAAAATTGATAGAAAATAATTATAGAAAAATGCTGGTTGAGCTGCTGCAACCCTTGACCATTATGTCGATGACAATAATAACGATAACATTAACATCAATTTTATGACATTTCTCCTCAGTACTTCAAGAATATGTTTCCAACATTACAATAAAAATGTATTTTGAAGTTCAATTTTGCACTTCTATTAAGCAAAACTTCACTTCAATCTTTCAGAACCAATCACTCATGAAAACTGACAGATTAATCTGGAAGTACTAATAGGGCTCCAAGAATATTTTAAGATTTGAATTTTGGGCTTTGTGATATTTTTAGTGTTTTTTTTAAGTAACAGTTAATTCTTTTAGTAATCTTAGAAATTTTTGTGCATATCGTCAGCACATAGAAGTAGAAAGTGCGAAAATGCTTACTCTTCACGACAACAAACCGAAGGTTTTTAAGTTAATTAAACATTCTCCCCGACATACATGACTTTTCTGTTAGTTTAAAATCAACTCTTTGAACCAGTTATTTGTTTTAACCTGTTTGTATTTGCATTTAATTTGTTAAAAGAATTCAATTAATTAAAAAAACTATTTTAAAATACCTCTTCCTTTCTTTCTTTACATCTTTTGCGAGTTTTGTTAAATGCATATACATTTTGGTAGAATTTGATTTCATTTGATTTGATTAGATTTTACCCGTATTTCTTCAACAAAAATAGAAACTGTATGTAGCGAATGGAGGAGAAATATAATCTGTGCACGTTTCTAGAGCTCCAGGGTCGATTCCTCACCCTTTTAATATACATAGTTGAATGGTGAATACAAATATCAACAAACCAAGGTTGGCACAAAACTAGAAAATTTCGCTCCCGAGTTATACAAAATCTATTCACACCGGTAAATATACTGCACATTTGAATTGATAGTATTGCTAACAAAATAGAAACCCACCTCCGGCTCTACTCCTACTACCACTATCAAAAGGAGGCTATACAAAACATGACTATAAGGAGATGACATCACTAGAGGGCTTGTCAATAAAGAGGCCAAAATGGTAGGGTTTAAAAGAAACGTGAACAAAGACATAGTTGGCAATTCCGCAAACAGGAAACTTATTCTCACGTGCTGTTAAAACTTACAACTGTGACCCGGGAACTGTGGAATGTAAAGTGTACACGTCACAGGGGTCTCTTAACTCCTCAAGGGTATTTCGCAGGGTTGACAGTCTCGGTAGCTCAAATAGAACGACTGATAAGGTTTCCATACGGCAATGGGATTGCTGACGAATTTTTAAATGTATAAGAAATAATCCACACAAAACCCTGTGTATGAGCTACTACTAGATAATGAATTACCTCTTAACCCTGTGAATAGATTTCAGACTCAGAACATAGAAGTTCGAAGATAATCGAATAGTAGGGAAATCATGCGCTCATAGAGCCCACAACACGCATATCTCTGCGACTTTACCATCGTCCATAGCTAGGAAGCGGTGCGTCCTAGAGCTTTCAAATTAAGTTTTCTTGTCACTTGTACACGAGCTATGCTTTCTTTGCAGTATTCTACAAAATAAGTCTTTTCTACGAAATGGACATTTTATTACACGTTTGAGAGGTTCACTCACCTCATAACACGGTTTGTCAGAAACGTTAGAAGTAGGAAGTAGGAAGAAGCCGTTTTCAGTTTTAAAACTATTATTTAAAAAGTACTATTTTTGCTTAAGCATTTTCCGCACAGAATATTTTGCGCGGAAATCTAATACATTTCTGGACTTTCCGCTCTTCTGATTTATCTAGCTTTTCAGAACATCCCATTTTACTCGTCAGGGGAGCCACTACACTCTCTGCCGTCGTAACCTTTATAAAAGTATTTCCTGCTGTAAAAACAAATTAAATTTATTTTTTGAATTTCCAGTTTGATTTCCAGGTTATCGTTTGGAGATCACCAGAGGGAGATCATGTGAGGAAAAATAGAGGCATTATGTGGAGAGAAGTTGGGACCCGAGTTATGTTTCTTTAGCAGTAGTCTATTCTAGAAAATGAGATCTATTCGAAATTTCTCCAACATTTTCGGAGAGTTTGCTGTTGTTGGTACCCCCACTAATCTGAAATTAATGATCCCGACTGGTTCTACAATATGTGTGGTAGTGTAGGGCATGTAAATGTGCGTGTATGTAAGGGGTGAAGATAAGACAAGGAATAGTAAGGAAGGATCGCGCGCGGTCCGTGGCACGTTTATTAATTTACTGCTCCGGCATTCACCTGGTGTTGATCAAAGAAACCACGGAAAACTACCGATAAGGGCACCTGGCCGCTAGAATTCTTCTCCAGAAAGCAGAACTAGCTATCTAGCTAGCGTAGAAAATCCTACTACCGTCAAGACTTGAACTCTAGGACTTCCTGGTCACAGGCTCTGCAGTGACATCTGTTGATACCCTAAGCCACCTCAGCCAGTCAGCTGCTATAATAACGCATCTCGTCAGCTATTGACAATACTCTGTACACGATGAGAAGAAAGCGCCATAAATCTGTTTATTCTGCAACTCAGAATGCAGATAGGTGGAATGACAGTGGGAATCATGACAGTGGGAATATTTAGAGCTTCCCTCACCTGTTGATCAGATGGGATAGCCTTCCATCTTCAAGTGAACCAAACCATTGCAGGGGGGGAAATTGTACGCAGGATTATACAGAACCTCGGAAAATTGATTTTGAAGGGTGTGAATAATGTGAGCTAAGGCTCGTATAAGGGTGCTGGTTGTCATTTTTTTCAGGTGCGCAGTCCCATTTTAAATCTTTTTAGAGACAAATCTCCTTTTACAGATTTATATTCCTTTGACTCACCCCTTAGTGATATATCACGAAACTATTGCTGAAGATAGTGTTTTCCTTGCTTCCTGTATTCCTCATGCAAGATAATCTTAATATTTAACTATACTTACGTTATTCAGTTGGCATTTGCTTATTATTTATTTTTTGCATTTTTGTTGAAGTCTGTACATTTCGTAGATATAACTTTAAAAGTTGCATTCTTCACAAATGTAGACCCAGTGAAGATTGAAAAGTTTCTGAAAGATTGATTAGAACTTAATATTTTAATAAATATGTTAAACAATTTAATTTAATTTGTGGTTTCATTATTTCACATTATTAATTTATTAGCTAATGCCACAAGATTTCTGCCACCAGTGAATTAATTTGAGATTTAGTGCTATTTATAAGTTATTTTGTTTTTTACTCCTACAGATAAGGGCAGTGTTTTTAGAACTTGGAATTAGTAAAGTGCCACTCAATTACGTGTTCCCTCAAACGCTTAACGTCGGTGAACTGACAAAGGCATGGTTAAGCATTTGGAATACCGACTCTATTATATAATCACCTACATTGCGATGCATATTCACGTTGTCATTCACATGTAACAGGATGCCACATCACGCGCAACGCGTCTTTTTCTCCTGAGAGTTACATTGATATTTAAACAGATTCATTTGAACGGTCACACTTTTCGTGACCCCTTCCCTCCTCTAGTGTTGCGAGCAATATTATTTTCTAGTTAAATTTATTTTGACTTCATAAGAACGGACTTAAATTCGAACCATTATCAATGAAACAAACTAAGATGAAACACTTTCGCCCGTATGTACGAATTCCAGGTTGTATGACGTTTTAAACATAACTTCATTAGATTCATTTCTTTGAATAATTACTTATATAATGAACTAAATATTTGCATAATTGATGCAGCATTCTTGTGTGAGAAAATTTTAATACATCTCAATCTCAACACACTTTCTAAAATTTTGTTGGAGTGAAACGTTCGCCTAACATAAATATATTCTTCAAAAACAATATCAATACATACGTATTTAAAAATTCGTACCGGGAGAGGTGACTCAAGGCATCAACTCATGTCACTGCAGTGCCCCTGACCGGGAGGTCCAGTCCCAACAGTGGCAGGATTTTCGACACTAGCTAGATAGCCAGGTCGAGTTCATTCGCTGTATGGAGGAGACTTCTGTCGGCCGGCTGCTCTTATCGGTAGTTTTCCCTGGTTTCTCCGATCAATGCCAGGCGAATGCCGGAGCAATACCCTAACAAACGGGCCACGGACTGCACGCGATTGTCCTTCCCCTTCCTTGTCTTATTCTCACTCTTTACACACTTATACTTGCATGCGTTACACTACCACATATTCCGGGAGACCGGTCGAGAGCTTAGAGCTTGTCCCGGCTGGGGCGGTGCTCCGCTGGTGGGAGGCACCAGGTTAGGGAAAACTCGCTAGCCCACAGGTAATGGGCGCCGGATCTCAACATCCAGCGGGGGAAGATTATCGCCACGCACCGAGAAAAAACATGTACTGAACTTATGGGACTAGTGACCTAGCCAGTTGACGTGCCCGACATTATAAATTATTCAACAATTTATCAAGCAGTCAACTCAACATTCGCACGACAGGGTCTCGCAAATGCTACTTTATCTCTGATAGAGAGAGAGAGAGAGGGGGGGGGAGAAAGAGGGGGAGAAAGAGGGAGGGAAAGATATAGGGAGGTAAGAGAGACAATTTTGCATGTATGCAGCGCGAGAATTGGCGTATAAAATCACGTTTCCTCAGTACACCTCTGCATGGCTCCAGGAGTCCCGGCGCTTGTCTGTGTCACACGTTTCCAGAAGGCACTTCCATCTAATAAATATATAGTTTAGCTTCCTATTCGTTTTTGGTAGCAAGCTCATTTCTCCGGTGAGCGAAATTCGGAAGATCTTTCGCGATTAATAATTTATACTTTTATTAATTATATCATTTTATATTTCATATAACTTTCATTTTATATTTAAAGATATGATGAAAACAACTTTAAACTAAATGACAATGGGTGTAATGTTTTTTTTTAAACTTACCAGAAAAAACTCAAATTTATTTTCACAGATTTTAGAAATCTTAAAGATCTCAAATCCACCCACGCAGCTGCGTGCAATTCGTTAATGCTTTAGGAGAAACAGAGCTAAGTAAGGAGGGTCTGAATGCGGCGTGTGCGCCTCGGCACGGCTCCTTTTGTGCCTGAGCAACCGCACCGCGGCCCGGCCACTGTCAGCCGCGCACGAGGCGACCCGCCCCCGGAACAAAGTGGGGTTCCGTCAGGCGGCTTTAAAACTTTCATGGAAGCGTCCATTTTTAAGACATCGCTCAGCGGGCCGTCCGAAGGCGAGATTTTGGGGACGCGGGGGGGGGGGCGGTGCGCGCCGCAACGGAGTGCGCCGTAAAATATGTCGTCCACGGGGGTGGGGAGGGGAAGGGGGCAGCGGGGGATGCGTGAGCGGAGGGCTGAGGGAGGGGGAGGCCCGGCGGCCGGACGCACACCCACACCTTCGCCGCGCCGCTCTGACCAATGGCGATTTAAAAGGAGCGGCGAAGCAAGAGAGTCGCCCCGACCCCTCACATCCTAGCCTTCTGAGGCAGTAGCGTTCCATATTTAAACAATTTCGTGTTGTGGGTTGCGTGTTTGTTTTGTAGGGTACGCAGTTATGAGCGTTTCAGAAAATGGCTTTGCTTATTCCAGAAATGAATTGATATATATGAAAAAGAGAAAAGAAATTTTAGAGGCGTAACATAAACACAATTATAGCTCTCGCCGCCCTAGCACCCTTCAGAAAACGAACGACTTCTGCAACACACTACTGTACATTACACATTTCAAGTCATATATATATATATATATATATATATATATATATATATATATATATATATATATTGACGTCACGGGGTTAGACAACCCCATAACGCCACCATCAGCCATGTAAAGTAGCCCACGAACAGAGAGGACTAGAGTACGCGGCGGAGCGATGGCCGGTAAACGCGCCATCTGCCCACAGCTTTTCAAACTACGACGCCCGAACTAGTGAGTAATGTTTTTCCGTGAGGTCACGAAAGGAGGAGAATATGCACCCCTCCAAAAATTTCCCCAGGCGCGAGTATCATAAGTATCGCGGCGCGCCTCGGAGGAACTCTCTTTTACGACAACTGCGGCGGCGATCGGTGGAACTCTTTTACGACGGCGACCAGAAGAAGCTCTTTTGCTACAACTGTAACGGCGAGTACAAATAGATAGTATAGTTTACTTTAACTTGATAGTTAAAAGCTAGCTCGGAAAAGCGTATCTTAGAAAAGTGAAGTAATTAGGAGATTGAGTGCAAAATCATTCGTCGCGGTCACAATAATTCGAAGAGCAAGCCAAGTAACTGTTTTGACATCGGAATAACTTCAAAATTTGCAGAAGGACAGTAATTTAATCCATCATCTCACATTGCACGCTGAGATCACACATGCCTAAAGTGTGGTAGGTCGGCCGAGCATGTGAGCATAACTCTTGCAACATTAATAATTTCGAGGCTGGAAGCGCGAACGAACGTGTACGAAGTAGTGGAAGACGGACGACCCCAGGAAGAAAGAAGCGTAGGCGAGAAGGACTTGGTCTAGAGCGAGGATAGTACGGTTTCGGAACGAGAGAAAGGTGTGGAAATTGGTGGCTTGGCGGCGTTCGAGCGGAAGGGACTGCTTTCGTCGCAACACAGCACGCGAGACGAGGCGGCAACGCGGGGCGAGCGGCAGAAAATCCCCAAGGTTACCTACAGGCGAGCGACGCAGAGCTGGTGAGGTAAAGGCAGTGTTAAAAGTGGGTGAAACGTCTAAAATAGGAGGGAGAAATATTTCGAACTGTGTGAGGCGCAGTTTCCAGGCCATTTACCGCACGTGTCAGTAGATTCATTTAAAGAAGTCTACCTTGTACAATTTTACGTAAATGATTCAGAAATTTATATGTTGTACAGTTAATATTATCCAGAAAGATCACTTTGTTGTATTATGTTTCAAGTAATTGCTTTTGTGACATGTAAAAGGGTTTGAATTAAGTAACGTGAATGCCACGTATATTTTTTGTGTTCAGTATTATAGTGAGTGCGAAGCCCAAGGCTAGCACCTGTGAAAGGGTTTCTTTGAAGCAAGTATCAAATTCATTTGAAAAGAAGCCGTGCACGGAAAACTAGAGACCAAAAGAGTAAATAATTTAGTAGGGGAAAAACTCAAAGGAGTAATTAAATCCTAAATTGTAGTTGATGAAAGTGTGTTCAGGCAGTCGAGGTGACGCCTATATGTTTTTTTTTGTCTTGTTTCATTTTTTCAGTGACCAGCTACTTAAAGTGCAATAACCTATTGTGAAATTGCGTCATTGAATATATGTTCTCATTGATTTTCTCATTGAATATATGTTCATATTATTATTTTATTTGATTCATTGTGTTAAGGGTTCAGACCTTTCTCATACCCGAAAGATCCTGCTTTCTGAGAATTGTAAGCTCGCTTCACGAGCATTCATGCTATCACGACCCACCACGTGTGGTAAAGTAGGTAAAGTAGGTAGGTGGGTGTGTTACAATATAGTTTGATTATTCCCTATATAATAAAAAGACACTTTTGCACCATCGCCGTACCCTTTGCAGTTGATCAGGACGTTCTAGAATTGGACTACTGTCGGTGGCAGCTTATCCACACTAACTGCATGGCCACGTCAAATTCAACCACTGTCTGGAGAAGAATTCTACGTAGGTCATATAACAGTTAAAGAGACAAATTGGTCTGGAGAAAAAACATTTGGTAGGACAAGTTTGATAATTCTAGGATTTTACGTTGGCATCACTGGGAGGATCTCTGACCATCTAGATGATTGTTCACAACCTCATATTTACGTTCAACAATAGAACTTGAAAATCCTACATTGGTTGAACAACGTTCGGTGATTCGTTTTTTAATTGCTGAATGGGCAAAAACAGCTTATATACTCTACAATAATTGAAGTGTATGATGAATGTTGCATGAACAGCGTAAATTTGTACAAGTGGGTAGAACAGTTCAAAAGTGGTCGAGACTCTGTGACTGACGAACACGTCCTGGCTGCATCAGCAGGAAAAAGTCATGTTGACGGTGTTTGAGGAAGCTCTAGGTGCGTTTGTTTGTGATTTTCTTGATGAACAGCGTATAATAAACAACCAGTACTACTCAAATGTGCTTTTGAATAAGGTGAAGCCAATCATGAAAGAGAAACGTCGTGGATCTCAGAGGAGAGGTGTGAGTCTTCAGCAAGATAACGCTCGTCCTCACACTGTTGAACAAAGCTGTGAAACCATCGAAAAAATGAGTTGAGAGGTATTGTCTCATCCCTTTTACAGCCCCAATTTAGCACCATCTGATTTCCATTTGTTTTGTTCACTTAAGGAGGCATTACGTGGGAGAAAGTTCTAGGATAACGAAGTTGTCAAAAAATGTGTGGGAAATTGGTTCAAACACCAAAATAAAAATGTCTGTGCAACCGGTGTAAAAAGGTGGTAACCTGTTGGAAAGAGTGGATAAATGTTGGTGAAGTTTATATTGAAAAGTAGGGAAAGTCCTGTTTTTAAAAATGAATAATTTATTTCACCAGGACAATTTGTGTCTTTAATTATTGAATGCCCCACGTAGCACCCAGCTTGTCTGATCGTTAATTTAACATGATTTCACCGATCACTACAAGACAAACCACGGAGTAGTGCCATAACAAATGACTCACGGGCTGCACACGATCTTTCTTTCCTCGCCTTTATGCTCTCTCTTCGCTTATTCTCACAATCCCTTACACGCGTACTTGCACTACACTACACGTCGAGAGGTCATATAGGAGCTTTGAGTTTGTCCCGGCCCTGCCATGCTGGGAGAGATAACTGGAGCCGGGAAATCACGCATCTCGACGTGTAAATGAGCGCAGGAATTCTTTGGAGTTCTAGTGGAGGAAGAAGACCGTGACCTCGAGGGAAAGAACTTACACTACACTTACGAGACTACAATAGTAGTTAATGAGCATGGAGTTAAAATCTTTAAATATTTCTGAAAGACTTGCTCTATGTAGTAATAGTATGTCCAATGAAATATAACCTTTAGTTAAAATATATAAATTCTTATTTGTACTGTAACATCGAGGGGTAACACGAAAGAGTAAGATTAGAGGGTTCTAATTGGACATCAATATTATAAAATTAAATCTGTGGTGTGATTGTTACCGAAAGAATCCGTCCACCCGTTCATACGTCTATCCGGTCTTCGATTAGTAAATAGTACTAGCGAAATCGGAGCATATTTGGATGGAACTCTTTCGTTTACCATGCGGCACGAATTTCTCTGCATTCTCAAACATTCGTCAATAATTCAAACAGCGGTTATCATTAGGCTTCTATCACTTCAATTCAGAGATTGTATTTGCTTGTTCAAATAATGTGCAGATGCAGACCTCATAAATCATAAGTCAATAACGACATTCTAGAGCCGCCTTCGTGAAGCGCATACAAAACCTCACAAACCGAAGAATAACGTATATATGAATATCGCACGTTACGAATAAATCCTGTATATTGAGTACCTGAACACCAACCTAAGAAATAATAGAAAACTGGCATCCACCTGCAGCGACGAAATCAAATGAAGGATTTAAGTATAAAAAGATATACTATTTCTGATAAATTTACGTCTTTACCAGCGTAATAATGAATGAATCAAGCCCCATAATACAAATAAGAACCAAAGTCCAGCCGCATTTCTTGATAGTGTTACGGGGTGATTACAAAAGGCAGGAGTTTTATATGCCAATAGGTATGACGTGCATATCAACTCATTTTTCCCGAAAGTATCAAAATGACACGTGCATCCTTTTTTGTTTTAAGTCGTCAAATATGAAAGCCATGCGCGCGGACGGCGTCCCAGTGGCGCTGTCTCCCGGCCAGGCGTCCAATTCGCGTAAGCGCGATCGGGGCCGGAATTGGCATGCGCTGGAGGTGCCATCCATCTCGTGGCCTTTGATGGCCTCCGCCATCTCTCACCGGGCAGGCGGGTGGCGCGAGGCGGAGGGCAGGGCGAGGCAGCAGCCCTCGCCCACGCCATCCGGCCCCAGCCGCGTCGCCCGGCGCACAGCACTCCAGGGGGCTGGCCACGCATTGCTCCCGAACACGCGCCCCACGCAAGAATCTCGTGGCGCTACATCGCCACATACTTTCTTGCATTATTTCTAAGTTTTATTATTTTCGGAAATTCTGAATCTCACGAATATTAAACCTGCATTAAATATTTAATCCGGCAGTACACTCGTCTCTTTCTGTAACGTCAGTGCACGCACCTGGTCTCACAGACCCTTCTGCTTGCATTTCCCTTAATTCAATTTCCGCTTATAATTTCGACCAAAGGAGCGTACCAAAAGAAATATAGATATTACTTTCAATAATGAGATATTTCTAAATAATTGATTACGCTATTGAATGGTTTGTTTGCAAATTAACAAAAGTGAAAAATGAAATATGCTGAAACATTTTCATTGTATTTGGTTTATTTTACTATCTGACAACTTCCTTTCATTGCATGCTTTACAAACTTTTAGTAACTGCTCCAAACAAATAAACATTTGCGTATTTGGAACTAATATTTTGTCAAGTCGCGTAAAGTACTGAACGGAAGCCGTTGACGAGTGCACACACGTTTTCTCTGAGACCCGTGCAACGTTTTGGAATCTCTCACTGCTAGAAAGGTTAACAATACTAACTTTATCAAAAGAACTATGACGCATATCTGTGGAAGGAAAAAGCACCTGGAAACAGTGGTCACGGGTGGTCAAACTGTAACCACAATATTAAACGCTTCCCGGGTCTCTCAGACCACTTGCGTGCACTGCCGGATAAAGCCTCTTTCCTTTATTCGAGGAAATATTTTAAGAAGAAAAATTAAGAAGATTATGAGATTTTTTAAATTATACCTTTACTTCAAGCAAAAATCACGCAAAAGCAATAGGCTTTTTTCAACAAATTATCCAAGACATTACAGACAGTTTTAGAACATATTTCATTAGTGCAAGTTTCTATCAACAATATTGCACCACTTTTTTTTTCAATTTTCGAAAATACAGTTTACGGGAAATAAGACTTGTGCCAATTTTTTAAGATCCTAATGCTTCATCCAAGACAAAAATCTAAAGAAAACCTTTTTGAGAAAATAATTATTAAACATTGTCTCTTTTTTACGAAAAATTACGCGAAAGCTTTTAAGCGTTCTTTATGCTATTCGAGAAAAGTTTTATTAAAAAATATCAGATCATTTTCGATAAAGTTTGGAAAATTTTGATGGATTCGTGTAGAGTACTTCCAAAAATTAATATATTCCTTTCAAACTGACAGGGAATTGATCCAGATCGATCCGTCCAGTTCGATCGGGGAATATCAACTTCGGAGAAATCGTCTGAAAGGTTCAGGCAACCAGTTTTAATTACAGACAGACGGACGGGAAGTCGGACGGACTGACCGAAGTTTTGCTGACAGCCAAGTTTTCGGTATCAAGGGCCCAAAAAACATGCATTCTGACAACACAACGTTTTAGAGAAAGTAATTTACTCCATATAGGTTCAAGATCTATCCACTCTTTGTTACCAGGGCCCCGTAATTGACCAGGGCGGAGGATTTTTCAGGAAGAAGTATTAATCTTTTCAACTAATTTATTTATATCAGAATAATAAGAAGATTCCTTCAAAATACAGTTAATTGTGCGATAGTTTACCAAATTTGTAGAATGGCGTCATCTTTCTTGGGAATCGGTGTTTTATTCTTTTCCAAATCGAGGATCCACCATTGTCAGCAATTCTGCGAATGGTTTAAGTGGAGTGAATAATTCTAATATCGTTGTGTTTTAGAAAATCACAATGGCCAAAAAATCTTAACGCATACTTTTTTTTATGCATTTCCAAATTCAGAGTTTCACTAAGAGGGCAAAACGAAGTGATCCAAACTACACTCTTCCTTTATTGAAAACATATTTGACTGATCGTACGACTGAAACGCATTTATTTTACCGGCCTCTCAAAGTGCCTGAAAAGAAATTTCCTAGATATTGAATCAAACTCTCGCTGTAACTAAAAGAAATATGCAAGATGCTTCATTAGAGAAATTATATTTTTGAATTTTGATTGAAAATTAACCTTTCTTCAATTCGACGGCTCATAAGCATTAGTGGGAAACTCAAAAGGTTTGATTATAAAGAATGTTTTAGCCACCTCTGTCAAAACGTCTGTATTTGTTTGCATGTGTTGGCAAATTGTATTAGATTTTGAACCATAGTGGTAGGGTTAAGGGGGCTAAGATCAGTGATTTTGTGTACTTGGTGGAGTCATACAAGGTAAGTTACATTATTTGAGTGTTATGGGTGAAGAGTTGTTTATTTGGTTTTCTTTGGAAGGATAAAGAAAACACAATTGTGTTTGATATGAAATATTGAAAAAAAATATTAAGGAGAGGGTACTACAAAAGTATATTGTAAAAACAAAACGCAATGGAAGAAGTAAAGAACTACTAAAACCTATCGTCTGCACTGGAACCACAAGATTAACATCGATACAAACATTTGCTTTCGATTTTACACACTACGATATTCCTTCCTGGTGCTGTCTTTTCTGTAAACATAATTTTGTAGTCTTGTGATTAGATTTGAACTAGTATTGTATTTTTTATTTAATTCTATTTTTTAAAATATGTACCTAAATAGTTTTTGAAATATACTTTAAAAAGTATTTACACGTCAATTAACTATGAACATGCCAGGTGACATTACATTATTATTATTATTATTATTATTATTATTATTATTATTATTATTATTATTATTATTATTATTATTATTATGGGTCTTTCATGGTAAGCATTTTCATAGATTTTGAAGTTTGATTATCTCTAATGAACTGACGTTTCCAGGGGCTTTTACTAATTTTTTAAAAATAATTTATCATTTTCTGAATTTATTACTTAGTGAGTGAAACCACCTGAACTAGTAGCCAAACCTCCATCACGTTAGTTTTGATCTTCTTCGGCATGATTAATACATCACAGTGTATGATAGATTATACAAGCTAGAAAATGGTAAATATTTTTTGTAATAAGATTTTACATTATTAAATGACTTGACTTTACGTACCACAAACATTATGACAAAAAGAATAGAGGAAAAAAATGTAACTAAAAAGTGAGTCAAACCTTCAAAGTATACCCCACTTTTTGTCAGCAATAATACATTAATGCAATGTTCGTAGTGGAAACAATTCTATTGTATTGAATCCTGCGATGGATTTCTGTGGGTTTAATTTGAATGTTTTTATTTCGTTGTTTGATTGCCGTCATTATCGTTTTGTGAATTATGAGTGTGAATTTTTACTAATTTTATTGAAGTACACATAATTACTTGTAACCACGCTTTTTCTGCAACTGCACGCTTTTTCTGCAACTGCAAATTGTGACTGCTGGTATATTAAAATTACAATAACACTTTGAAACATTTAACGTGTCCAGTAAAAATATCTCAAAATAAGCTATTTCAATCGGCAGGTAGCGTTAAGTGCAAAAAATATTAAGTTAAAAACTCTCTTCCACAAAGTTAACACATTTGAATGCATTGTTTTTATCTAAGGGTAGAAATTTAATGTTGAAAGCGTTTAATAAAAAGAACTTAAAACTCAAATAATACTTTAACTCGAATATGTTATCAAAATTACAATCTTGTTTGCGTATCTTCCCCATAGTAAATAAATAAATAAATAAATAAATAAATAAATAAATAAATAAATAAATAAATAAATAAATAAATAAATAAATAAATAAATAAATAAATAAATAAATAAATAAATAAATAAATAAATAAATAAATAAATAAATAAATAAATAAATAAATAAATAAATAAATAAATAAATAAATAAATAAATAAATAAATAAATAAATAAATAAATAAATAAATAAATAAATAAATAAATAAAATATAATTTGTACCAAGCAGCCACAGCACTTCAACAAGATCTTATTAGTTGGACGAAGACTGCACAGTATTCTTCCATGTTTGATGCTGCAGCTGAGTAACAGAGTCTAAACTATCTCACGAATATTAATTATTCGTTTTAGATCTGAAAAATATGTGTCCATGACTTCACGATTTCTATTGCATGAGAAGGTAGAAATGTGTATCGTACAAGCAATTCAAATAAAGTTTAGCGTGGAACGTTTATTAATTCAGTTTTGAGCTTACTCGGTACTGTGACCATGTGGCAAGTACCATGAATATGAAAATCAAAATATCTGTTATCAAATATTTGTTGCCTGAACAGCAACAACGACATTTAACTCTTTATGAACAACAATAACAATAAATGCAGCTCGAAATAAAATTCTCGTATAGGTACCAAGCAGCCAGGAATTACATGAGCAGTGATCCGTTGTTCAGATATTCTGGGATATGAACGCAGATACCTTTTTTCAATGCAATTCGTTCTCACCACAATAATTTTAGAACAGGCGTTTCTTTCTCGAAAGACAGAGAATGAAAGAAAATATCTTTGTTTCCGTCTCACAAATGATCACACATTGAGAGGAGTAATGCATGAAGCGGCGATGGCGCAGTGAGGCCAGAAATAGGAAAAGTTGGCAAAAGTATTTTTAAGCCCTTTTAGGAATTTAAAGCAATAAAAAACAAGTTTTATGATTAAATAATACTTAATAATAAATAATACTTAATAATAAATAATACTTAATAATAAATAATACTTAATAATAAATAATACTTAATAAATAATACTTATTTAATTGTTTAACATTTAAATATTTATTTACATAACCTCAAAGTCAGAACGTTCATCATAAGACTTCTTCAAAAAGTGAATTTGTACTTGAAGCCATTAACATTAGTGTAACTTCTAGATCCAATACCTTTGTAATAATGTTTCTCTATTGCATTAGTGAAATCCGCAGATTAGATACAATTATCAGCCTGCGAAGAACTTCTTTTTTCTTTGCAGTGTGTTTAATAACACCACACAGATACCTCCTTGTTGATAAAGAGCTATCAGTACCAAATGATGAAAGTAAAATAATAAAATAATATTGTAGGTAGAAAGGCTAACAAAACTAGATTTGTATCATCATAAAGAAAGTATCTTATCGCAAAATGGGGCAAACATGGACGAACTTTGATCAATGATTTCAAAACTAGATGACTTCCAGAGTCAGATTCAATTAATATCGTAGCTCGGAAACGCCCCAAAGGGAAATAAAAGACAATACGAAAATCCGAATTTTTACATTTCATTCCATTGTGACACATGAGTTTCTACTTTGAATTTCTAAGTTATTATTCAAGATACATGCTTTTTAAAAATACAGATATAAACTACATATCTCCAGATATCGTATCCATAGCACCTCCGATTCTGTTAGTCGAGAGAGCAGAAATATTTGCACCGAAAAACACACCTCTCTTCTCACTGTGCGATCCAGGAAGTGCGCCGCGCATCACTTACGCAAGTTTTTGCACTGAATGGAGTGGTGTGATTTCCCCTTCCTTACCTGATCGGGAAACAATGAATGAAGGACACATATTGCTACGGGTTTCATGTGAAATGGAGCTTCTGAAGTATATTTTGATTTTGGACTTTTTCACAACTTTCCCCTCCACTGGCCCCACTGTGCGGCGGCGGTGGCGGCGGCGGTGGCGGTGGCGGTGGCGGTGGCGGTGGCGGTGGCGGTGGCGGTGGCGGTGGCGGTGGCGGTGGCAGTGGCGGTGGCAGTGGCGGTGGCAGTGGCAGTGGCGGTGGCAGTGGCGGTGGCGGTGGCAGTGGCAATGGTGATGCCGGAGACGCCGCATCGGGCGCTAGGGGCGCGCGACGGGCCTCTGTCGGCGCTCACGGGGAAAATTAGCCAGTGCAGCCTCGTGTCCTGGTGATGGGACACGGCCGGGTAATGCGCGTTGGTAATCGGCTTGCGGTGCGTTCCCGCCATCGCCGCCCCCGCCGTCTCCGCCTCCAACACTGCCTGCGCCTCGACCTTGCCCGCCGCCCCCGCTCTTGACCGCGGTGCGCTGCCGCGCCCCATGACCGCTGCCTTCCCCGCCGCGAATTACCCGTGTGCCTTTCGCGTTGAAGAGGTTCGAAGGGAATGAAGATTCAGCGGGAAGGAGGCTGACGTGCGGTGCGTTGGCTCGTTGCACGGACAGGTGCTGCGGTGAATGCGTAACGCAATGAAGGCTGCCGGGAGCAATCGGTGGGTTCCGTGAGCGTTTAAAGACCCTCATTACCAAGGCAAAGCCGCTCACGAGTGAATAAACATCAGCTAAACCCAGTGAATGGGTTTGATTTTACGATTTCGATTGATTTTTCCTTAAATGATGGGTTATGTAATTTAAAATTTTCCAACTGATATTCAATATCTGTGATAATTCCTCCTACATTACTACTTCATACAATGATTTATCACATGTTAATGATTTGAAAATGAGAGTGGATAGGAATTTGAAAGAAATTATTTGATTAAGGCGAATGGTTACTAAAGTAGTATTTATGGGCAAAACAATACTACATGCAGGAATATATATATATATATATATATATATATATATATATATATATATATATATATATATATATGAGAAGAAGTATTAAGTTACTAACGTCATTAGACCGGTAGACACCAAATAACGGACGTGGTTGAAGTTTGTAAATCGAAGCGATAGCCGAGATTTGTAATCAACGAAGTCTGCTATTTATGTTATCGACTTGTTTTTATAAGAAATTGTTACCGGCTTGACGTATTTAACGAAATCAAATGTGACACGTACGGAGGCAGCAAAGTATTTATTCAATTTCTGCGCCCATTATAAATTAGTGATGGAGATTTTCATGGATTTATAAATAATATATAAATATTTACAATATAAATTCTAATCAGTGCAATAACCTGCAATCCACTAGCTACAGCGGCCTAACCGAGCGCTATCCAGTACCCTACACAATATGGCGTTTATTTCCATTTTTAGTGAAAATCTATAAAATTTCATTGTTTTTTAACTTTTTCCGAGATCCTGTGTATATAACAACACAATGGAACCCTCTCACATAGCCACAAGCTGCCTCGTGTTCTCTCAATTTCTACACGCATACGAAATCAGTAACATAGCAGTATTGTTATTGCCATACAAATTTGGAATTAATTTGCCTATTCTTAAATTAAATAACAATGTTTGCCACTGATTATTGACTCAGACAAACAACTATCTAACCATCTTCTCTCCAACTATTTAACCATTTATTTAATAATGTATCTATTTATCGAGCTTATCTATCCATTTGTCTATTGGAGCAAAAGTTACGACGAAAAACAGAGGAGCCAATTTCCAAAAGAAGTATACCTACATAAATATTGAAAATTGAGAAATCTTAAATATATATTGAAATGTTGAAAAACATTTTCAACATTTTCTAAAAAATGGCACCATTTTTTTATTAAACTTTGTTCTCGGATAGCGTAATGGACCCTTAAGAAAATGGCACAGGTTTCATGTTCGTTGAAATTTGTCACCAACATATTTTTCGAAAATTGCAAAAGTGCAATTTTTTGGGTCGTCTCCTTAAAACTATAATATTGAAGATTAAGATTTTTTCCCCAATGAAATCTGTTCTTTATAGACAAATCTTGAAATAAGGCCATGTTAAACTTTTCGAAAATATGACCGGTTTTCGTGTCATTTTGTTTGAAATAGAGGCAATTTTTAATTTTTTGACAATTTTTTCTCAAAAACCGATCAAAATAACTCTTTATCTTTTTGTTTACATTTTTACCCCATATGTAACGAAAGACTGTAACAAATATGGTGCTAGTCTTTTTTTGGCGAACTCACCGTTTTTTCAAAAAATACAAAATGCTAACATTTCAAAACTACAAAATTCAAGATAGAGATTTTGCCTTAGGCAAAGCCTGTCGTTAAACTCCTTAAAAAGGTCATGTACATTTTTTTTAAAAAATCTAGAAGATTTCGCGTAATTTGTCTAAAATTTATGAAATTTTTAAAATATTTTTTTCTCAAAATACGCTTCAAATTTTTTCAAAATTACAAAAATTGCAAATTTAGAAATAATGAAAGTATGAACTGATGCTGAGTACCACTAGTTCAGGTAAGATTTCATTTTAACACAGACATTTCTATCATGAATATTGATTTTTTGTGATATTAATATTTTGCAATTTTCACAAAAATCACGGAACTGAACCGCCACCTGTTTTCAGTGTCTTTTGATATGTGCGCGGAGAAAATTTAAAGAAAAAAATTCTAGCTGTTTTTGAGAAAATAATTATTTCAACACTGCCTACATTTTGTAACAATGTAAAAGATTATTCATATTTTTTAAATCATTGAACATGACTTTATTTCAAGATCATCCTTTGAACAAAAGATTTCATCAAGACAAAAGTCTGTATTTGCAATGTTGTAGATTTAGGAAGACGCCGAAAAAGTTTCGAACATCCAATTCCAAAAAAATTCGAACTTCG
This sequence comes from Teleogryllus occipitalis, assembly GCA_011170035.1. NCBI lineage: Eukaryota > Metazoa > Arthropoda > Insecta > Orthoptera > Gryllidae > Teleogryllus > Teleogryllus occipitalis. The sequence continues at coordinate 585,012 of BLKR01000199.1, read as the reverse complement.
AATTTCCAAAAATTCGAAGATCTAATAAAACATGAAACTCGCCATTCTTTTAAAAAAGTTATTTACGCTTACAGGTAACAAAGATTAATAATAAAATTGAGAGAGGTTCGAAGCTTCACTCGAAGGTTCACTCTTGAGAAATATTGGAAATGTTGAGGCTTCATAAAAGTACCCCCTAAAATAAAAATAACCGTTTCGAACACGCAAGGCCGTGAGCTAGGAGAATATAGGAGCTAGGGAAATATAGGTTTGATAGGAGAATATCAATTTTGGAGAAATCCTGTGAACAGTTTAGGCGCTATCGTTGACCAGTTGGACAGACTGAAAGACGGAGTGTGGTCGCATAGGAACCAAGTAGTAAAATAGGAAACATTCAATTGTATATAGGAAGGAGAGTTGCAGGCACAGAGTTTTCTATCATTGGCTCAGTACCCGAGTTAAAAATGGCAATGGGATGGGAAGAAAATAAATGCTCTTTTTATGAAGCTGCCCAGCCTAAACGAGCGATCAGAAACAAGCGACTCCTGAAAATCTTCTGAAGGCAGTGATTTAGTAAGATACAGTTAGTATTCAATAATTTTCTTTCACTCGCTTCTAGAATCGCTTCACATACTTTCGGTTGCTCCCCACACCAACCATTTGTTCTTCAGTAGAAATTGACAAGAGAATTACATTAAATTTATTAACTTTCTGTATAGTTGCTCGATCTGTCGAAATTTCTTTATGCGAAAATATTGAAAAATTTCTTTATGCGAAAATAAAAATATATCAATAAGAAATACTGTTGTTCGGTATGAACAAATTAATATTTTTATAAAAATAATGTTTTATTTCGGATGGTAACTACGAGTACAACAGTCTTTTACACTAATATCTGCTATGAACCACATCTATTTTTCTGTAAAAATTCGAATGATACAACTATTCTTACTGCGCATTGAACTTGTGAAACAGAAAGCAACAGGTGCTCTGCACACTTTATGGCACGCAACCGGGAGACCATCTGAACGAGTTGGTTACACGCATTGGCAAAAAATGATACAAAAGCATTAAATTAATAATATAGTCTAAGATTTATTTTTTTTCTGTTTCACCTTCTAGATACTTGCGTAGTAAAGAGAAATGTATTGTAAAGCTGCAACGCAAAGAGGTGATTTTTCGACAGAAAATCTCGTAAATTTGGAAAGCAAAAAATTGGATAGATCTAAAAAATTGGATAGATATGTAGAAAAATTATTTCTTCTGCCAATTAGTCCGTCTGCGTGCGGTCAACGCCACAGCCTGAACCGTTCAGACGATATTTTCCAAAATTGATTTCCTCCCGATCGAAGTCAAACTTGAGGCATTGCGAATTTTAAATGAATATTTTGATTTTGGAGTTACTTTACATCAAGCCTTAACATTTTCTCAAATATGGCTTCAGACTTTTGGTTCATTTTTGTTCTTAAGGTAGAGCAAACGACGTTTTAAAATGGCACATGTCTCGTTTTCGTTGATCTTGCGGTATTTTCGAAAATTGCAAAAGTTGAAAATTGTAAAACTACAAGATTGAAGATAGATATTTTTTCCATAATGGAATCTAAACAAAAACATTCTTCCTTGAATCATTTGAAACTTTTGAAATATTCGGAAATTCACAGAGTTTAAACAAAATAAAACGTGCAACATTTGATGGGCTTAGTAGAACAAGAGGCTATCCCATATAGATATAGTTCTGAGATAATGAGAGTTTTACCTGAACTTCCCTCTTATAACTCAATACATTTTAAACTTATGAACACAGTACACTTGCATATAAGCCCACACTGGATTTAAATAACATATTACACTAAAATAATAATATTTGAAGTTTTGCTTAATGCTAATAACTCAATTTCACGAAAATGTGGGATAGCTCCTTGTTCTACTGAGACATTCATTTGTTAAGCGTCCTTTGTTTCATCAGTGAAAAAAAAACATTAAAAACTTTTGAGCCATTTATGAAACAAAATTGTTTAAAGATCGCCTGTGTATCATTAAACAAATAACGAAAAAACTTCTGCTATTTTTGAAAAATTGTAGATAACTTTATTTCAATATTTATCTCTGAACAACAGATTTCATTAAAAGAAAAAATCTCCATCTCCATTATTATATTGAAGAAAGACTCGCGAATTACTTGAACTATTGCAATTTTCGAAAATTGAGCGTTTAGCGAAAATGAGTCCAGCTCCATATTTCTAAGGGTACTTTAATCCTGAGAAAAAGCACCAAACATTTGAAGCAAACTTTGAGAAAACTTTGGAAATATTGTTAAGGTTATATGTAAAGTCCCCCCAACATTAAAATATTCATTTAAAATTTGCACGTCCTCCAGTTCAGCCAAATCGAAAGTGTAATATAAATTCTGGAGAAAACAGTCTGAACTTTAGGCTCTAGTGTAGACCACAGACGGACAGAAGGACGGACGGACAGAATAACGGACGGACAGAAGGACGGACGGACAGAAGGACGGACGGACAGAAGGACGGGCGGACAGAAGGACGGGCGGACAGAAGGACGGGCGGACAGAAGGACGGGCGGACAGAAGGACGGGCGGACAGACTGAAGGACGGACAGACAAACGTGTTTACGGAAGTCAATTTTTCGGTATCAAGAACGCATAAAACGTGGATTCTGACTGCACAAGGTGATAGAGGTGCACAAGGTGATAGAGGTGCACAAGGTGATAGAGGAAGTAATTTACTGCACATAGGAAAAAATGTATTAAATTTTTTCGATATCATGGCCCCTCAACACGAGTTTCCTGTGAAAAAATTTGCCTTTCCAATTTTTAGAAGATTACAAGTATTTGTACCTTAAGTTTTGCTTTAAGTGACGGGAACATAGAACCTAGTGGTGCTACATAGTAACTACCTAGTGGTGCTATATTATTTGTAACATTAATTTTGGAAAATTCAGAGTTCAAGGATAAGGAGTCTTGCGCAATTTTTAAGCGTCTTTTCTTCTTTCCAAAGAATAAATTTGAAGCCGTTATTGACACTTTTATAAATCAGGGAGCTAGTGGTGATGGGGATAAAGTGAATGGCGTACCAAACCTAAAATACTGAATACGAATTTCAGCGTGAATAAAAATTGCTGGTTCATAATACTAATGCAAGTTCAAGTAGAATAATAATATTGCCTAGCCGTTACAAATAATGAAAGTGTGTGGTGTTGTAGCACACTTGTTTCTAGAGAGGGATGCTCATCATGGAATGATATTTCTTCAATTTTTGATAAATATATTATCCTATGTTTCGTGATGTATGCATGTGTAGAATTTCTTCGGTAACACCTCAGATAGTGGAATTTAACAGAATATTCATAACAAAAGTGAATATGTATCTTCCCATACACAGAAATGTGAGATATTTAGTCATTTTTTCACTACCTCATACAACGTGACTTCGAACTTGTGACCATGTTTAGTTCACCAAGGATCCACAAGAGGAAATTCGCGATAAACGTGAGTCGCATTTACTTTATAACTTAAATAATTGGAGATTGATCAAAGAATTGATGAGTAATATTGGTACGAATTTGATCAATAGAAAAATACTCTGCTACTATTGTACTACTTTACCTACGCTAATTAATTTTTTCTTTCTTTTTTCTATTTTTAATTGAATAACTTGTGTATATTGAAAATAAATAATATAACATTGGATACCTTGGAGCTAAATATGTATTGAAGAATGTAAACAAAATTATGATTACAGTTATTTTGAACCCAACATTTTTAGCTTCGCAAGCTAAAGGGGTCTATGTACCATTTATTTTTGTAGGTGTCGGAAATATGCAAATCCCAATTTCGAACCGAAACTTTTCTTGATTTGTAGATAATTCGTAAGTGGTCGAAGTAATCCAGATTCACAAACCAGTATATTAATGCATACAGAATATTAATGTAAACTTTATTACCTTCTTTCACAATGTAAAGATTGAACTAAATTTACATTCATAAAATAATTATTAACGAAAACACATTTTACAGCTTTTCTCCTTTATTCCATTTTGTAATGCTGGGGGACAACTTGACCCCCAGAACATCCATTTATTCTTCATAAGTAATAATTTTTATATTCACTATTTGTACTTTATTTTCTAAGTCTTCATACATATAAAGTGTACACAACCGTGTCATCATTTTACGAAGGATGAAAGTGAAAAGACGCAAAGAACGTAGATTTTGATTTAGTATTATAAGGAATAAAATTATAATTGTTTTTTACTCTTCGTATTGTTCGTGTTTGCTCTCTCTTAAATAAAGATTGTTTCGTAATATAGATATTAATTTCTTTAGGGTATTGTAAAAATAATAATGCTTGATTTTTAAATCAGCGTTAATGTTTTATCAAAACAGCGTGAAATGTGATTATCAAAATTCATAAAAGCAAGCAAAAACACGTTGAAATGCTCTCTACAGAATATCTGTGAGGGAGAAAAAATTGTCACGTTCAATTTTAGAGCGAATCAGCATATCTCCCTTAAATTATAATAATGCAGACACCTGCCATCGTATTTATACTCATTAAAATCTTTGACCAAATTAATTAATCGACTCAGCACATGCATACACGTTTCATTTATTTGAAGAACCAAATAATCAGTTTCCCTCATTCATGATATTTGTCCTGATATTGCAACTGCATGTAATAGAAGCTAAGGCTGGGACAATTGATAAGTAGAATGAAACGTTGGCAAGGGAATATGTCAATGTAAGTAAAATTATTCCAGTAGCTTTTTTTGAATGGTGGTATAACTAGTGTGTAGAAAATGTAAATAATCATATTCACAAACGATTCCATCTCTTGAAATTTTTTCGACGTCATATCTATTAACTAATAAAACATTGATATTTTTTTAATAGTTTTTCTAATGATTAAAAAGTAGTCGTGTCTAATTTCATTAATAATTTAAAAATTATTTTCAGAAACTAAAATGTATGTTAATTATGTCACAATGTTAATCATTGGGCTGCACATCCACATATCACACCATCGAAGGAACATTGACGTAAATGTATAATCCTTAAAATGAGTTATTAGCACATTTAATGTTTCCTAAAACTTTGTCTGGAGAAACATTGCAAATATGTAACTTCTCTTTTGCCCCTTGAGGGCCGATATGTCTTTATGGTATTGCCGCGTATGAACCACATTCTATACATTTTACACCCGTTTTTTCTCAACCATTCATGAATTTACACTTATGCCGATATTTCTCCAAGGGTATGACGTGTAAGCGTAATAGTCTCAATTATGATAGATGTAGGGGCGTTCTCAAATTACCTGTACTCTTGCAATTTTCGAAAATTGAGAGAGAAGCAAAAGATAGTCCCGGTCCATATTTCTAAGAGTACTTTATGCTAATGCTTCTAAGCGTTCTTTTGCCCTTGAGGGCGGGTGTCATTATGGTATTGTCGTGTATGACAGACGTCCTACACGTTTTAAATTCGTTTTCTCAACAATTCCTAAACTTACACTTGTGCCGATGTTTCTCCAAGGGTGCGACGTGTGGGCGTAATGCAACGGACATTCTTTTTGAACGCGCCCCTTTTTCAAGGGTCGCGCGGCGGGGTGCGCCGTGGCGTCCCGCCGAGCCCGCGGCGACGGGCGGAGCATCTGCCCGGCTGTCTTTCACACCTCTGCCCGTATTGGGCCCCTGGGCCGCAACACCCCACGGGCTGGGTGCAGCCAAGACAAATCGTCCCGATTTCTCTCTGCTTCGTTCTTTACGCCGCGTTGGAGACGCGCCCCGCCTAATGGACACGATGTGCGCGCCCTCGATTTTTCACTGACGCAATCTTTAAGTGGACATTCACGCAATTTGTTTCATCCAAGGTTTTGCGGAGCGCCAAGGATTGAGAGAGCTGTAGTTCTCTCATCACCTGATGCTTTGCTGAAATCCATTGAAGAGCAAAGTAATGATAGAATCCGTTTAAAAGAAAATAATACGTTAACAACGATATACCTACCGCAATGGAATTTACTTCAAATAATAATATTTTCCAGATTTAAGGAATTTGATTCTGTTACGTACGAGAATACATCTCAAGTAATCACGGCCTGATTTTAATTCTGCTGAAAAGTCTATGGAGAACAATAACTTCGTCTATTCCAATTAAATATTTTCTAAGGTATGCACCAAAGCAATTTGTCTCATCAATTTTATTTCACTAATTCATCAGAAAATATTTGAAAATCTGGAAACGTCAATAGAAAATAAGCGTTCAACTTGGAATTTTTTGGGGGAATGCAACTCTGGAAATGGTAGTTTGGAATTCTCCTTTGGCCGTGGTGATCGTAGATATAATCAGTATGTGAACAAAGGCACATGTGCCACTTCAGTAATAGTAATAGTAATAGTAGTTGCAGCAGCTGCATCATTTGCTAAATTTGATATTGCCCGAGGTACAAGACGAAACGGAAAGCCTACAAACATTTCCAAATCAATTAATTACCTTCACTATTGCCATCAACCCAGGTTAACATATCCGCCAAAAATGCAATTATTGGTGGGTTTTTTGAAGTAGCCCTTATTTTAAGTTAATCTCAATACTTTATTAATTGAATCACGGGTCCACATTTTCGTTATAAAATGAAGATAAAAAAGTTCATAGATGTGGAGGAGAGAGTAAATTGCTGTACTTTTTAGCTCAAACCTTTGTATATTACTAAAATAGCCAGCATGTTTTTTTCATTACGTAAATCATTAAAGCTTTATCGTCTTTTAAGTTACGATTCTCCGGCGATGTACACCACAAGATCATAAATTTACATCTCCAGGAGTTTTCGTAACTTCAGAAGTTTTGGAAGGTGAGAAGTTTAGACTCTTCTACTGTAGATTGGTATCTAATTGAATTAAACATTGTTCAAAAAGTGAAACTCTTTAAGACACAGAGACAGAAATACTAGAGCAAAGTTTTCTTCATCTATTATAGGTTAGTGCATGGAGGAATTGAAGAATTATTTCTACAATTAATGCACTTGTTATCGGACTATTGAATGGATTATACTTATTTGAGAACTTGAAAAATAAAGTTATCGCTCGAACTATGGCCAACTGTGGTGTACTTATATTTATTCGGCGACTTCGTACTGCTACTATCAATGCCAAAAGGAAAAGCTTCCGAGACCGTAACGTGCCGCCACATCCTTGACATTGATGGATGAAATATCTTTGGTTTCTTAAAAATTTAATTTCGCTAAAATATAATCTAGATATTGTTTGATTTAAAGAAATTAATGTCGCTTTGTAACAGCTCTGGTCATTCAGCAACTACTATAATTTTCTAACATTGGTTTACATCTGTTTGGGTGTCGGTAAAGGGAACACATATGGACAACGTGAACATCACAAACATCCGTGACCGGGGTGGGATTCGTACGCGCGCACCTTCGAGCCAAGGGAATCACGGCCCTTCAGCTTTGCGGCTCCTTGGCTATTCAGGTCGACTACTTGTCTAACTTTTGTTTGCCGAAACGTCCTAGAGGCTGAGCCGTGCGAGCAGAGCGCAGCGCCCGCCGCCGCGTACTCACCAGAGGGCGCTCTGCGCGGCGTGCGCGTGCGGGTGGGCTGCGCGGGGCTGCGCGGCGGCCTCGGCGGGCGGCGCGTGCTGACGCGGGGGCGGCGGGGCGCACTCGTGCGGCCGCGTGCGCGCCGACGACGCTGCCGCCGTGCGCCAGCGCGTGCGTCGCGGCAGCGGCGGCGGCGGCGGCGGCGGCGTCAGGCGGCGGCGCGCAGGCGGAGGGGCGGCGGGGGTGGCGGCGCGCGGCCGGCCATGGGCCGCGGGGCCCCGCCTTCGTCGTGGTCGTGGAGGCGCGGGGGTGTGCGCTGCGCGAGCGAGGGTGCGGGCGCGGGCGCGGCCCTGGACACACGACGCGCTGCTGCGCGCCGGCGGCCGCCCACTGGAGCGCCGCGCCGCGCGCCCGCCGCCATTTATGTGCGGCCAGCGCCCCTGGCGGCGGCGGCTCGCACTCGCCCCGGCGCGGTGGTGCTGGCGTCGACGCCGGCGCGGACGAGGACGCTCGCCGCCGGTCGCCACTCCGCGCCTGGCCGCCGCCGACGCCGCCGACGCCCCTCTCGGAGGGGGCGCCCGCCCCTCGCCAGCCGCGCGCGGAGTTCGGCGCCACTCAGCGACGTCCTACAGTAAACATCCGAGTACGGCACGTCCGCACAAAGAGGGAGAGATGTTGAACGTTTGCGAATTTGCGTGGTTTCTGTAGATTCTGTAGATTGTACTCAGGCAATTCTGGCGATTGGTTTTGATCCACCGGCTTTCAAACCTGGTCAAAGTCGGGAGATTTTTGATGTGCCAAAAATCGACGATATGCATGCTGACACTTGTCGGTATGTAAAATAGATCCCAGGAAAGGCACTTGGTCCATTGTGTCAAAATTAAATCCTCTAGCAATTTAGCACCAACCCAGAGTTTCGATTTGAATTACTGGATGAGATGATGAATATTGTATCTTGGCCTGCCCTATCTGCTATTTTTAAAAGTTGTTGCGTTGTTCACGCAACGCGTCTCTTAACCCTTGTTGGGCGTTGAGCGTTTTTATTGGAGTAATCCTCCGTTACCAAGTAATTACTGTATTTGTCGAGTCTCGTCACCTCGCAGTCAGTCAATGCCTTTTATCCCTTTGGTCAGGGGCTCGACGCCGTTAGATCCCGGGGTTCCTAGTCAGTTACCCAACCAGGAACCCGCAGAGTCTCAAATTCGTTTAACCTTCGTGACTTCACGGAGCGTAGTATTCAAATCACTTACCAAAATTGTCGCACTAGCACCCCCAGGGAAAGCAATGGCAATCTACCCAAGGTATACTTGCTCTAGATGTCTCACAAGAAGACGCTAGGAGCTTCTGGACGCTAGCCTACGCACACATCTGTGTATGGCATTAAAAGAAGAAGATGGTTTTGCTCTATTATATTTTTACAACTTTTTATCCCTGTATGACACAAAAAATAGTTAAGGAGACACTCAATTTCTTGGGCAGCCTCGGTAGGTGAGGAGTCAGCTCACTGGCGTCTGTTCGATCACGGTTGAGGTGCGCGGATTTTCGAAGGCCCGAAAATCACAGTGTGTACCACAGTAACTCTTGTGGCATGTAAAAGAACTTTGGAAGATGGCCGGCAAAATTAAATCCTCTGACAACATTCCACCCTAACGATATCTCCCTTACTCCCGACCAGACAGTTCGGATATAGTTAACTGAGACCGACATCTAGTGGAGAAAGTGAGAGTCAATTCCCAGGCGTGTTTAGAAGACAGCCGCGAGGCGCGCCTGCTCGATAAAGGTCCCCAGCCCCGAGTCGGAGGTAGGCTTCCAAGGAAGCCTGGGCCATTCGGGTGCGGAACACTGCCTAGGGCAGCTCCCCGCTGGCAAACCCGTACTTAAATAAATAAATAAATAAATAAATAAATAAATAAATAAATAAATAAATAAAAATAAATAAATAAATAAATAAATAAATAAATAAATAAATAAATAAATAAATAAATAAATAAATAAATAAATAAATAAATAAATAACTAAATAACTAAATAACTAAATAACTAAATAACTAAATAACTAAATAACTAAATAACTAAATAACTAAATAACTAAATAACTAAATAAATAAATAACTAAATAAATAAATAAATAAATAAATAAATAAATAAATAAATAAATAAATAAATAAATAAATAAATAAATAAATAAATAAATAAATAAATAAATAAATAAATAAATAAAATAATCCTTATATTGTGATTCGAAAACGCCTGTCATTGGCTATAGTCCCAGGAAATTCCAGGTATGTCGTATTGAATAGATTGCCAGAGTTGTTCATACATCCTTTTATGTATTGAAATTGTTGTAACAAGTATGAATATTTCATACTTTTCAACGTCAAGTTCAAACCGGCATTTGAAGGTTGTCTTTATCAGAACAATTGTAGCAATAAGTCTTCTTCGTAGCCATATCTTCATCTTTATATTGATCGTCATTGTCTTTTGGCCTTTAGTTGTGAATTTTGTCTTCTTTTTTTGCAGTATGCGCGTGCTTTACCCTTGGTTAAAGGTCATTGTGTTTCCTTTCCCTTTCCATCACGGAGAGGATTTCGTGAATCAAGTGATCAGCGTTACTACCGACCCTTGTATTATATGTTAGATATTGCTACTGAACACTGACGAAATGAGAAAAAAATCAGATAAGCTACCAATTGAATTCTTGTTCAGTTAGCGTCCGATTTTGATTTTGGTAAAATTTAATTTAACTTTTACTTTCTCGCTACGGAGTAGAGAGAAAGTTATGTAATGTTGCGCGAAGAAACTGCCAATTTTCGGCAGAAAAACTCTTATTGCCGCACTTTAGTTACGAAAAGTGGATAAATCCAGTTGCTAAATTTAGAAAAAAAATATCTAAAACGTGGTGCAGAGTTGAAATATTTTGATCTTTTGGTTAGGAGAACACACACACACTTTTTTAGTCATTGGTCTGTGTAAATGTTATTGAGAATTATTTATAATTATTAAATTATATTACGATGTATAACTTTTTACCTTCTCGCCTTACAAATCCTTCGTAAGAAGAAAACGTTATGTAATTGTGCGCCAAAAAAACGTGAATTTTCGCCCGAAAAACTCTTGTTGCTGGGTCCTGATAACGAAAACATAGATAAATCCTGTTGCTAAATTTAGAAAAAATTCTCTAACACGTGGTGAAGCCAGAATCCATGTCTTGTGGGTCCTTCGTACCGAAAAATGGAATGACGGCAAAATGTCTGTCGGCCGGGGCTTCTGGCCGTCTGTCTTCCGTCTGTGAACTACGCTAGCAGCTAAACCATTCTGCCGATTTTCTCGAAAGATGATATTCCCCGATCAATCGGGATGATCTCGTGGTCCCATGAATTTGAAACCGATATTTTTAATTTTGGAGGATACTTTACACGAAGCCCCAGGGACATTTTCATAATTTTCAAAACATTACTCCGTTATTTTCGATTAAGTTTCGTTGTTGGATAGCGTAAAGGACGTTTAAGAGAACGGTGCAGGTCTCATGTTCGTTGAAAACCCTGATGTTTTTAAAATTGCAAAAGATCAAAAAATTGTCGGCATTTTTCTACAACTACAATTATGAAGATACAGATTTTTCTCTTCAATAAAATGTGGACCTTCAAAAGAGATTTTAAAATAAGATCATGTTTAATTTTTCGAAAATCAGGTATTTTCGCGTAATTTTGCCGGAAAGAACAGGCGAGAAAATACGTGCTGTTTTAGCACCTGTAGTTATTTCTATTCTGTCATGAAATAGTGCTTCAAAGAAAGTGCCAATTTTGTTCTTCCTCATGCAAATTCATCATATTTTAAAGTTATCATTTAAAAATGTTAGTCATGCCAAAGAGTCAAAAATATTTCACGATATGATTGCTAAATTTGAAACAACACATTAATGACTGATTTTTAAAATGCGCTCATACTTGACATTTGTCAAAAATACATTTTTCAGCATCTATATCATCTCACTAAAAAGATCCAGGTGTGAAGGTCAACTATTTGCGCTGCGTCCGTGAGGGTGACCGAAATAAAGATTTACACTAAAAAAATTCAATATGACCTGGCAATGACAAGACACTTTTTGCCATTAGGATGATTATATCACCAATAACTTTCAAATTACCCGATTAAGATAAAGACTCTTATAGAACCGAAATTACTGTTTTATGTAAGACATTCCAAACGTATCAGACGTTTATTAATTGGCCTTAAATTCTTTTATATTGTGCGATGAAGTTATACATTTGTACTGTAATTATTTCTATTTTGAAAATACTATTGTTTATGTGGATATTTCAACATTTCTGCGCATATTGTTGCTGCACAGAGTTGAGAGTTTAATGTAAGAGCCAATTTTAAGAGAATGTAAAAGCCAATTTTATTTGATTATCGAGAAGAATTGCGAAATGGAAAATAACATGCAATTCCTTTGTGCGTGTGCGAGAGCTCAACTGCTTAGCTCCGAGCCTACCCCTTTATCACAGGGACCTTTACCGCGCGCAACCCTCCACTGCCTCTGGAAGGGCACGGCCAGCAAACCTTTTCTATGTTCATTTACGTGCTGAAGGCCCCTTCCCTATAGCCGCAGCTTCCTAACCCGCTCCATTGCTGCCACCGGTGCAGGCGTCATACCGCGCCTATAGAAAGTTCTCGGTCGCGACAGATTCATAATTATTACTAGAAATGCATAAATAGGACCACCAGCGTCGACCTACAGCACGCAGCTGCGCGTTCGAGCCTTGTATCAACATTTTGAAAGAGAGAGACAGAACGATAGGAAATTTCCAAGGCAGAAGATTCTAGAATCTTTCGGTGATTGGCTAAGAATATCTTGCGGCGCAATAGTTTACGACCAATCAGGGTATAAAATTCCAATAGAAAGGAGAAATCAGGGAGGTTAGAAGTGAGAGGGAAGGGGAAGGCTGAAACGAGACGTTTTCTGCAGGGAAAACTAAGATACTTAGAATGTAACTGCTGTGAGACTAGAGGCGCATCCGCCGCCGTAGACAAACTTACAATGTGACAGTCGAAGGGAGTAGAGGCACATCCGCTGCCGCGATAGAGAGAACGTAACTTGTGAGACTAGAGACGTATACGCAGCCGTAAATACTGAGGATCTGACGCTCTACTGGACTAGAAATCGGGCCTCTAGCAAGTGAAGTCAAGTTTACGCATGTTACTGTTTTAAGCACAATTTGGAACTGCTCTAATTCGAGCATCGATTCAGTTGAATGATTGATTGATTTTTCGTGTTTCCGGGCGCGTCAACTACTTTGTTCATTAGTCCTGTTAGTGTAGTGCATGTTTTTTCTCTCTCGGGAGATTGCGGTGATTTTCCCCCGCTTGATGGCCAGATCCGGCGCCGTCCTACCGTCGGCTAGTGGAGCTTTCCCCCCACACCAGGACTCTCCCACCAACGGGGCACCGCCCCAGCCGGGAAGCTCTAAGCTCCCGACCGGTCTCCCGGAATATGTGGTAGTGTAGTGCATGTTAGTGCAAGTGTGTGTAAGTGGAAAGAATAGGACAAGGAAGGGGAAGGACAGATCGCGCTCGGCCCGTGGCCCGTTTGGTAAGGTACTGCTCCTGCATTCGCCTGGTGCTGATCGGAGAAACCACGGAAAACTACCGATCAGAGAAGCCAGCCGCTAGAATTCTCTTCCAGACAGCGACTGAAAAGCTAGTGTCGAAAAGATTCAGTTGAACTTGATGACTTTGATCGCAAGGTGCATTGTGCTGCATCCCGCAACACTGATGTTGGGTCAAGGTTCCGTGAACTATCAGATCCTGCCACACTCAATAAAAAACATTTTACCGACGAGTGCGCGTCGAAGAACTTTGGTGTGACACGTGTGAACGAAGGCTTATCTGGAGGCTTTCGCACCCGCTACCTGCGAGTGGCCACCCCCCGTCGCCCCCGAGGCTGCTGAAAAGGCCCTACCTCAGGGTCGCCTGCCGTCTGAAGGGCTGTCTGGAGCAGTTCGCCCACTTCCACCGGAACAGCTGACGGGTCACCGACCTTCTTGAAGTCGGCCCAACGGAAATCGAAAAACAGTGATGTTTTATCTTATAAGAAATGAGCCAAGAGTTCCGGAATACGCTCTTCAAGCGTTAATCAATGGACTTTTAATTATTTCTAAATGGAAAAAACTAAATCATGGTTTTTTAGGTTGCATGGCCGCGCCTTAACCTCACAATGATCTTGTAAAATTATTGATAAGTTATACTGAGTAACGAGCTCAGTAAAATCATTGTAATTTCACTGTAAATTTGGTTAACTTTCATTAAAATTTGTTCATTACTTTCAAATTTCCAGTGTCTTTTACAGTTCGACAACGCCCGTCCTTCCATCTCACAAAAATAGACATCCAGCATGAACCAGAACTAGCCGGAGCATTACGTGCAAGGTTACTTTGTCTATTTTAAAGAAACCTGCGTACGTCACAATATACATTGAGGAAAATGGAGATTGATTATTTTGTTTCCTGGCGCGATAATTCCTATGATCATGGTAGTTCATGTTTTATGACAGGAGGTGACGGTGTTCTTCCCGTGATGAATGATGAGATCCGGTGAAGACTGCACTTTTGCTTACGGGATTTTCCTCATTCAGATACCTCCCATCAGTGGGGTACTGCCACAGCCGGGACAAACTTTAAGCTTCCGACTGATGTTCCGACAAGTGTGATAATGTAATGCATGAAAGTAAAAGAGTGTATAAGCAAAGGGTGAGAATGAGACAAAGAAGAGGAAGGCAAGATCGCGCGCGATCCGGGTCCCAGCTCTTAAGCGACTGCACCGACATTCGTCTATTGTTGATCGGAAAAATCTTGGAAAACTACCGATCAGAGCAGCCGACTGCTAGCATTCTTCTTCTAACCGAGGCTTCATTCGCCGTAGCCACATAGCTGTCGAAACTCCGCCACCGTCAGGATTTGAACCTTAAGACCTCGTAGTGAGAATCACGGTATTGCTGGCTTTGAGCGCGACTCCTCCGGGGGGCGGAGGAGGGGGAGGTGGAGGTGGAGGGGGAGGGGGGACGCGCGGGGCATGCGCGCGCCGGGCGCCGCTCCGTCGTGCCGCGCCGCCTGCCCGCCGCTCGGTAATTACCCAGCACACTTCCCTCACAATGGTGTCCGACCTCATTGCTCGCTCGGCCATCTGTCCTCCGCGCTCCTCCGCCTCCGCTCCCGCCTCTGTGCGCAGATGCTTATGAGGTGCCGAAATCACGCTGCGGAGCAAACACCTAACAACTCCAGACGATAAAAAAGGAGCAAAAGTCCATATAGCTAATGGACAAATTTTTGCTATCATCGGAGTTCAAACCATAGGACCTCCCAGTCAGAGGCACTACAGTGAGGCCAGTTGATGCCGTGAGCCACTCACCCGGTGGGGCGATTCCGGGCGCGTCAACTATTATTATCATTAGTTCCGTTCGTGTAGTGGGTGTTTTGTTCGAGAGGTGGCAGTGATCTTCCCCCGCTCCATGGCGAGATCCGGCGCCGACCTACTGTCGGCTAGCCGGGTTCTCACCAACCTGGTATCTCCCACCAGCACCACCCCAGCCAGGACAAGCTCTAAGCTCCCGACTGGTCTCTCGGCATGTGTGGTAGTGTAGTGCATGTTAGTGTGAGTGTAAGGGGTGAGGATAGGACAAAGAAGAGGAAAGAAAGATCACGCGCGGTCCGTGACGCTTTTGTTACGGTACTGCTCCGGCGTTAACCTGGAGTTGATCGGAGAAACCACGGAAAACTACCGATCAGAGCAGCCTGTCACTGGAATTCTCCTTCCGACAGCGAGTGAATTCGACCTGGCTGACAAGCTAGTGTCGAAATACTGCCACCGTCGGCACTCGAACCTAGGACCTCCCTGTCAAAGGGACTGCATTGACATGAGTTAACTCCCCTGAGCCATCTCTCCCGGTGTGGAGAATGGAGAATTTCTGTTTTTCGTCGAACAGCAAACATGGCGTAGGCCCTCGGTTGATCCTTTATTCCGTCCATTGACGCGTGCGTGGCGCTCACGCATGGCAAGGCGGCGAGCGCGGCGTCGCTTCGCAGTTCCTCGAGACCCTTCTCCAGAAGTGCGCCATCCCCCCTTCGAGACGAGGCCCGCACGCTCGTTCGCCCTCGGGTTGCGTCGTTCCAGCACTAGCAGCAGATACAGTCTCGATGGAAGGCAAACGCTCTGCGACCAACGACGAAGGGTGGTAGATGATGAATGAGGCGACTGACAAGGGATGAACACCAACAGGCAAATGGCATGTGAAGAGTTATATTCGAATGCATATCATAAAAACAAAGAACGAGCGAAAAACAGATGAGTGACATATAACGCAACTCTGGGACACAGATTTTTCCAACGAATGAATCATGATAAACATATTTAGAAGAGAGTCAATAAGGCAAAAGGTAGAAATGAGTAGTCTGGTTTATTTTTATTGTAAATATTTCTGTATCTGAAAGCAAACTGAAAGTCAACAAAAATTCTATTGAGAAATGAAGAAATAAACCGGAAAAACAATTTTTGACAAAGTCTATAAACATATAGAAACCCACACGGGAAGCATTTTATTTTACTATATGTTCACTTTTTGTCAAAAATAACTTCCAGTTAAATTATTATAAAGTGTGGGTGCATTAATAAAGTTGCTACAACTGTGAAAAGTTACTGCGAGACAAATATAAACAATCAAAGAAACACATTCATCGCTAATGTAGTAACGAAGCTTCTATCCTTTGTTTTGTTAGTGGTAACGTCCCTTCTGTTTCTAGTATTGAGTATCAGGGTAAGTTGCGCCAGAAAACTTATCAAAACCTGGAAATAATATGTTTTTTTAATATGTTTGTATCTTTCTCTTTCCAGATTCGATGGATGTTGGTTGTCGTGACCCGCCACACATAATTAAATGTGCCGCCACAGAAGGACGGCAGTAGGGCGTTACCGCCCCTGGCGGCAGCGGTCAACAACCAGCGCGGGCCAGCGGTGCTCGGCTGAGTGCGGCCGCCACGCCTGAGCGAGCGGGGTGAGATTCCACCCCGCCCCTACTACACAGCCAGTCAACGGGCCTACGGCCCGGGGCAGCTATAAAACGGCCTCGACGCGGAGCTGAGGTAGAGAGAGTGAGCGAGTGAGCGGCTGTGATAGAGCGACGATCTGGTGATTAAGTGGTGGTTACTGTGTGAAGAGAGAGAGACGACGACAACTGCGCAACGACTTCGGACTTTTTTCGGCTATTTGGTGACTCGGCATATTGTGGTACATCTCCTGGTTTTACGGCAACACGGCTACGTCTCTCTACAAATTCTCCTGGATATTCGGCACTATAGCTCTGTACCTGTTTCTGTCAATAAATTGTTTATTGAACCCTGGTGTATTTAATTTGGATACTTCATTGGTGAACAATATGAATCATTTCATTTCAGATTTTCTGACTGAAAAACCACAATTGTTTGTTTCATCTACTATTTTGGCATTGTTTTCATTTTTTCTGCTTAGAGCATATTTCACCAACGTTTCTGCTCCGATGCCTTTTCCCCTTCTACGGAGATGTTCTCAAATTGGCTTGTCGAGTCCTCCACTTTAACTGTTTCTAAAGTGAAGACGTTCGCGAGTGCTTTGAAGCACTTATCTTACTGTTTTCAACCAGCCTAATGAAGCGTCAATCGTATGCCATCAGGGCATCGACTACGAACTTACACTAAATGCTTACTAGTTTCAAATCAAACGTTTTTACTCGTTAGAATTTCATCTCAAATAATACTTAAAAGATTAAACAGTCACCTACACATAACGAAAATAATTCCTAAAGAACAATTTGGATTTACCAAAAAATTGTCTACTCAACGCCGGTTACTAATAATATCCGAACGTATATACACAGCATTCCAGAAAAAACATCACAGAATAGGTGTATGTATAGATATCGCTCAGGCGTGTGATCAAATATGGCACCAAGTCTTAATGTACAAGATCAAACAAATTGGCACCCCATTCTACATAAAATCAATTATTAATAGCTTTCTCAACAACAGAACTTTTTCAGTGAACGTAAATAATCATCATTCCAACCCTAGACTAATTAACGCAGGACTCCCCCAAGGCTCACCACTTTCACCCACACTATTCAACTTATACGTTGCAGGTCTTCATAAATTAACGAACATTCACATAGCCCAATTTGCGGACGATACAGCAATATTCTCTTCTGGCAACTCTATCATTGACATCAGAAATAGTACACAACTATACCTCAACTTACTCGATAGCTGGGCATCCAAACTTAAAATACAACTAAATCCATCCAAAACCGCAGCAAAAATATTTACATTAAGACCCCATACATTCCCTACCCCATAACAATAAATAACAATAAACTAAACTGGTATATACCTAACAAACCTATTAAATACCTCGGATTAAACTTAGATACTAAACTGAATTGGAAACGGCACATAGACGAAAAAACAAAACAGGCTAAAATAAAACTACTGCAATTAAAACCTTTAATCTGTAAAAACAGCCCATTACCATATCATTCCTCAATTGCAATATACAAAACCATTCTAAGACCGTTACTGCTGTATGCTTGTCCCATCTGGATAAATTCCGCAAAAACCAATCCAAAAAAATTACAAATCATTCAGAACCAATTTCTCAGAACCATAACCAATGCACCATGGTTTGTCACCAATCATCAGCTTCATAAAAACTCAGCTTAGAACTCATTGAACATCACATCACATACTTAGCCACCAACTTTTATTATTATTTATCTGAAATCCCTTCCCTTACAACCTTTAGACTAGCAAAAAACCCGAACCATACCAGAATAAAAAACAGATATCCCTACAATATATTCCTCAAAACCTTCTTCGAATTTGAACCAGAATAGAGAACCCAATAGGGCATCCTCAACTTTATGTTAAATTTAAGTCTTAGAAATAAGTTTTAAATATAAGTTAGCATGTAAACCTATCAAACATATGTAAAGTTTAGACTAAAACTGACCTATATACAACCAAACAAATCAATAAATATTAAAAAACTCGTTAGAATTTCATCTCAATGTCAAACGAACAGTCGTGCAATAGTGGTCCAAGAATTAATTCTGAGTACTTTGCTTCCGAAGCGTAAAGGTAACAAGAAAAGAAATAGTTTTATTGAAATGGAAAATAAATTACATACAGTATATCTCAGAATAAATGTTAATAACTTCTAGGGCATGCAAAGCGATCAAAGATGTAACTTTTTCCAAGCAACATGCAAAATTGGACCAAGTAAGGGTCAAACCTAGGATCTTCAAATCAGAGTCTCTGCTGAGACAGAGGGAATGTTTGCTCTGAGCTAATCTTAGCCAGTAAGGAGAACTGATATACTTAACAAATACCTGTGCAAAAGAACCTATAAATCTGAGGTAATATCACATGTGTAACATACGAGATTTCTCACCACATGTTCTTTGGCATAAAGTGATCATCTTCGATCCCTCACATACTCTAGAACTTTGTAATATTAATTTTGATACGCCTATAGTTTCTCCAGCTTCTTTGGTTCCCCTTATACTATATCATATTTGCTCGGGTGATGTTAATTCATGTATCAATCTTGTGTAGTATTTTCATGACGGAAAAAATTACTAAGTTGACACAGGTATCCTTTTCACTTTTTCGAGCGACGAATGATCAATTTTTTTTAAAACTGTTTTGTTTGTTATACAAAACCAATGAAAAGGTCTTTTACGAAACTGAACACTGATTGTCGAAAAGGAGAAATAGATACCTGTGTCAAATTCTTGGTGATATTGCTGACAATCATACCATAAGATATGAATATGTCTCTCGTAAAAAGTAAATTGTATTAAAGCCGACTTCGGGTGGGGTTTCCCCCTACCGGGCAAGCCCGAATTTTCCCTGTGTCAAGCGTCGACGTAGCCAACGCAGCAGGTTCCAGCTCCTTCTCGCCCCTCCGCTCCGCCCAGCCCCTCTGCTCCCCCGCCCCCACCCTGCCTCCGCCTCGCCCCACCCCGCTCCAGCTCTCGCAACGCCCCCGCCCTCACCCCGCCCTGCCCATGCCCGGGTCCCGCTCCTACCCCACCCCCGCTGTGCCCCACCCCCTCTCTCGCCCCGCCCCGCCCTCACCCCGCCCCGCTCTCGCCCGGCCCCGACCTCGCCCCGCCCCGCCCTCGCCCCGCCTCGCCCCTGCCCGGCTCCCGCCCCCATCCCGCCCCCGTCCCGCCCCCGCTCGCCGCCATTCATCAGGACGGAAGGCGCCCGCGGCGCGCGCCCTCCGGCGGCCACCCGCCGAACCAGGGACACAAGAAATAATGCGCCGCTTTGTGGCGAGCGCTATCCTCCCGCCCCACCCCTGCCCGTCTCTGCCCTTAGGCCCTGCCCACGCCCCCGCAGCCGCCTTCGAGCCCGTCACCTTCGCCCACGGAGCCTACATTCGCCGATATCACCACTCGCTTCATCACCCCCCCCCACACACACACACTTTCTCGTCTCCGTCTCTCGATTCCATTAACGCGAGCTTCCCATGACGTTTCCGTCATTGCGACCCAAATAATATTCTCATAATGCGGCGTACGCTTCCCTTTCTTTTGGATCGTAAAGCGGAGAGCAAACTTGTGGTGGGAATCACGCGACGCCGAACGACATATTGGGGGCTCCAATTCCGCCTAAAGATGTGTGTTTTCACCCTGGGGCGTAGTGGCGTAAAAGTCACACCTGTAACTTCATTACCTCTTACTAATGACCCATAATTTCATTCCCCCTACTGTTATTCTTTAATTCAGAAACATCTAGTAATACCCATTTCATCTTTGGATATATCTCGAGATATTAACCGCATTGTTTACATAATCATATGCTAACAATTGTAAAGTTGCATCCTAACAGAAATCTTTTATTTTCTCTTGGCTTTTACGTACGTGACTGCCACAGGGCGCGTTTTCGTACATGTGGAAATGCTTTGTAAGTGACACTGTAGCCCTCTCTCCTGAAGCTGAAAACACATCTCTTGTTTTCAGCTTCAGGATACATTGGATAATGTTTTGACAACTGAAGAAGGAAAATGAAATGAATGACAATGTCAATCTGATTTTAATTAATAGTTCTTTTCAACAAAGTTACTCGTGCTGCCACTCGAGGATGGCGAGGGTAGTGTGAGAGGCAAGGATAGAGTGGCCGGCAGGTGTAGTGTAGGTGCGAGGGTAGAGGAGGCGACTAGGGTAGTGTGCATGGCGAGGGTAGAGGGGGTTGATGCGGGTGGTGTGGGTGTCGAGGGTAGAGGGAGTGGTGACGGTAATGTGGGTGACGATGGTAGAGAGGGCGGCGAGGATGGTGCGGGAGGCAAGGGTAGAGTGGCAAGCGAGGGTAATGTTCGTGGCGAGGGTAGAGTGGCCAGTGACTGCAATGTGGGAGGCGAAGTTTGAGGGAGGTGACTAGAGTAGTGTAGCTGGGGAGGGTAGAGGGGGTGATGTGGGTAGAGTGGGTGGTGAGGTTAATGTGAGTGACGAAGGTAGAGAGTTTGGCGAGGGTAATATGGGCGCAAGGAGAGAGTGGGTGGCGAGGGTAGTGTGGATGCCAAGAGAAAGAGGGCGCTGAAGGTAGTAGGAGGGGGGCGAGGACAGACAGGGCGGCGAGAGTAGAAGGGGCGACTAGCATAGACAGCGGCGGACCGAGAGCGGTAGCTCAGTGCATCAACTGATGACCGGAAGGTCCTAGTTTCGAGTTCTGACGGCGGCAGAATTTTCGACACTAGCTTTTCAGCAAGGTCGATTTCAGTCGCTGTCTGGAGGAGATTCCAGCGACCGGCTGCTCTGATCGGCAGTTTTCCGTTGTTTCTCCGATCAACACCGGGCGCATGCCGGAGCAGTACCCTAACAAACGGACCCCAATCTTTCCTTCCTCTTTCTTGTCCGATTCTCTCCCCTTACACACACACACACACACACACACACACACTTACACTAACAAGCACTACACTACCACATATTCCGGGAGTTCGGTCGGGAGCTTAGAGCTTGTCCCGGCTGGGTTAAAATAGGACGCAACGCACCGGTTGGGGCGGTGTCCCGCCGGAGGGAGAGTCCTGGTTAGGGGTAAACCCCGGTAGCCGACGATAAGTCGGCGCCGGATCTCGCCCTCCGGGAAGGGAAGATCACCGCCATCTCTTGAGAAAAAACACTTTCTAAACTTACGGGACGAATGACGTAAGCTGTTGACGTGCGTGGAATCACAAACCAACCAAGCAACCGTAGCGGCGAGGGCAGAGGAAACGTTCCGAGCGAGGAAAGAGAGTGCGGCAGAGTTGCCGACGGGGACGAGCCTGCGAGTGGGGCGTGTGGGAGGGTGGAGGCGGAGGCGTCGATGTGTCGCTTTCGGCTGACAGCCTCGTTAGGGGCGTCGCGGCGCTTCCTGCGCGGCTGAAGGGCGCACAAAAGTGGCGCGCTCTATTTATGTCACCACCTACGCATTCTTTCACGATACGCCGCGAAAAATGTGCCGCGTTTGCCTTCGCTTCCAGCCACAAGGATTCGGCAGAAGCAAGCGGCAAGCCAGGGGCCGCGGCCTTGTTACGCCTCCCTTCTTGCCTCCATTCACGCGCAGTACTCACCTCGGAGACAGGGGATCACATGCCACGTGACATTTGCGTATTTATAAAGTATTTTAAATTTGGTATCATCGTGCATGTCATCAACACATTTCGTACAAGACTAATGGGATTTCAAAATTAATAATTAACAAATATTTATTAGAACTGTGGCAATGCAATTCCATACCTTACTGCTGAATTTCGCCCTGTCACATCTCACCGTGTTTTAATATGAAGTAATTGTTTTCCTCTTTTCTTATCACTCTCCAAGGTTATGATTTTGGTGTCTTGTCTATATTGTAGATATTCTCTTAAAAGTGAACTATTTTAAACAATATTTTTACGCTTAATGTATTAATTTCTCGATTATTATTTGAGATAGTTTTGAAGACGAGAAATGTAAAATATTGGTTTCCTAGGCTAAAACTACTACTACCATAGCACACCCTTTACCGGATTATATTTAACTCTGAAAATTTCAAAAATTCTGCGAGTTCAATGAAATGAGACCTGCCCCAATTTTAGCATCCTATGCTCTACCCGTGGGAATAATTTTAAGAAAAAATTTGCATCCATTTTGACAAAGTTGCTTTCCCTAAATTGCGATAAATCAAGCAGAATTCTAAGGAAAGCTCGTTTTTGAAAATTGTAAATATTTTTTTAATCGTCTACTGATTTGGAACATATTTCATTTTAGAAAAGAATCTCTATCAATATTAAAGTTTTGCAATGTTAATTTTTTGCAAATTTAAAAAATACTGAAGTTGCTAACTCTAATTTTTATGACATCCTTTACTACGAGCAAAAACTAATGGAAACAATTTTAGTCGTTTTTGAGAAAATAATTGTTTAAAAATGGTCTATATTTCACGCAAAAATACGTAAAGGTATTCATATTTCCCAAAATTGTACATTAATTTATTCAAAGATCAGTTCTTAAAGAATGAATTAATAAAAGACGAAAACTCTGTGTTTAATACTGTAGCTGAAGGAAGACGCCAAAAAATGTTTGAACATTTGCAAGTTTGAAACATTCAAAAATTTCTACGAAAATGAGAAATGTGCCATTGGCTGTTAATTTTTTATTAAACTTTGTCTTCGGATAGAGTAAACGACTCTTTAAAAAAGGCACAGGTCTCAGATTGATTCAAATTTTTAGATTTTTGTAAGTAGCAAAAGTTCAAAGCTTTTGTGGATTCATCCTACAACTACAATATTGAATACAGATAATTTTTCTTTAACTAAATTAGTCTTTTGAGACAGATCTTGAAACAAGTTCATGCGCAATTTTTCGAAGATATGATTAGTTTTCGCGTTATTTTGCGTAAAATTTAGGTAGTAATTTTTTTAAAAAACGACTCTAAAGTTTTTCTAGTCCTTTTTAAATTTTTTTCCATGCAGAGAACATTAGACTAAAAATGGTGCAGATCTTGTTTTAGGCAAAATCTCTTTATTTTTGAAAATTATAACATTGCAAAACAACAGTACTGATAATTGAGATTTTTTAAAATTTTTCTTTAAAATTAGATCTGGATATTATGTAAAAAAACTCTTTGGATTTTGGAAAATGACAAATGCAAATGATCAACTTTCTTAAGCGTCAGGAAGGTTGTTTGCGCATGCGGCTGAGGGCGTATTGGTAATATGCATGGCGTGTTGACTTTTATTTCGAATCTCGGCAAGGAGAACACATTTTCCTGGCTAGAAATATTTTTTCAGCTTCATATAGTTATAATAATGCTAGAAAGTAAGTGCTGATGGAGCATCATTAGTTTTCACTATCTCAATTTTTCTTTCCCTAATAGTAAGAATATTAAGAAAGAGTAAAGCCTGGCTCTACATAAAGATTTTCTAAGGGAAATCTGGAGCTAATTTGAGAAAATCTTGTTGTTAATATTGCCCATATTTCACTCAAATTTTCGCGAAACTTGATAATGTTTTTTAAAAATGTACTTAATATTAACTAAAGAACTAATTGTGAACGTCAAATTTTATTTGAAAAAGAAACTATCTTCAATTAGGTAATTGCACTAGAGTGACCAAAAAAATTCAATTTCTTACCATTTTCAAATATTCAAAGGACCATTGAATATCGGAGCTATGCTTTGTTTATTAGAGTACTTCACTCTATTCTTGCAAGAAATGTAAAAAAAATCGGAGCCATTTTCGAGAAACTTTTTAAAATTTTCAGGGTGTTCATGGTAAATATCAACAAATCTAATTTGCAATGCCTTTATTGGGCCAAATGGATTAGGGAATATTCATTTCAGCAAATATTCTAGAAATAGTTTATGGTGAAGTGTTGATCAAAGACGGATGGACGGAAGTATTAAAGCAATTTGTAATTTGCAATTTTTCGGTATCGGAGGACCCCTAAACATGTTTTACCGTTACAATCACGTAATAGATTTTCTGCAGCATAATATATCTTTCCCTCTACCAAATATATTTCTCCGGATGTAATTCACGTTTTAAACGAGAAAGTAAAATGCCGGAAAATTTTAGACAGTTACTAAATTTTCCATCAAAATCGGTCGTAGAACATCGAAAACCAAATATTACATTTATATTCTCTGCAAAAGTGCAGTGCCTCTGATCGGGTACACATGCAATCAGTTTAAAACTCACAGTGGTCGTTATGTGACCAAAGATGGTGAAAAGCTACCTTTAAAAAAAGTTTAAAAAAGAGATTTCTGCTGAAAATTCGCCGTTTTTTTCCGCGCAGCATTACATAATTTTCTCTCTACTTCATAGAGAGAAAGTAAAAGGGAACTCTTCCTTCTTTAGATCTAAGATTTTTAAATATATTATACCACTTCGCGAATACTAATATCAAGAAAATATTAGATCCAAGCAGCAATTATGAAGAAATTAACTTGTGGTGTTTTGAGATCTTGCACAAGTTGGTTTCGCGTGTGAAGTTCAAAAGTAGCGAGAAGACCGTGGAGATGTAAATAAATTAAAGTTTATTCTTCACCAAATTGAATTATTTGTAGGGTGTGTCGGATAGGTGATATTTACAATAGCATAAACGTGTGTCTCTTTAACCTCTGATTACATCCTTATTTCCTTCCCCTCGAATGATGTGAGTGCGAATTTGAAATCTGGTGCGAGTTGTAAGTGCTTGTGACAGCCAATGTTAGCGCCATCTAGGTGTGGCCTGACTTCTTTCCTCTAAAACAGTTCTAAGCGCGATACATATCTAATATTGTTAAGAAATAAACATTTCATAATGTATTCCTCTCAATACTTTTGCGACTAACTTTATAAGTACAAGAATGTTCGACCCAAATAACTTTATTGTACAAAACAATTGTTTTTATTATGAACTTGCACAGCATAGGGAAAATAATAGTAAGAAATTACCCGACGGGCTAAGCTACTATTATTTTTTAGGACAAGATGGATGTGCGGGAAAACTTTTTTGAATAGCATCTCACAAACAAGAGACAATTAAATCATTTTATTTCGAACCACAGAGTTACACATACACATGCGCATGCATGAAATCTTACAAAATCTTGTAAAATCTGAAAACCAAAGTATCAACACTGGATTTAGACGTTAGGCGCTGTAGTGATCACATGATTATCAGCTGCAAAAGAAATATGAGAAACAAATATAAATTAAAAGCATAAAACTGAATGGAATGGTTTACATTTCTGCTTGAATCCTGGAAATACGACTTCATATCATAATTTTACATCTCATTAAGGCAACTTGAAGTAAATAAAAAAACTATTTAAAAATATTTCTTATGATGTGATTAACGACGTTTTGCATATTATATTTTCCACATATGATTATTTAATATCTACATTGCAGAATATTATTTCATTTTATTTCTCTTCTAAATCACGGAATGCCACAAAATTTTCATCGTAACTTCAAAATGATTCAATGTTTTTTTTATAATTACCTGCACCATCCCCACAAATCTTGGAACAAAAGTCAGTTGGTCTTTTCAGAAATACGTATCCATCCGCATTGGATACTGTCTAACCAATTGGACACTAGGAAGGTGAGAATCATCGCACACACGAAAAATACTAGAGACGATATCATCAAATCTTCGTAAGAGACTGATCGTTGGACACAGGAGCCAACAACGACACTTTCTTGTCCTTGGCTCAGAAGACCATTTCTTATCTTGTTTTATTAAGTACTTATTTACGGATAATTTATATTGCATTGTTGTGAGTCAATGCTGTAATCAGAATTATACTCGTAAATTTATATTTTGTCAAATAAAATGTCAACATTATTACTAATAAATGAAATCTTTGTTCTTAGAAAAAAATCAGTTTGGTGTTCTTTGTCTGTGGATCGCGTTCTGCAGAACATATTAAAATGATAAAATGTTCTTACTTCGATTGTCTGACAGCATCGTAAAGCGTTCAAAAGTATTAAAGTCGTGAATAAAGTTTTATGATGGAAGTTTTATTAAAAAAAAGAACTGAATGTACAAAATATTTTATTGTAAGCCAGTATTAAAATGCGTAATATTAAAACGTATTTTCTACATCGTAATTCATCATAAAGTTGCAATTTATAAAACCAATTACAGCAACATTGCTTTTTGTGCTGGAAATAGGTAGTATGTCCAGAAAATGAGTTCTGAGTTTTTGTGTGGTCAGCTACATTTCTTTTTGCCAAAATATTTACAGTATGTATATAAGCGAACCAAAGATGCGCGTGTTTATGCCCCGCCTCGGGCACGGTTGTGTTGTGAGTGTCCATTTGATCTGTACGTTTGTGTGTGTCCATTTGATCATCTATCACCTTCCCAAGAACCCTGGAGTATAAAAATAGAATCTGCATTAAACTGCAGACTCATCCTTCTGAAAGTAACGTGCACCTACCCCGATATTTAGTCTGAGCCCCGGTAGGAGACACGTATCGTGGGAACAAATGGTGGCCGATTCACAGAAAATAATAAGAATAATTCAAAATTAAAAATATGGTTTATTGCGGAATTTTTATCGGCTTTTATTGATAATTTTATTACATTCGTAGAAATGATACAGTTAATAGGAAAACTATGAAATTTTGAATTTACAAAATTTGGTTGAAATAAAAATAGAAGTTCCCAAGTGTTTGTCTGATGCTTTTTGTTTCTTGTATATACTTTCTCGTATACATAGTTATATATGGACGTATACGAGAAAGAGTGTATTGAGAAATTGAAAATGTTATGTAATACCGTGGAAAATCGATTTGGAGATATCAACGGAAATACACGTTACGGGGTCGGAAACATGACACCGAAAATATGTTTTTTTTTTTTTTTTTTTTTTTTTTTCAGAAAGTCCGTCCAACTGTTTGTCGTTTGTGCGTGTGTCGTCTGTGAACAATACCTGTGCGCAAGCTACGCTTAGAACTTTTTCCAAACTGAATAGTCCTCGGTCATTCTGGTCAGATTCAAAGCTCTGGAATTGTAAATAATATTCTTCAATTTTTGGGGGTATTTGACATTTTCAAAATTTCTCAAAAATGGCTCCAAATGTTTTGGGGGCATGCGTTAGAAACATTGGGGGGGGGTCGGAGTAAGCTCCAACCTGTTTATATTCCATATGCCAATAACATTTTTACAGGACAAATAAAATGAATTACATTACTCTTCATCAATACTTTTTTAATCAGACCCAGTACTTTCCCGCGTGAAATAAAGAGGTTAAAGATAAATAATCAGTACAAATTCGAATGAATTTTATTCCTGAATTTATATATTATTCATAAAGTAAACTAACCATTTATTAACAGTTTATTAAATAAATTATTTACAACTTTGGCACAACATATGTGAATGTTCATTGCATAATGTTTTATGACTCAATTCACATGGTGATTTTGATTTTCTGTGCTGACTCTAAGATCATAGATGACACCTGTTTCTTTGCGAATGATTGTTTCGATTGCTTCTCTCACGAATCTCATCACTTTCAAAGCTGATAGTGTGTTAGCATGGACAAAGGGTTGTTAATTTTCCCCATGTTTTCACGTGAGAGTTCGAGGAACAATTTGTTCAAAAACATTCTCCGACTTCCAGTACTGTTCCTCCCATAGTCCGGGTTCAATTGTGTACATTTCATATTATGAAGGCATTGAGAGCTGCAACATCAATCATGTTGAAGAAAAATCTCTTAGGCCATCGTCGAGTTTGTCTTCTGCATTTTAGACATCAAACATTAGATCCATTAGCTCTACTCGAATTTTAGTTTTATTGTAGTAAGAGATAATTTCTGTTTTTTTCTTTTCACCAGCACTGATTACCTGATTATGATGCATGGTGCTGAGTAAAAAAACTACTTGTTTCTTTTTGATTTATGACTCCAAAGTCATCTTTGGTTATGCCCCAAGAAAGAACTATATATTTCTATCGATTTGTTGTCTTTCATTTCTTGAGGAATTTCTGTTTAATGTACTCTAAGAGTTCCTACCAAAGACATTTTCTTCTCCAGTAGGTATTGAGCTAACATAATTGATGTGAAATAGTAATCACATGCAATGTAGCCTCCAACCCTTCCCAAACAATCAACCAGAGACTTCACCATGTTATTAGACAACTTCTTATTCACTGATTCATCTCGAGGTCCTGTGTAAATAATTCCATTCAATGCATAAATTCCCAAACTCAAAATATCTTCATTACATATTTTTCCGGTTTGTTGGGCGTATATGCATAATAAAGGAACATCTACCACGAAAGCTTATAAGTAGTTCGTCTGCAGTACCATTCTCGCCATATTTGTAGGCATTTGGACATTTTTCGGTAAAGAGTGACCGTATGTACCGTATGTAGCTGAAGTGTGCACACTTGTCTGTTTGTAGTCTCTGTTCTCGCGTTCGTCTCACATCAAAACGAAGAAATCGCCTTGTGTTTTTGATTCTTGAAATATTCATAGCAATCCCAAAATCATTTCTTACATTCAGAAAACGATCATGAGCCGGTACACGCCTTAACTTAAGTATTTCCTGCACAGAGTAATACACCGAAAAATGCATCTGCTTCATTTGTATCACTTTCATCACTACACTTACATAATCTTTGTTTCCAATGTTTCTTGAAGCTGGAAATATATTCCAGGTAGGATGTTGTTTAGTCTTTTGCACTAGGCAGGTAATTTTTTTTTACTTCATGTAAAGTAGCTCTAAAATCATATCCGTTTCAACTCAGAGGACGTCGAGTTCATTAAATCGATTGTGAAATATCAGTTTTTGATGAAATTGGCTGAACAGTGTAGAAGGTAGTGTAGTGTAGACAGTCATTTTGCCGTCGATGGATTTTTCGGGATCAAGGACCCAAAAAATATGGATTTTGGTTAAACCAAACGTAATAGAGAATTCACTATATTTAGTAATAAAATTTATCCCATTTTTCCTTACCAGGGTCCCGCAGTCCGAGTTTTTCTGACAAAAATTCGCCGTTTTTTGAAGCACAATTACAATACTACTCTTTCTTCTTACTAAGGGAGAGCGATAAAGTAAAATCAATCTATTGTTGATATGTTGTGAGATAAGTTTCGCTTTGATAACTCAAATATTAAGGACGCCATTGAATGTTAAAATCTGGTATTTTTTGGGTAAAATCTGAAAACGTTTTTCAGTGATTTGTAGCAATGTGCATTAATAAAGGCCAAATTTATATTAATTTCTTTGAATAGAATGGAAAAGCTTATTCTCAGCCTAGAGTTTTTCGTTCGGTTTATCTTGGACGAGCTTTTTTTTTTCGTTTTTCTTCGGCGGAGAATCTTCTACTGTTGATGTCGAGGTGAGCTAAAACCTGTCAAACTGTGCTGCCATTTAGCGGATTTTATGTAACTTCCATGGCACCTGAGAGAAATCGTCTGTTACAGGGCTCCATATCATGTCATTAAACCAGGATTTCTTTAGTTCATTATCTTTAGAATAATTACTATTTCAAGGCGCTCAGAAGCAATGTGTTTCTCATTAAGTGAGTGTACACATTCATTGGAATTCATTTAATTGAAAATTTTGATAACAATATT
This sequence comes from Teleogryllus occipitalis, assembly GCA_011170035.1. Taxonomy (NCBI): domain Eukaryota; kingdom Metazoa; phylum Arthropoda; class Insecta; order Orthoptera; family Gryllidae; genus Teleogryllus; species Teleogryllus occipitalis. Next base: position 554,844 of record BLKR01000199.1, on the reverse strand, counting down.
TAATGTAATTACTGCAATTAAATTGTATATATTTTTGCGATTCTATTGGGGCTGGGAGATTTCCTTAGCTCAAAAAGAATAGTTATGCGTTATCTAAAAAACACTTCTGCCGTTTCTGTTCTTTCGTAATTCGTTTATTCTTCTAAAATCCTCTTATACGCGAAGCATTTCATTTCTTTTTGATTTTATAAATATTACTCAAATCTGCAAGTGATATATCAGATTTTTTTACAGGAAATTCTTGTTTATAATTCAGATAAAGTCACCATTGGAACTATGTCTTCACTAATTTCCTTGCATGGCCAATTATGGAAGTATTACATTTACTTCATTTACAATTACATTTTACACATTATTTTACACAGAATTACATTTATTTCAACTGATAAGATAGTTAGGAAGCTGGAGTGTGTATCAGTAAATGTGCGTGAGCCGCAATACTCGATAATAAAAAGAATAATTAGTAATAAGAAAACATACTGCCCGCACTTCAACATCGGTCAATGTAAAGAGATGTCGCCTTCCTAAATATTTCAAACCTTTACTTATTTTATCCCAATCATCTCTTGAAATCTTTCTAAAAATGTTTAAACGTTTTTACTCATATATAGACGCCTTGTATGAGTGTATGACGTGACAATTGTATTCGTAAATAAATGATTATGATGCTAATGAATGGATGATTTTCTGGGATTTTATGCGTTGAATTTATATTTTTGATTAGATTTGAGCTGTACTTTATTGAAACAGTATTCCTGGCTTTTATTTACCTGGAAATATAATTATTTTCATAAGTGAATTAAAATTTTCTACAGTTTTAATCTTTATTAGCATCATAATACGAGATACTATTAGCAAACTGAGCAAACCCATGTAGTACCAGACATTTATAAATAGGTATGAAGGTAAAAATGCTGTTTCACAATGTAAAATGAAAACATTGAACGGGATAGTCTAAATGATGGTTAACCGCAAGGTTCGTCTTTACATCGGCATCGGTTCCGAACAAATTTAACCTCGTTTAAACGAGATTCAGTGATTTAACCCGGAGGCATGGATAAAAAAGCGTTGGAAAGAGAAACGCTGCGAGAAGCGCTAAGAAAAAACTCAATAATCGATATCTCAAGGAACAAAAACGTACTAACAAGCAAAACGCCATTTCACAAATGTTTTTAAAACGGAAGAAAGTTCCAACATCTTAGAATAGAAAGAGTACAAATTATAATGGATTTAAACATATTATGTCGTATGTCTCTCGTGTCTATTTTTTAATGGGACGGTTCGAGGCAGAACCCTCCTCGAAATTTCTTGCTACTTTCAATATTAAGGTTGATGTTTCATTCAAAATTTCGTACAAATTTAAACATTTAAAAATATTAATTCAAACAAAATAATTGGAATTTCACTACACAGGGTGATACAGCAGTAAAAACAATGTCAGTGGTAATAAAAATACACACCAGTTTAACCGAACTACAAATAATAGAAGCACTTAATAAAAATTGTCCAATACAAAACATGTGAAGACAAATTCAAGAACCTATTTATCCTGCATTATGTTGTTTCAGTTGCAGGCAGACAGTGATGTCGAGAACGTCAGTGCAGAAGTTGTTAAAGTTTTTCGTAGAAAAATTGTATTAACATTCGCCACGATGTATTAGTGGCTTTGGGGAATATTTATCAAATAACAGTACTAATTCTCGGAAAGCTATTCCTTTATGCACAAATTGTAAAGGTCAACCCACGATATCCAAGATTACGCCTATTCTTTAGAACAAATTGATTAATCAAAAAGAAAAAAATCAACAAGCCCACCAAATAACCGAATAAATAGCCCTCCAAATAAATTATCAAACTAATATTGACTTCCCCACATCTGAAAACTTATCAAATTCTAACAAACGCCTGACTAAATTCAGACGTCTGACATTCGTCGCAATGTAGAAAATTCTAACATCACTAGATCAAAACGTTCTCCCTTAATTGCCCCTTCAACTGGATTGCTCCTGTGAGCCGGAGAGCTATGTCGGCAATAGCTTAGCTACTCGTAAGGCCTCCCTTGCTGAATAAGTTGAAGGTGAAGGGTCAGACTAAAGTACTCCAGAAGAAATCCTTAACGGCATCTTCGAAGAAGAAGAAGAAGAAGAAGAAGAAGAAGAAAGGAGGATTGATGAAGATGCCGGAAGAGGCACCTCAAACACAACCGCAGCGCCTGATTCCCAGTGGGCGTCTGCCTCCATGACTTCATGTTAGGAGCGGCTGCATCCACAGTGGGAAGTGAGTAGAGAGGGAGAGTCATCAACTTTTGGACTTCCTGTTATCGGCCCATGGAGAGTACAGGAGAGAAAATGGGTTAGCACAACAGGCAACTGATTAGAGGTGAGGCCCGAACCTTGCATTAGCCAGCGGAGGCTGCATTCAGCTCTCAGTGAAAATCCCATATGGTTTAGAAATGCTAACTGGCGATTGAACCCTTAAGGGGCCCTGTGGGATGTGTCTCGAGGCCACTGTGGATCGCAGTGACGGATGACAGGAAATAACCCATGGGTTAAGTGTGATCTGTGAACTCGTACTTGTTTGTTGCGAAACTTGAAACCAATGAGAAATATCTATGGATCTATACAGAACAAAACACGTAATGAATGGTAATGTGTCTTGTTCTACTAATGTCCCAAACCTGCTCAGAAACCGAGCTAATGTTACCTTGCCGACGTCTGGCCATCCCACGAATGTTAGTCCCAGGAATCCAGAGTCGGTACGGGTTCAAAATGATTGTCAGGGATGGACACGGGATGAGTTCAAGGATATTTTCACTGTTCAAAAGCGAAAAATTGAGGCTTAGAAATCGAAGTTTACAAGATAATGAGAGCAAAATCGATATAATACCTACCCTAGATTCAAAGAAGATTGTCGGTCAACGACGATACATACAAAGCAGTAAAAAAATCAGAGAATAACAACTTGCTGATATTCAGGGAAACGCAAAGTATGTTCTTCGATCTAACTATCCACGTGACAATCTTTTAGAACCATCTAATATCATTTAAAACGATGGTCCTGTTGAAGATTCGTCTCTTCCCAATAAAACATCCGTCGGTGGGGAAAATTCATCTGGGTATGAATCACTCGATAAGGATATGAGGCGATGTGATTCTCATTCGAAGTGAGGTAGAAAGAGTTCGTATATATCCATTCGAATCTCGTACACCGTTGATAAGAAAATGGTAAAGCTAAGAGAGTGGTGGAGACTGCTAATTCTATCTTCAATTAAATGGTACAGACACCAGGTGGAGATCTACATATTACTGAAATCAATCACATCGTGCATGCAACTGGATCTCTGGTATCTCATATAATTTTGGGGCCAGCCAAAAACACTGACGGCCAACAAAGTTAGATAGCTTCGTACTACTATGCGCGAAAAGATTTATGAAACGGACTGCCGACACTGCGTGAAATATCACTCAGTCGAGACATACCATCTCCGCGCACATCTAAATTCGAAATAAAAATACTCCATGTTGAAGAAAACTCAAAATAACACAAGAATAATGGCAGCTGAGAAGTTAAAATAGAAAATCCAAGCATGGTCTCAATACATTAGCAACTCCCAGGTCATGCAAAGGTCTGGGAACCTTGCTTAATTTTGAACAGCCCACATTTTGCGCAAAGTATTGAAGAGGTACCGAGAGTCCCTAAATCTGTTCCTAAGGAATCTATTTCCATCCTGGAGTAGATGTTTTACTCAACAGTCTCATAACATATTTAGTTGTGAGTTAGAGGAATATAATAATAATAATAATAATAATAATAATAATAATAATAATAATAATAATAATAATAATAATAATAATAATAATAATAATAATAATAATAATTAATGTAGCGAGGCTCAGACCATAAGGCCTGCTCTTTTACCTAACCTCTTGGCATTTTCCTAAAAAACCGATGTGGAGGCAATACAGAGGAAATGTTAACTCAAAATCTATAAACTTGCGAATCCCTTTTCTTTTAACACAATAGGAAAACTTCAGTAATTCCAAAACTTCAGGTCCTCCAGTACGTCGGGCCGACTTAGGTGACTTAGGGCCTCAATTGATGTCGCTGCAGTGCCACCAACCAGGAGGTCCGGGAGTTGAGTCCCGATAGTGGTGGAATATTCGACAATAGCTATATATACTCATAGGTGTGTCGAATTCAGTCGTTCTCTGGAGGAGATTTCAAGTGGCCGGCTTCTCTGATCGGTAGTTTTCCGTTATTTTTTCCGTTCAACACCAGGCAAATGCCGAAGCAGTACCTTAACAAACGAGCCACGGACCGCGCGCGATCTTTTTTCTCTTCCTAGACTGATCCTCATCCCATGCTTACATTTACATGCACTACCCTTACAAACGTGTCGGGACACCAGTCAAGAACTTGTGTAGGCTGGAGCGGTTCTCTGCTGGCGAGAGATGCCTAGTTTAAAAAAAAAACTTGCTAGGTCGACACCGGATCTCACCATTCAGCGGGGAAAGAATACCGCTCCCTCCCGAGGAAAAAACATGCACTAAAAGTACAGAACTAATTACCGTAACAGTTGACACGCCCGGAAACACTAAATAACCAATCAATACAGTGCGTTGGGAGCCAAATTTTGCAGTTATAAATAGTATTAAACATAAATTATATCTAATACTTTGATTAGAAAATTAATTTTGTAAATAGAATTGGTGATCGCTTACTTTTATTACAATTTAGCATTCATTTTTGATACTGGAACATATCATTCGATAATTACTCCGAAATGGGGCAGCCTAGTCTTGCAACGTTCATTTCGTCGAAAGACAGTGTGCCTGTTACTGGCGACCGACAGAGCAGTCAGCGGTCTAGGCTGGTCACCGGCGGCCGGGAGCCCGCAACGGCTGCCACGGACGGTCGAGTGCATGGTCTCGAGAGAAAGAGGTGCGAGCGAGCGCCCCCGGTAAAATGGTGATGAATGCTGTTCTCTAATATCAAAATCCAAGTAAACAATAACACCAGGACAGTAAACAGATACATTTACTACGGCCAAAACACATTTCATTTGTAAACTGCTGATATTATTTTTTAACTTTGTTATCAATTAAATCATAATTATAAATTAAGTTACCACGCCCATTGTCAAATTCAATTTTCTTGCTGACAAATTTAATGTTACAGGTTACTAAAATAGCTTTAAAACATCGGTGGATTTTAGGCGATGTATTATTATCATTGAACATTGATATAATAATAATAATAATAATAATAATAATAATAATAATAATAATATAATAACAACAACACAGACAGAACATATATGTTGCCCAAAGGCAGGGCGTATATGGTGCCCAAAGTTGGAGATAGATCCTGGCGATAAAATTATCGATCGATCACTTGCCTGCCAACACTAAAATTTTGACTTCCATAATCTCTTCAAGAATGTGCAGTCATTTAGTCGACCAGCACATTTTGGCTGCGAAACAGAATGGCTGTCGCAAGAGATTATGGTATGCAAGGAATTATTATTAATTGATAGTGTAATTACGCAGCAAGTACGGAAGAACCAACGCAACCTTTCTACAGAAAGGTCGCTGGAGATCACTGGATGGATTACAAAAAACGCCTTTGATTCGATATGGCTTCTAAGTGTACTCGACTAATATTGTGAACGAAATAATGTTTTCCCTATCGGAAATGTTCAGTAACTCCATGGCATGACCTTTTTCATAAACTTTCTTCAAAAATAAAAAAATATAGAAAAATAATACTTAAAAAGACCATATCTCCACGATGCCATTCCTCTCCCATGAAACCCCACTCAATCAAGACCAAAATATAAAATTATCTATTCACATCCTAAATAAATACAAACTCTGCGTAAGCCCAATTAGATGAACGGCAAAAGTTGTACAATAAATGTAACTCTGAAACCATCACCTGTAAATAGTTAGGTCTGATATAAAACATACGAGTTTTCAACTGTTGATCAATATTGAAAATTTTTGGCGCAAACGTGCTCTTCAGAAAAAACGAAGACTGTGTGTAGCAATTTCAGTTTCGCAATAGAAATGTACGAGCCATAATCGTTAATTTTATTCAAAATGTACGTTTAAATAATATACCTACTCCTTGAGATTTTCATGTCAATGTTTCTTTGAGAAATGTTCTTACGGTTTCCATTTCGTTCTGTTTCTAAGAATGGGATCCAACTCGACTCCTGTTCTTTTATGCTCAATTCTTGTAAAGTCTGTTGCCGATATCAGTATTATCCTTATCAAGATTCATCGAGAACACAATAAACACTAGAAACACAATAAACTCTCGGGAGCATCGCTGCTTTATTGTGTCGTCACCGAGAAGCGGCGCGCTGTTTCTGAAGCTCTCTGGCGGGGCGTGCACAGAGATCGCGGCCGGCGGAACGCTTCCTTCCGAAACGCAACACCTCCATCCTCCCCCACCCGACCCACCCCGGCGCCTGCTACGTCCCCCGGCCGACGAGGCGGCCGCGGTAAAGTTAAGAAGCCGGTAGGGCGTAAGGCGAAGCGGCGAGTGAAATGCGAAGGCTTTCCGCCGCCAGTCGGCGAGCTGTCAGCCGACGGCCGTCAGAGCCCCGCCCCCTGCCAGACGCCCCCCCCCCCCCGCCCCGAGTCTCGGCCCCCGGCCCCCACTTTCCAACGCGGCTCGTCGCCCCCACTCGCCCTTCTGCGATTTTCCTTCTCTCCTCCACTAATGCTCGGCCTTCGCTGGTTGCTTTGCTCTCTACCTTAGCCTTCGTGTTGTCCCTTGTATCCGGTTGTCTTGCCTCCGAAAAGAAAAATTGAAGAGTGTGCAAAGCAGTGCTGAAAAAACTGATGTTACCTGGACTTTTCCCACTTTATTTTATTTCACTTATATATTCTTTAGGTTAACTCTTTCTTTCAATTCGTCGTAACTCTTATGACTGCATCTCATGACACATTTCATTTCATACAACTAAACCTCATTCTCCTTATATCTTTTACTGGTGTTATTTGCGCTTGTGTGGTAAACCCCTGGCATGGACAGTCTCTTCGTCCTTTTCTTATCAATCTTCTTCACATTATTCTTATTATTCTTATATATCATTTTATTCTCTTCTCCGTCGCTTCCTCTCTTTTACACCAGTTTCTCTCAACAAATGCTAATGGAAAATTTTAAATGGATATTGTACTACATAATTTTTGCGTTTCCCTTTCAATATATTTCCAAATATCCGTGCTCATCTATAAATCTTGATCACTCATTTTCTCTCAGGTCTTTGCCATGTCTGTGCCTTCTTCCTTCCTCTGCGCTGCGTCCCCACGCCGCGATCTTCCGAGCTGGGCTCCGCGCGCTGCCCGCCTGCGTCGCCCCGCCTCCGCTTCGCCAGCGCCAACTCCGCTGCTCCTCACCAGCGCAATCTTCATTCCGTAATGGGAGACGCATTATGCTGCCCGTCTATTCCTGCGCTCCTTAAAATAAGTCATAGAGCTTCTAGACTCTGTAATAAAATTGTCCTCCAAAGGACGAAACTTTGAAGTTTCTTCTTTTCGTAACGGTTATGAATGCGTGTTCAAATTGACTGTGATGGTTCTAGTTCTTTCTCTCGGATAAACGTCTTCTGGAAAAATTGCAGCAAGATCCCAACAGCTCTAGTACGTGCTTTGTTTACTTTAATACGATATAAGAATAATGTAATAAATATATTAGCATAGATAATATGAGTGTTTTGGAATATATCACGAATTAAATATAAACTTAAACAACCCATTAATTAATACAAATTATTTAATAATACACGTAAGTCAAGCTCACGTACCCCTATATATATATATATATATATATATATATATATATATATATATATATATATATATATAATTAGTTAAAATAACCGGGAGAGGAGACTCAGGGCATCAACTGAGTCCACTGCAGTGCCTCTGACCGGGAGGTCCTAGGTTCGAGTTTCGACGGTTGCAGGATTTTCGACCCTAGCTTGTCAGCTAGGTTGAGTTCAGTCGCAGTCTGGAGGAGAATTTTAGCGGCCGGCTGCTCTGTTCGGTTGTTTTCCGTGGTTTCTCCGATCAACACTACGACAAACTGGCCATTACAAACGGACCACGCACGATCTTTCCTCCCTCTTCCTTGTCCTATCCTCACACCTTACACACATACACACTAACATGCACTACACTGCCGCACATGCCGTGCCCCGCTGGGGGGAAACCCTGCTAGCCGACGTTAGGTCGGCGCCGGATCTCGCCATTCAGCCGGAGATCACCACCACTTCGCAGGGGGAAAAGCATGCACTACACTTATGAGATTAATGACCTTAACAATTGACGCGCCTGGAACCACTAACAATCAATCGAATGAAAATTAATCGCTTCTTAAATATTCATCAGCTTTCTACACGATGGCCTGTAACGATGCCTGGAGTAAAGTATCGGATCATGCCCTCTTCCAGAAATGATTTAATTAGCTCTAGCAATTTTAGGAATAATCACTTCTTTAAGACTTAATATCTATAAGTATGAAATTAATGTATTCGACAGTTTACTGTGGAATGTAAATGATATTATTTTATTATACCAATTGCAAGATTACTAATGTTCCACGTTCATAACACGCGTAAGTTCTCGCCCAATTTTTCAAAAAATTCTTATAGGACTATGTCTACAAACAACCTATAGTTTTCAGGCAACTATATTACTGAAAATTTTTGTTTGAATAATTTGTAATAGTACCCACGTGATTTCTGCAAACCTGTATTTTTTTAAAAAAATATTTATAAAATGTCTCTTTTCAACAACTAGGCCATAAGCAACCACGAATATCAATTTAGAATTTACACAAAATTATACATTTAAAAAAAATATTCCAGTAGACAATTACTGAAAATCCATACAAATATATAAAGTGTCAAAAAGTGTCAATATTTTGGGTACTTACGACATGGGGATGGGTGTACATATTTACTAATGTACAATGCACAGGCGTTTGATATTAATACCATGTTTAAAAGGTTATACTAGATCAGATGTAGGTAAAGGAGAATCTTTATATTGAGGTGCCAATTTTTGAGTTTAAAAGTTGTAAGACTATTATACATTCTTCTAGGGACGAGAAGGAATTAAATAAATAGTCTGTTAAATTTAAGGACTATCTTATATGGGCAAGTTCAGGGCACTCCAAAACAATATGGGATGTACTAGATTCAGTACAGTTGTACAGGATGTACAGTTTTTATTAGGTGAATGTGGGTGAGATTAAGGTACGTTGTCTAGTTGAGTAATCTGTAAAGTAATCAATAAAATGGGTTTAATAGTTTATGAGAAAAAGTGGCATTTGTAACTAAAACTGTGCTTTGAGAAAAACGCTCCTACAGTTTTTACTAGGAATTACCCAGAATGTTTATTATATTATTTTACGTAAAAACACCCGATAAATATTGTGAACTTCGCTCGTTATTGCTGATATCTAGAAGTTGTTTTCTCTTCTTTTTCTGTCCTTTTGGTCTCATATGAAATCTCTGAAAAGAGGGGGGGTGACTGGATCAATTCTGGAGTTAGGATTTTCATTACTAAACGAATTTTCCGCATTACATACATTATCGCCAACGGTCTTTACGATTGAATTTGTTTTCTTTGTTCACGAGCTATTTAAAACACCTTTAGATTTTGTCATTTCAGTCGGACTAGTTGACATTTCTTTCACACAAGTCTATACCACCACTTACTCAAAGAGAGAGAAAATAACACTTAACTTTTAAAACACAGAATAACATCCCCGCCAAAGGCTGTGGTTTTCACAGTTGCATATTATCTTTAATATGAAACTGTGAAAATCACAGCCTTCGAGAGTCAATAGTTTGAGAACTATGTCTATGTGAAACCACAAAACTTCTGAAACGTCAGCCTATCTTTGCCGATGTACATTCAAAACGCAATAAAATAATAAAAAACAACAATTGTTTAGTGAAAAATATATCAATATGTTCAGAAACGTCTAAAGAATATATTTTTTTAAAATATCATCATTCTCAAAGATTCTACCTCTACGATCTATACCAGAAGATCCCCACAATACGTTGTGGCTATTAAAATCTCTCAGGATGATAATTAGTTTTGGGAATTGCTAAATATTGTCAAGTTCAATTATGTTCATGTCTTGGCTATTAGGTAAATATGTTACAAATTGTTACTGTGAAATTTATTTGAAATCAAAATGCAGTTGCTTCCAGTTGCGTTTGAAGATGAACATGTAAGAAAAAATATTTTTCCTTTATATAATGTCCATTGTAAATAGCTCAATTAGTTTATTTCATATTATCTCAACCAAGAATGGCGAAAAGAGAGAGGGATGGACCACTTCTCATCTGAATCTTGTTTCCTAATATAAGCTTTTTCATTCATATCTGGATGAAGTTTTTTGATAATTCTCGTGCATCTATTTCTCACACCACCGTTTCGTTGGGTTTGGTGAACAGCTCTTAACATTCCTGTTAAAGGTGGAAAATCGTCTATGAATTCTCTGACAATTGTTCCTGTACAGTTATAGCCTTTCGTTCTGTCAAAAAAAACTGGAGTTGATGTAGATTTAGTGGATAACAAACTCTGGGAGATTCTAAGATTGTTTTAGTACTGGACCACGATTGATGGGCAATATTTACAGTAGATGTTTTATCTTTTTTTTGTTTTTGTAGTGTTGTTCCTTTATTTTTTCTTTTCTTTCATCAGTTTTCTCATCCATGTCAGAGGTTTTCGAGTTACTGACAGAGTTCATTCTCGCTATCTGATTGGTTACTAGTCAATTCTGCATTCAAGCTTACAGTAGATAACGGTCTCTTTAATCTGAGGGAGTTGCTGGAAAGGTCAACGTCCATTGAGTTTTCTTTTGAGGTAACTTGTTTTCTCGCGTTCTGCTCAAGGGGCCGAGTTCTGGTTACAGGGTGGAATCTATCAAGGGCAAGGTTAAGGCTAGAGTTTTCGTTCAACTTATCGCTTTCAGGAAGAGAAGGTTCAAATACTTTGGGAGAAAAAATTATTAGAATTATCAATAATCTCAGTTGATTCTGTGATTTTTACTTCCATAGGAAAAGGTAGTATTAGTTAATTGGGAGTTGCATGGATTTGTGCAGTTTTTAGAGATGTGGTCTTCATATTTCCACAAAAATCAAATGGAAACATCGGGGGTTACATATATCCAATAGGGGACATCATCTATAAACACTTGAAATAATTCAGGTAATTTATGTTCATCATCCGGTGAAACAATTGTTTGGTGGCGAAAACTGAGAATGTTGGTAAAGATGTGGTTATTAAATCCAGCACGAAAGAAAATTAACGGTACTGCAATTCTAACACCGAATGCTAATAATTTTTGTTCAATAAATTGATGTGAGATACTTGAACAAAGATTTTATATAATAATTTTGTTCTTAAAAGTTAATGGTCTTACGGGGAAAACTTCATTACACACAACGATGCTCTTATAATTGCAGACTAGATCATCTGCGATTGCGATCAAGGGCTGGATAGATATACACACAGTCTTATGTTCGATATTTTGGAAGCAAACTTAATAAGAGAAGGGTTAACTTCAGTAAATAACTTTTCAATGAATCTACAATTGGCGCACTATTTGCCGAGTCTATGATGATAGTGTTTTCTTTCTTGGGAAATAGACATTGCGTAGTAATATTTGCAGAATTAATAGTAGTCTTACTGTTCTGGTCTCCTAAAGGTTGATGAACTTGAGAAAACTCCATGATGGACACACACACACACACACAAAAAAAAAAAAAGAAAATAACTGTTCACCTAGTTAAACACAAATTCACTTCACTTTACAAGAACTCCACTTTTACCACGTTTTACATGAGACTGACGACTACTACGTCAGTGAACGCACACGCGTCATTTTCTCTGGAGCGGACGGTGCGTCTGACCCCAACGGCGGTCAGGACGCGACTGAAACGTATCTTTATTATGCTAGAAATTCTATAATTTCCTTATACCTTTATTCACGAATCAGTTATTTTATGAAAACTGATTTAGTAGGAGCATATTGTCATCAAATACAGATGTATATGAATCATATAGATTGAGTATCAGTACCCACAGTTCACAACAAAAAATCCACAACCGTGCCCATTATTTTACAACAGATTTCTAGAGGACCTTAAAAACTTAAAATCGATGTAAAAGTTTAAATGTTAAAGAAAATATTTTCTGCTGCTTAACTGTAACTATAAAATTGAAAAGTTTGTTTCAAGAAACAAACTAGTCTAAATTCCAGATTTTTCAGGAGCGCCATAAAAGTCATAGCATAGACGTACATAATAATGAATTTATCATTTTTCCTCGCCTTATATCTTTCAATGTGTTTGGCCCTTGCCAGAAGGAAATGTCCCTAGGAGATAGCGACAATTATAGGGAATAACTTGGCGTTACAGGAAACATAGATTAGATACTACGGCTGTCATTACAATTTATGAGCAAAAACAATTGAATAAACTACTCAAGAATTCTGTGGAGAATTTGTTGCATATTGTAAATACTATTTGAAGCAAGTATCATTAGAATGATATTAGAATTGAAGAAATCAGCAAAAAATCCTTCAAAATTACGGAAAATGGTAAAAATGATTTTTTAGTCCAAATAGATGAAAAATGCATAAAAATGGGTTACATCCTTTTGTCGTAACAATCCGCCCCCTAATAATCAATACTTGATAGAGTGTATTTTTACTAGGCAAATAATTTTCGGAGGAATTTAATCCTATTATCTATTAATAAATTAAGTTTCAAACTTCCATTACGAAATACACTAAACTTCGGTAAGAAAGCCATACGTATTTGAAACCCGAACCTTGCAGCTACTCAGCGGTTCCACTAGTAGTACACTCCCCGTAGCACCTGGCCTACCGATCGGCATTGTATCCAAATATGATTGGTGCGTTATGTCGTTGAACTTTGTTTACGGCGCGGAGGGCGTGCCGTCGCGCGTCCCGTGGGGGGGGGGGGCAGGCGCGAGAGGGAGAGGGAGAAAAACGATGGAGAGCCAGAAAGCGCAGCGACGCAAGGGTGCGGGGGCAGCGTCCCACCCAGGGGGACGGACGCTGGCGGATGGCAATCAGCGTGACGTTGTTGGGAGCAGCACATCACGTGAGTAAATTGGGAATTGCTATCTCGTCTGAATAAACAAGACAACCTCTTCAATTATTTTCATTTCACGTCACATATACGAATCAAAATTTAATTGGGCCACATTATTCGAGGTGAATCCATGAAATTTCCGCAAACGTGGTTGTAGACGTGGACGTTTTCACCTCTCCTCTCTGGGCAATTTTTGTTTGATTTCTGAATTAAATATGTGGAAACATAACAACCACGGCGGTAACAATTCTTCCATAATCAATCTAATTGTCTGGCTAGAATAGTAAACGTCTTGTTGAACATTGAAAATATAAGTATTTTCTTACCACAGATATTAAATAGTTGTTTATATATAAGTGTTAAAACTTTACTCCGATAAGTTACAGTAGAGTACATAAGTAAGAACATACCTTAAGTCCAATATTTGCGCATTGGAAACAATATATTAATCTTTAATGAGGTCTATTAGCGTGTGCTAGGAATTATATCTTTAAATTTATATGTGTTTGACACACAACTAACAACTAATTAGACTTTTGCTTCCTCGAATATTCTATACAAAGTAAATCCTATAATACTACAGACGTAAGTGCCTAAATAAAAAAAAACACGTTTGGTGGGTCCCTGAAAAAGTGATTTTTTTTATATGCGAATAATACTAATATCTCATAATTATTAGTAAGCGAGTCAAAATCCGCGATTTGGAGGTCCTTGATACCGAAGAAGTGAAGTTTCCCAAAATCTCTGTCTATAATATTAGCGAATAAACCGTGCACAAGATTTTCAACAAATAAATATTCCCCTATAGATCTAGTCTCAAAATTTTCTCAATAATTGCTCCAAATTTTATCTTTAATTGTTTCTAGACTAGAGAAAAATATGTTTATACAACAGACGCACATCGGATTTTCATTAAAACGCCTGAATTTTAAAAAATTCCAAATGTGTCCAAAATTCCACGAGTAGGAGCCGTGGTCACGGAGCCATTCCTCCCTGGTTCAAATCCCAGAGCATGCAAATATTTTTTGGGAGATGGAAACACTTTTGAAGATTTAACTAGTATTATAATATTACGTAGTACAAATAATATAGAAAGTAGTTTATAATAGGAGAATAATACATAAAATGTCATGTAGCTCTACAAGTTTTGAATGTTTTCGAAATATCTCAATTGTCAAAAACGCCATGAATAGAACAGCAGCTGCTGTTCTATTTGGGAATTCAAAATAACTGACAAATTCAATTTTGGATCATTGAAGTGCATTGAGTGTTAAATCTTGGCCCGATAAATAGATTCCAGTCAAATGATTTTCTGAAATCGATATTTCAGACTAATACACACACACACACAGAGTACGAGTAAAATTTAATAATTCGTACTGTGCCTCATGAAGAATGAGGAATAAATGAAGTACTAAATCTGCAATATTGATAATGTATTATTCTCTCTCGTAGGGATAAGAGATTTGTAATAAAACGTAAATTAATTGTAAATATATTTATCGTAATGTAAATAAAATCAAATATTTTCTTGTCTAATTTCAATTTTTACATTTTACAAAAATATATTTGGCCATGTCATATCCCAAAAAGTAATTTCATACATTTTACCCCAGTTTGTACCCAAAATACCTTTTTTAAAACACATTTGAAATGTACAAATTAAATAGGGCCATGGAGAAACATCCTTCAAGGAGAACCACACAGGAAGCATGCCGTTGAAAAATGAACTGTGGCGAATTAAGTTTAGGAAGCAAATCGATTTCGCCTGAAATCTGGCCGCGCTCCTGGGGCGGTGTAATCCATCTTCTTTAAGAGATCGATCCATTGTTTCGGACGGCCTATGAAGTGCTTGACGCGAGGTTAATCGCGGAACCGGTGTCGAATTGAAAATGGCTCGCGTGGTGGTGGATGGGGGAGGGATCCTCAGACAACGCAGTCTCGCCTCTTAGCGCGTACTGGGAAACGGGCAGAGCGGATCGTAATTTTCCGCTGCAACTGCTCCCATAATTAGATAGCAATTATGCGAATATTTGCAGAAGAGTCGGTGCGTATAGAGATAGATGGGCTTAATTTTCTCACCATTTACGTTCTATTAATGTACAATCAAAACGTTCTGTTCGTACTATGAAATATGCTATTTTTACCAGATAAACCCCTAAATTATAAAGCACGCCATCTATATGACAAAAAAATACACAAGGATCTTGAAGTTTAAGATTACGAATGCTGTTTCACATTGTAATCATTCCAGTGGATTTTCTTTAACTTGGCGAGGTTATTATTAATCGTAGATATACTTCAGAGGAACTGCTAACAAAACATATGAACACACATACATAGTCAAGAGGAAGGTTCGCAAGAACTCCCATTGAATATTTTCCTTACCTTTCTCTTTCATTATCAAAATCGGAATAGTTACATTGTGATGAAATGATTCACAGTTTAGAATCTAAGGTGTTGTAAGACCGTGGGTTATCTAAGTCTTTGCACTTCCCACGATATTATTATTGCATGAGGTATGATGGAGATATACTAAAATGAATGTGAAGGGAGAACGGATTGCCAAGAGGAAATAAAAGTCAAGAATTCTCACTAAGTACATCATATTTCATTTGAGCCTCCTGGGAATTGAATTCTCGATTTTTTTGCAAATTGTATTTACTGTTTTTGACATTAAATAAATAAACAAATTACACAAGTATCAGAATGCTTCCCTCGTTTTCAACCAGAATTGACCTAATTTCCTCTCTTACACTTGTCATTCCACATCAATTCGCATAGCCATTGACACATGTTTTTGTAAATTCTAAATGAATAAATTCCGAATAAATTTTATATATGCCTTATTTAAAACTTTGGATATTGCATTATATAATATTTTTATATTATTATTTCACAATTTGTATATTTCATTAAGTATTTAAAATTGATGCTTTAACAGTAAAATTTCTAGGTAATAGATATATAAAGTCGATGAGCTAAACATTTGGGGAAAAAAGCCATATTGACTGTTCAATTTGCTATAGAATCCATCAGTAAAATATGTGAATCCTGCACTAAAACATTTCGATGTGATTGCGGTTACATAAATATTAGCATTTCGCATATTGTACTATGCCTAGAAAGGAGCGTCTCAGCTGCATGTCTGTTTATTTTCCATTTGATTAAGAAACGAATGCCACTGGCGGGTCCGTCTAACCTCATAGGATTGGAGAGCTCTCCTATACTTGCTCATGAAAGAAAACAAGACACAAATAAGAGACCAAAGGAACGTTTTCTATAACTCGGTCTGCAATGATAAAAAGTATTGAATCACTTATGTAGTACATTATGCTGTATAAACTCGATTACCATGAAAGGTGTAAGGGATTTTTAAGTCCACCTATCTCCTTTATAATTGTTCCAAGAAAATAAAAACTTTAAGATATGTGAGTCACTATTTCCCAGTGATCTATTTACCTATTTTTTCCGTAATATTAACGGAAATTAAAGAAAATTTTAACAAAAAACAGTGCATTGACGTTTGGTACAATCAGTAATACTTTGTTGTGTACGAAACCCTTTACAGGTGTCTTTTAACTTTATTTCGTTTAGAAAAGGAGTATAAATGATTTTTGAAAGTAATTTGAGAATTTATGACAAAGATATGTAATGGAAATTGCAATACCACGGCGCGGAGTATAAAAAGAAGCTCGTTCCGCAACACAGTATAAATTAGGGTGGTTGCAAGAAATCCTGATCTAGTTTCAGAGGTTTCCGTAAAATATTCGGATATTGATAAAGATAAAGACAAATTTATTTAAACTGCAATTGAGTGTAATCCGGTGGCAGTTAATTACATAAATAAGGTAAAAAAGCCATGCAAATAATGTAATAATGGTAATAATAATGCTAAAATAATAATAATTACAATAATAATAATAATAATAATAATAATAATAATAATAATAATAATAATATAAAAATTGATGATTCATAAAACATTAAATTACAGGAAGAAAAAGAAAAGAAACGTCTATAATCTAAATCCGCACTGAGTGTTTGTACAATTAAGACCGCACTCCACTGTCACTGTTCTGTCCTTCACTTTACTGCACTTCACTCCACATCACTATAACACTTAAAACATATTCTTCATTATTTATCTGCTCTACACTGCACGACACCTCACTTCACTATATAACCTAATATTCTTAGTTAACGTCCTCATAAACTTAGAAATACCCTAAATTAATTTCCTAAATTGTTGAACGCTTCGAAGAATGGATTCAAAGATTTTTGCAGGCAATCTAGTCCAACCCCTTTTTGTTCGATTTGTAAAAGAATTTCTCGACATCCGTTCTCTGCAGTCTCGAATTTATTTTGTGCCTGTGATCCCCTCTACTGATGTACTACGTAGGAATACTTAGCCGCCATTTAATTTGTTTCCAAGCTGGATGACCGCTATACGCTTTATACTAAGCGCAGAGTCTTGGCAATGTTCGACTGTTTCCCAGTGAATACTACCCTGCCATTTTCTTGTCCCTGAAAGTAAATTTAGTTGTCCTACGCTGAATCCTTTCCAAATTATTACACTGCGGATCTCAACAAATTGCTCCATATTCCATTATCCGACGAACAAGTGATAAATAAGCAATTTCCTTCGCGTTTACTGTACTCTTTTTTTATGATGAGCATTACAAAATGACGAGATCTCCACGCTTTCCCTACAACAAAATCTACGTGACTTTTCCAGCTTAATTTACTGTCGAAATGAATTTCTAGGTCCTTGCACGAAGAAACTCTCGAAATAATGTGGTTACTTAAGAGGAAAATTTGTTAAGCTGTAATTATGACCACTGCCAAAAATTATTTTAGAGATATTTATGTTCATGCCATTATTTTCTGCTCAGTAATATAACGCAACAAGATACCCTTGCAGCATTTTTTCATCATCTTTCGAATTTATAATGCGACATATTATGCAATCGTCTTCAAATATTCTAACATTTGACATTAATTGCGCTGACAAATTAATGACGAACGCTAGAAATAGAAAAGGTCCAATGACATTCCCTTGCGGTATTCCTCGCATAACGCTTACACAAGAAGATAACTCTGGCTCTATTCGGACTTTCTGTTTCCTAACTCACAGAAACTCATTAATTTACGTTCCACCCTGGGATGGATGCCTAAATTCATTAATTTCTGAATAAGTCGATCGTATGGAACAACATCGAACGCTTTGGCAAAACCTATAACTACGGCGTCTACTCTCCCGCCCGCGTCAATTTCAACTGTTACATCCTAAAATAACATGACTTTCTGATTTTCACACGAGTAACCAGTCCAGAAACCGTGTTGGCCATGATAGAGCCATTTTTCATTTTTGCTTAGTGTAACTCACAACTGGATACTCCATAAGTTGGCAGACCACTGACGTGAGACTTACCGGCCTACAATTACATAGTTTAGTTTTGTCCCCACTTATAAAGATTGGTACGACAAAAGCTAATTTCCAATATTTAGGTACTTTTGAGTTGTTCATGGACACATAAAATATTCTAATTAGATATGATAATATTTCCTCTCCCCCTAGTTAAATTATGTCCGTAGAAATGTCGTTTGGACTCCTTGATCTACAATTTTTCAAAGATTTCACTTTGTTCCGTAGAACAATTACTTCAATATTAAAATGATTTGTAACTGAAGACCTTTGACTTAGTGGATGGTTCATGTTGCTTTTGAAAACCGAACTGAAATACTTATTAAATGTGTTAGCTTTTGCCCGATCGTCTGTGATGAGTGTGTTTCCATTTTCACGAACAACTGCGATTTCCTTTTCTTCTACGAACATATTTGTAAAATCCTCTCCAGTTATTTTCCTTTTCGTCTACAATATTCTTTAAATACGCCTCCTGGGCAATTTCTTTTCTTGTTCTTTCTTTTTTTGAACGATTTCGAATAATATTCATATGCTTAGTACTGCGTTTTCTGTTTTTAAATGCCTTTCTCGTTATCATCTTTATTCGCCTAATTTTTTAATTGTATTCTGGATCCAGATTATTTTTTAAAATTTTGAATAATACAAACTTTTGCAAAGCTTTCTGTATAATATTTTTGAACGCGCACCATATTTCTTCCATACCTCTTTCTGTTCCCAGAAAATGGCTGTATTGTTCTCTAAAAAGCTCGTCTACATTTTCTTTCTTTACTTTCGTTCCTGTCGTAATTCCTTTCCTTGAAATATTTTCGTCTAAGTAAGAAGAACCGCTTTGTGATCACTAATTCCCTCAACAACTTCACAAGCTATTATAAGTTCTTTCCGCCTAATTAGGTAAACATCCAAAATCACGGCCTGCTGCGTCGCGCTCCGTACTACCTGAGCTAATCCCCTATCCCCAACTAGTCTGTAAATAAGAGTTTGGACTTTCCCCTCGCTCTCGGCTCTCTCTCAATTTGCGCTAGAAATATTTAAGTCACCTCCCACAACAAAAGGATGACAATTTTTATTTCCTGTTCTCTGTATGTCTTCCAAAATTTTGCAGCCGTCGCCCGAAGGCCTATAGCATGCAATAATTGCTAATAATGTGCCTGAAGTGGTTATTTCTATTCCCATCATTTCAAACTCTGTACTGACCAAATCTACTCTAATATTTGTGTCTGCTTTGACGCAAATAAATACACCGCCACCTCTATTTCTATCCCTACTGAAGATCTTGTAATGAGAATGAAAAATTTCCGAGGATCCGATTTCCTGTGTTAACCACGACTTAGTCCCTATAACTATGTCGGGATCACAGGCATCAACTAGATTCTAAAACTCTACTTCTTCATTGATTATACTACGACAGTTCACCTGCAGATCGCCCGTCCCTGGAAACTGCCGCCATCGTCTCCGCCGCTGACATCGTCTCCGCCGCAGTCGCCTCCACCACCGCCGTCGTCGTCTCCGTCGCCGCCGCCGTCATCTCCGCAGCCGACGTCGTCTCCGCCGCTGTCGCCTCCGCTAACGCCATCGTCGTCTCCGTCGCCGTCGCCTCCGTCGTCGCCGTCTCCTCCTCCACCGCCAACGTCGACGACGTCGCTGTCACAATCTTCGTCGTCACCGCAGTTTCCCCAAAACACTACCTCGCCAGCACCGATGCCACGGTCTTCCTCGCGTGCAGTCACTTGCCTCGCAAGCATGACTGGATAACCTCGTCATGCAGGCGACACAGCTTACACGCACCGCGGAAATTTAAATGAAGACCGTCTCGTGCGAGTTTCTCTTGCCCCAGTCAGTGATTGGGTCTACGAAAAGACCATCGATCTTTCCGCATGCCGATTTCCGCAAGCCATTCCGATTTCTTGAGACCATTCGACTTCACACTCAATTTCACCAATACAAGTCATCGACATTGACAAAAATGACATAACAACATGTTAAAATAATATAATGTACAATTTATCATATGTTGGTATTAATCTCAGTTACTCTCAGGATGTTTTAAATTGTCATAATATCAAATCGCCAAAAAATAGAAAAAATGCATGAGAATCGTAATTTTATTTTCTTGCCTTACTACGCAAATGATAAAAAGAAAATATTATAATCATGCAGCAGAAATCGGCGATTTTTAAAGTTAGAAATAATGCGAGAATATATTTGCTGTTGTAGCATCACTAGTGTTCGATAAGTCAACTTTTATTAGTTCCTTTCCCAGATTTAACAGTTTAAGAATATACTACTAGAACTTGGAAATTGATTAAAGCATTATTAATATATTATAATATTTTTAATTTTTTTTATTTTTTAAAGGAAAACTTACACTAAATAAAACCTTAGACAATTTCATGCAAAATATGGAAGTTGTTCTCCTTTAGTTTATGGCAAGCTATGGGAGAGTAGTCAGCAAGTGATTCTTTTTTTACAGCGCGGGAAACAATTTGATCTTCTAGTTTCATTTCAAAGAAGAGTCTGTCTTTCACAAACCATTGCTCTGTAACCGCACCCTCTAGCGGCACATGCAATTAGGAGAAATGGAAAGATTGGAGACGTGTGGAATGCAATGGATCATTTCTTGTGATAGAGATTCTTCAACGAAATAACGGAATTAACCCCCAAATTCCAGGTTAAAGGAATTTTCCTAAAATATGCCAAGATTTCCCAGGCTCTGGAACAGGACTCCCCAATCGACAACACCAGCGTAGTAATTTTGACTGGTCCAGTAAACAAATCAAAAATCTATAATAGTCCACATACGTAAATTAAAAATTATTTACAAATAAATGAATATTGAACATAGATTTGATTTGAGTCAACAAATAAGCCAACATAAAGTAAATTCTCTGAAGAAACATTTAACTTCTCAAAACCCTTTATAATCGAACGACTGCGGTCGTTAAGACTATAATGCTTATGTGATCGCAGAACGTGGGGTCGCAGGATCGAGTCTTGCTTGGCAATGGCATTTTCATTGTTGTGGCATAATTTAGTTCTCCCCATCGTACATCAGCTTTCATGTCGTATCCTGCGGTTCCTAGTGGCGAAGAAGCTTGCGCTTAAAGTCAATGCTTTATAGGCCCAGGACAGCCGACCTGCTTAACCACATCATCCTCTTAATGAGTGCGATTTGGAGAAACAAACCCAACCCTCCTATTAAATAATCCACTCTCTTATCCCTTCCCTCCGTATATCTTATCTCCCTGGAATTTGATGCGAGTCAGTTGAAGTTAGAATATGGTGGGCAGGCATTAAGGACTTGCGAGTCATAATGCAGCCCCATGTAAGTCACAGACCGACGGGTCCCATTCCAAGTCACAAATCGACGGAAATTCTTCTAAACCAGACAATAAAAATTAAAGATATTCTACTGCATAATTCAACATGTTCTCTGTGGTCAGTACTTACAATTATCTAATGCTATGAATGTTTCTGCGAGTACAATTCCTATTTAAGAAATGTAAATGCAATTTTCGTGATTTAAGAAGCCGATGTAGTCGCCTAAAATGTGAGATTAAAGCATAAAAATAGAAAGTATCGTAATCGGCTAATAAAAATATGGGAACAGGCTGGGAACCATTTCATCTGTTATTGCCTGCCAGGGTAATGCAGACGAGCAACACTGGCGTCCAGGGGGAAGGGAGGGGTGAAGACACGCTATCGCCGTCGTATTGGGATGGAAAGTCGCGCGACAGATTGGATCCCATTTCTCGGGGCCGGTGCGACCGCGACTCCGTACTTAAGAACTGGCATCCTTCACGGCCCCAGACGGGAAAATCAATTTGCACCTCAAACAGCCGCGGGGGAGGCTGCGTCCCCGCCTACCACAGGCCCTCCTCACCTCCGACCCTCCCACTGCGACACTGCCTCACGGCGCCGCCCCTCCCCCCCACACGCGCCCGCGATTTGCAGCCCCGTTCCACTAACCTCCCGACTCCCATCACGAAATCGGCTTCTCGCCTCCCGCCCCTCTCCCTGCCTTTGCACTCGCCTGGTTTTGCAGCCCCAGATTTTGCACACCGTTTCTCTTTCTCTTCGTCTACCTTCACCCATTTTAACCTCTTGCCCAGTCCATTTTTCCTTTTCTCTCTTGTTTTTTTTACTAATTTTTCCTCCTCTTGTTCTTTTTTCCTCTCGGCCGCTTCCATGATCCATTGCCTCACCTTTCCTCTCTCACCCACGAATTACCTCCGTTTACTCCCCGTATTAAAACTTCGTTCAGAAGCTTGATTCCGCTTCGTTCTTCTCGGTTTGCCCGATCTGCCCATTTACCCACCGTCCCTCTCCCTCTCTCTCTCTCTCCCTCTCGCTTCCTTTCCCCCTTGCTCTTGAGTCGGCGGACCGTGCTCTACGCTTGCAGCCACCACCGGAAATGGAGAGGAGCGCGTGGCTGGGTGAGCTCGCCGTGAAGGCGGAGGAGGTGCCTTCTAGGCTGCCTTCGTCACCTGCTCTCTGAGGCCCGATTGCCAATAACACGCGCGGAAAACTTCAATTACTGGGAAGCCCTTGCCCAGTGTTGCAGTTTTCTCTGGGAGCAGACTTCCGAAAAAATCAGCATTCAAGGAAATATGAAATTGCGGGGCTACGCGTATACTTCAGAGGTTCATTTTGTAGCATTTATATATTTTTTATTTATTTTCTCAAAGAATTGCAAAAACTGTCCCTGACGTACGGGGGACTTTCCTGCGCACGTTTTCTTGAGCTCCAGAATATTTTCTCTACCTCTTAACCTGAAATAGATGATGAATATAAGTATAAAAATATCGAGGTTAGCAAAATTTGAAAACTAGGGATTTTCCCTCCCGAGTTATAGAGAACTCATTTGCATCAATAAACAAACTACAGATTTGACTTCTTAGTCCTGCTAACAAAATAATTCATACTCTCGGCCCCACTCCCACCACAAGTAGCCAAAGGAGATCTCAAGAAAACGTGCGTATTCACTGTGCACGCATTTACGAGCGAATTCATTCCTTTACACTTAGTACACATGATCTGTCCTACTTGTGATCATTCCAACGTAACCGACGGTAAAGATTGATAGAGAAGTGTCAAATTATTGGGGAAAACATTAATCAATCAGTACCGCGCGTACTCGAAAAAAGGGAATAAACCAACTTGAGGGTTGAATTTGTAAATCTCGAATGGTACACAGAAGAAAGTGATTTCTGCATCGTCAGTTCGGTGTTGAACGAATGCTAACTGAAGTACATCGCGTTTAACGCAATATTATTGTCCTCTATTCTTGGATTCTGATAGGAATTATCTTTAGTGTAGGTCATAACACAGACAAATCTGTAAATTGCAAAGGTTTTGGTATCTTTTAAGCCTTCCTCAGAACGAAAATCTTACTTTTTATATAGCTCCCAACAAATATGCGGTTAATAATGTGATCTTCCTATACACAGCGATCAATATTTTCACGGTTGGTGTTGCAGTGTAAATATTGAAAGTATATTTTTGGTAAATTAGAGATGGTGTTAGGTGTTTGTTTTTATGTCTTTTTAGTTTTCATCTAAAAGCACTTGTAGAAGTCGAAATCGGCAGAGAAAACATGTCTTAACTCTATTGACTTGCTGAATCAATAACAAGAACTTGAAAATGTACACCTATGTATTGTGCCACAATCACTAGTTATTACATATTTTTCACATTGATAATATATATGAAATGAAACACTAAATTTTGTAATATAATTTTAAACTTAGCCATCACAGTCGTGATCATACTCGTTCTTCATATTTACGATATTAACGCACTGTTTATGTAACAACATATTTTCAGGCGGCAAACGCCGGTGTGTGTTCTAGTAAAGAGTATTTCATCTTGTGGCATTCATTGCAAATAATTGTATATACGTAGTATCATAGCCCATTCACAGCGAAAGACCCTTTGTTTCAGAATGACATGCACATGAAAGAGGGCAATATGTGGTCAGAAGGCAAATAGACTCAATGCTCCAATCATTTAGCATAAAAGCGAGAGTTAAAAATAGTTCGAAGAAACAATTAGTACGACGCTTATTAACAAGGATTAGACACAATAAAAACGCTATCTAACATGTAATCCTATACTGCTTAAATTATTCATCAATATTTTACATTATCAGTGTAATACAACTCCTTGAAAATTTTGGAATACATTGTTTCGTGCTACAAAATCTAAATTTTGTAAAGTTACTGATAATAATTCTAAAAATGTTTCTGAAAATCTTTTCCATGTACTTCTATGATATCAAGTAAACTGACGTGAAGTAGAAACTAAAACATTATTTCTGATATTCAGTTTAATTTTCTATTGCATTATGGGGTTTATAGTAGGCCTGAATATTACATGTAATCAATTTTTTCACATAATTGTTTCACACACTCCAATAATTATTTCTTTTTGCAATTCAATTAATTAACATATCTTCAGTTTTTTAAGGCTCTTGTGTGACATGATTTTCTTAGAATCAAACTTAGACTTTCATGTGACAATTACATCGAAATTTACGAATTCAATGTTTTCCGGCGGACGATTACAATACTCTCTGTTCTTACGAAGTGAAAGCGAAAAAGGGTAAATAGACATATCTCCTAATTAACTCAGTGCAGTAATGATTTATTTTCTTTCTTGTATTACTGGTACTTTTCATGACATTGTTAGTAGCAGTTCACATACAATTTCTCTTTCTCATACCTCAATATGGCCGCTATTTGGAAATAAAATGTGTTATTGCGGGTTGATTTGCAAGAACAAATATATAGCTCTGCTATATTGCAGGCAAGGTGTTAGGGAGAAACTAGTGGTGCTTCCACAGAATATGCTTTATCGCAACATTATTAAGCTCTGCAATTTTCGAAAATTCAGAGTTGAACGAAAATCAGGTCTTCGTCATTTTTTATGTATCCCCTATCCTATCTGAGAAATAAGTAATCGAAAAATTTTGAGTAATTTTTTAGAAAAATTGAAAATATGTTTTCTTCTTGCGTTTAAATTACCCGCGAGGATCAAAATATCCGTTTCAAATTTGAAGGACCTCGAGTTCGGCCAGATCGTTTGGGGAATATCAATTTTGGAAAAAAATGTATGAACGGTTTAGACGCTAGCGTTGACCACAGACGTTTTATCAATGTTTCGCTATCAAAGTCCCACAAAATGTGGATTCTAACTACACATGTCGGCCGAAGTAATGTTTTGCATTAGTAGTTCTATTAGAAACAAGATGTATCCATGCTTTTCAAATCAGGGTCACACAATATGAGTTTTCGTGACGAAAAATAACCACTTTCCTGTGCAGCACATTCATACTTCACTTTTACTTCGTAAGAAAGTAGTAGGTGAGAAAGTAAAATTAGATATTTTAATTATCCTTCAATTGGCAAACTGTGATTTGTGTTGTACATAATTCTAGCAACCTTCAGGAAACAAAACCGCCCACCGAGGCTACGTGTCATGTCTCATAGCCATTAAATCATTCTTGTTCTTATCAGCACGCAGCAGACTGTACAGTTCCGCACATTAAACCTACTCGTATTTCTTACTTTAATAGAATTCTTGGAACCGTCCATTACCGAGGTTTGCTAGAAAGATCCAAGGGTAAAAACAAATTCCACTGAACTTTTGCATCCTCTCCACAGCGTAATTTTAAAGAATATTTGTGAGACACTGTAGAAGTGCCCAGTATATTAATGTTTATTTAATAATTTATTATTATATTACATCGTTTTATTTATTGTGCTATTATTGTGTTGACCGAAATAACTTATATGAAAAACATTATTTGAACGCATCACTAAAAATCCATGAATTTGTGTTACAGTCTATTCCGCACACATTGAGTCAAAACTAAAAATCCAATCATGTTTGATTAATGAATTTGTTTTGCAATATCCGGAAATGTTTGCTCATCTTGATACTGTTGTTCCATTTTGCATATTCTACTTTGACGTTTCTCTTGTAAAGCATAATGGAACCATCTGGAATGATTATTCTTCATACCCAAATATAAACAAAATATTTGAAATGAATATTTCAGACTTCACTTTTGACCCAAAACTAAAAAAACTTTATATTACCAAAATTCTAAGCTCTAAATTACTATAATTTCCAATGCATCATTCACATTTCATGTAAAATCTATATATTTAAAACATTGAGGGTTTTCGTTCAGAAACTCGTTTTAGATTTCTATTCAACCAAATTTTGTGATTTGTTTTATAAATAAAAGCTAAAGGGTTCTAGATGTCTTATTTATTGCGTTTACCAGTCGATTATAACTAGTATAACACTAAGTATTAGAAATATCTTCAAATTAATAAGAACGAACGCTCATCTGCCGACATTTGTATGACGTCATTTTGTTGAGCGAGTTGCAATCGAAATCACACTTGTGTTGATGTCTTGCGCTTGTCCATTTTGAAGGGTTTCCGCAAGTGTTAGTTCATATTATTTGCAAACTATTTAAGAGGGATCGGAAGTGAAACTGCAGTGGTCGGTGGCGCCGCCGCTGCTCGGGGCGAGGAGGCGCTGGGCGCAGCGGCGCCGTGGGGCCCGTGGGGCGAGGGCGCTGCGGCGGCGGCACAATGGCGGAGGGCGGCGTGCGCTGCGTCAGCGCAGACGAGGGCCCTCCACGCCGCCTGAATAGCGCCCCCGGCCCGCGGCGCCGCGCCCGCCCAGCCTGCCCACCGCGCCCTGGTCCAGGCCATGGCCACGGCTCGGCCCTGGCCTCCGCCCCGGCCCCGGCCCCGGCCAAGACCTCGGCCCAGTCCACGACTCTCGCCCCTGCTCTGGCCACAGCTCAGGTTCCGGCCCCGGACCCTGCCCAGTCCGCGGCTCTCGCCCCTGCTATGGCCACGGCTCAGGTCCCGGCCCCTGCACTGCCTCGGCCCCGGGCCCTGCCCAGTCCACGGGTCTCGCCCCTGCTCTGGCCACGGCTCAGGTCCCGGCCCCTGCACATGCCTCTACCCCGGGCCCTGCCCAGTCCACGGGTCTTGCCCCTGCTCTGGCCACGGCTCAGGTCCCGGCCCCTGCACATGCCTCTGCCCCGGGCCCTGTCCAGTCCACGGGTCTCGCCCCTGCTCTGGCCACGGCTCAGGTCCCGGCCCCTGCACTGCCTCGGCCCCGGGCCCAGCCCAGTCCTCGGCTCTCGCTCCTGCTATGGCCACGGCACCGACGCCTGCCACGGCCACGGCTCCAACCATGGCCATAGCAACCACAACGGCCCCGGCCCCGCAGCTCACCTGCCCTGTCACACGCTCTCACGGCCATACTGCGCACACTTGAAGCGTCTTACCGCCTTGGTCATCGCCGACAGCTAGCAGGAACTCCTTACAAGGTTATTTCTAGTAGTTTCTATTTACCATCATCGCCCTTCATACTGGTACTCTTCTGTTCGCGTGTATTTGCCTTCGAATTCAGTTAATGTATTCTATTTATTCAGGTTTCTTTTCTCGCGAATAGCAAATTTTGCTCGCGCCATCTTGGGCCACGCAGGACATGCACTTGCACGGGCTCAATATCTTTTATCACGTTGCAAGTCTTGCATGTAACTAATCAGGGGGAATCAGCATTAAGCTGAATCCGATTTTTATACCGCAGGGTTGTTAGTCCTGGGGGATGGAAGATGGAATGATGATGATAATGAAGGATGAATGGACAGCACACACAGACATACACAAACACATCCATGCCTGAGGCGAGACTGGCTATTATTATTATTATTAATTTTATTATTATTATTATTATTATTATTATTATTATTATTATTATTATTATTATTATTATTATTATTATTTAGTTTGTAGAATCCCCAGTCAGAACTAAAGCCATCCCCATCTTGCTCTGAACCATTCTGTCCGGAGCGCCTCTAATCGATTGGCCCAACAATTCACTTCAGAACGACAAGCCAACTGCATGGTAGCAGTTTGATATATGCACACTTGATACCCTTGTTCAGCAGTTACGGTTTTCATGCGTATTAACACGAACTAAACAGACTTGGCAGATTTCTTACAACAGGAGTAGAGTTATTTTTGCGTGAAATTTAGACTTTTTTTTACAATTATTGTCAAAAATCGTCTCCAAATTTTTCTTTAAAATTTCCCTCGCATCAAAGAAAGGTAAAAAAGTTTTTCAGTAACATTTCCGACGCCTCTGTATTTTAGACAATTTCAAATATTAGCATTGTAAAACTACAAATTTGCAGAAAGAGATTTTTGTCTTCAAGTAAATCTGTTCTCAAAAATCAGATCTTTGCAAAAGGCAAAGTAAATTGTTTCGAAAACACGATTTTTTTCGCGTAATTTCTGCTTGAAGCTAATGCAAATTATAATTTGCATTAGCTTCAAATATGGTTTAAAAATATATTAACTACACTTAGATGCAGCATAAAAATGGCATTGTATGTAGTACTTGCAAATGATTCAAGTATTTTATCATAATGTTCAATCTCTTTCAAAAAAAATTGGGTTAATCGAGACAGCTTTAAAGAACGATGTAAGTTAAATAAATGTTTGGAAAACATTTTGACATGACACGTTATTTACAATACAATTCTAGTTAACAAACCATGCGTTGTTGTACGTAATGTATCGGAAATGTAGTACCTCTTGATGTGTGTCTCAGTATTAAGTGATTATAATCGATTCCAAACTGTCATAGAAAAGAATGAAATACAAAGACCTTACCAAAGAGGTCAGTTGGATGTGGATTGTAAATACTGATTTTTAATCATTATTATTGTCCTGATGTTTCTATCCCTTCAATTTAAAGATGAATTTATCTCAACTTCCACCTCCAGGAAGGTTTACAACATTCGATATCTTGTATTACACCGGGCATCACATATTCTCTGGAGAATGTTGTAAAATTCTCCTGCATCGGGTATTCTTTTCTTCAAAGTTTGCAATGCGCCTTACAATAAATTTGGAATGTAACCAAAAACATTTGTCGTGATAATTGATGCAACGTTTACAATTACAATAATAACAGTAGTAATAATAATAATAGTAACAATAATAATAATAACAATAATAATAATACATAGCAGTCGGAAATTGTCTGAAATCCCTTTAAATTCTCGCTTGTCTCATATTGAATCTATTTATTAGCCGCATTACTTTTAAAGTTGAGAGAAAATACAATGAAATATTTTTGAATCTTGTTCTGTCAATTTTCGAATCATGGGCAGTTATGCCACCATATTGAGTAACGTTTATTTGTAGATTGTAAATTTCACGATGATTTTTGCGATAAAGAACTGAAGGGTGGTGGCGTATTTCTGTCTTCAGATTCGGATTCAGTGCGTCGACATACATAGATAAACATGTGTTAAGTCTTTTGGTCTAACAACACCCCCCCTAAAAAAATAAATACAAAAACAAAAAAACATTTTACAGTGTTGTTTTGCGATTTAAAAACGTGGAGGGTGATAGCGCAGTTCTGGCTTCAGATTCGGATTCAGCGCGTTTACCACATTACAGGGATGTCATATTGAATGCGAGGAAATTACCACGAATCATCTCTCTGTTTAATACACTAAGGGTTTTCGTTTAGGAAAAAATGAGCATTCTATTCAACCAATTTTCCTGATGTTCGCTTTAAATGAAGTTCGTTGTCTTAGTAGTTTTGTTTTGCAATTTGCAATTGATCTATCATATGCAGTCAATTTTAGTGAGTTTTTTAAGTTAATTAGATTAATAAGCATTTTACTAGATAAAATTAGTGAGTCTACATAAACCTACAGCCCAACAATCATCTGAGATGTATCTTTACAAAAAAAATGTTCAGGGTTTATAATTATGTGATGCATTAGGTTTTCAAGTTTCAGTAGTTAGTAGAATTTCCTACTATATTCCCGAAATACTACATGTACAGATCTTGGTAAATATAAAATATTTGGATTACAGTTTCAGAAATATGTTTTTGTAGCTCTGAGTTCACAGTGAGTAGTGATTAAATTGTTCAAGCATTTTTAATCCTGTAGTGTAATTAATATTGGATAATAACTACTGAACGACATGAAAAAAAATTGAAGTTTTCAGTTTTCCGTATCGGGCACGTTTTGCAGTTGCAACTTTTCTTCGGGTCTTTAGTGTGATGTAATTGGCGAAGAGAGGGAGGGTCCCATTCCGCGTAAGGCATGTTCGGAAAGTACTGTAAAATGCCGGAGTTCCCCTACCTTCCATATACCACCACATATCCTTCTTACAACAGATATAGGTACACTACCTCAGATTCAGCTATATGCAGCCGAGAAGGACCTATAAGCAATTTCGGCAATTAAAATAAAATTAAAACTGGTTGAGATGGGCTTCCGGTTCATCTCTGGCAGCCGAGGAGGAGAGGGTCCTATTCCGGCATCCTTAAAAGGAAATATCATCACTCTTCCAAAACACTTTAAAAAAATACGCGAAATTTAGTTTTTATGAGGAAATGTCAAAAAGTTACTCTTCATGTGGAATAAGTTTTTATCTTCGAGATTACACCAACTGCCGTTTGACGGCAGCTGCATCGCTATTTCGTGGACAGGTATCGCCATTTATTTTCATGGAATAAACAGGCAGGAGTTTTCAGGCAACCCTGAAAACTCATATTTAGAAAATAAATTTTAATAAATTAAAAATCAAGACACTTAAAGATATTTTTGGTACGACATACAATGCGATCAACACCAGGCGACTGCTGGAGCGGTACCCTAACAAACGGGCCACGGAACGCGCGCGATCTTTCCTTCCTCTTCCTTTTCCTATCCTCCCCCCTTGCACTACACTACCACTCATGCCGGGAAACCGGTCGGGAGTTTAGAGGTCGTCCCTGCGGAGGTGGTGCCCAGCTGCTGGAAGATACCTGCTTGGAGAAAATCTCTCTAGCCGACGGTAGATCGGCGCCGGATCTTGCCATCCAGCGGGAGAAGAACAGTGCCACCTCCCGAGAGAGAAAAAACAAGCACTACAATTAATCATCAATAGAATATCCCGGGAACCTGTGGAGAATGGGAAGATTACGGATGTTATGATGGGTGAGTCGACTACAGAGCGGAATGATTTGAAAGGAACCTGCTAAAGACATACAGCAACAACATCAAATACAGCAACAATTAAGAATCTCACAAAACCCATCCACATTGTGTTACTATCTGGACGGGTACAAAATCTCCTATTTTCTTTATTGTTAAGAATTTTAGTGCGAAAACTAAAAGGTGAGAATATTTGTTTTCCAAATATATATATATATATATATATATATATATATATATATATATATATATATATATATATATATTATTGAACAAAAAAAGTATCATGGGAGAAGGAGAACGAGAATTTGCAGACTTATAAGTTAGGAAAATTATATAAACCTACAATAAAACACATATTGTGAAAACAAGAAAAATGACAATAATATCTGGATATGTCTATCAATTGTATTATTTATTCAGGACTCTCCATGTGAGTTCTTTGGTACAAGAATAGTTAACTAGACATTTCACAAAAATATAATAGAAAATGTACAGAATATAGAAGAGTTTCATTGATCTATGTCCAGTATTTAAGTTTAGAATATACATTACAAATTAGATACATATATACATTGCATATAAATATTGACATTAACTTACAGTCTCAACAGGTTTAGAATATTTGGTTCTTGCACATTTTTTTGCTGATGCTGCCAAGTTGTTTGATACTTGAATGACAGCGAGATAATTAGGTTTAGATATTTCACATTCATTTTTATCAATTTTTACAGGGTATTTAAACACCTCTTGTTAATCAAAATAGGTCTGCTTCTCCGTCATATGTTAAAATTTGCGTTGAAACGTTTAATGTAAAATATGAACAAATGTCACAACGCGTATAAATATAATTTACATTTTGCTCACCATTTTAAGACAGCGACATTTGAGTCTCTTCGGTAACACATTACATACAAATATATTTACTTCATTTATATAAATCTGCTAAATATTTTAGTACACCAAAAGATCAGTAATAAAAACTCTATTGGATTATATGGAACATAAAGTACAATTGTCTTATATCGATTATTGCTTTTAACACATCATTCGGTTTGGAAAGAAAAACAAAAATGCTGATTCTCTGAAAGAATTATGATGTCCGTTGCAATCCTTCTATTCTAATACTGGAAAGGCCTAAATAGATAAAACAAATATCTAAGAAAGTTGATTGTGCTAGAGGGATCAAAGTGGCGCAGGTACACTGCATTGTGGCGGAGTGAAACAACCGTACAGGTTTTTGCGAAGTAATGCTTCCTGGAGGGGGAGACATTTCACTGCTTACTCACATGACATTTGACTAGCTAAGATGCGTTCTGGGCTGGTTTTAACTGAAGGCCGTATTTTTGTAATTGCCACAAAGTGGGAAAATATTTTCCCAGATTTGAGGAAAACGGAGGATTAATCCTAAATGGTGAAATATTAATGTTTTTCGTGGCCTTTTCATTAACTAAGTACAAAGGCAGGTAGCAGATTTGTTTAGAGAAAATTCCTTATTAAAATGAGAACTGTAGAATAAATTTTTTATATGACATCATATCCTTATAATTTACCACACTTATTCACACAGCAATAAAGAAACAATAATATTGTAATGTGTGATTTTGTCGTGTCCCTTTAGAACACCATTTCAAGTTTCACATTTTTCTCTTCGCGCCGTAACATATTTCATAACCATTATATATCAAAACACGCACATTGCACATTGCTTAAAATTCATGTACGTGAAGAAAATTAAAGACCACAAGAACAAATAAAATCATACTTGTAGGACAGAAAATAAATGAAATTGAATTCTCATGAACGCATTGAAGTTTAAATATCTTGATCTTTCCTTGACCTGTCGACAAACAATTTTCGTATCAAAACTCTTTGCGCTCTTCAAATGCAATAAAAGATCACAACAATAAAGATTGATTTGACTTATGAAGTAAGGAACCTGGCCTGCAGTCGTAATAGAATCACATTATTTTCACCAGTGGCGAAAGGTAGTTGTTAAGAGCCCGAAGTATACTATGAACTTGCTTTCGATTCCAGCTGGACAAACATTATTGCTCGTTCAGTGAAAAAATCTCAAAAATTTCTCATTCAACCAATCCATCAACATTCACTATTAACCATTTCATAAAGTGTAACATTAGAAAGCTACTACACGAAGGGCAAGCAGCTTTTTATTAAGTTGCCCAATATTGCCGATTTCGATTTTATTATTTGTAACTGTTTGGGATAGGCTTTTCCTATTCTGAAACTGACGGACTTAAAAAAATAAGTACTCTCTGTTAATAAACTTTTCTAAAGTGTGAGAAATTTCGTTGCATGGGGTATCTAAAAAATTCTAAAATTCTACAACAATAAAATATAAATACTGAAAGCAATTATTCAAATTTTAAAATTAAAATTTGCTATCAATTTTTGACACGGCGTTTGTTTATATAAAAAATCATGAGATCAAATAAAAATAAAACATGTACTAACAGACTTTTCGAGTCAAAAACAACATACCCGAAATTCATTCCTTACATGATTTCGCGACACATCGTCCCATTTGAGACAGTCGCTTTAACTCCAAAGTTGAAGTTCGTCCAGCTAGAATCGTGATTGTGCCCAGTGGGCGGCGTGGGGTCCTAGCTCGTGACTGCGCCGGGCGACGTGTTGCACCAGGAGATCTGCGGAGAGCGCTCGCAAGTCACCCAGGGCGTCCAGGTGCGGCCCCAACGCTGCGGGTCGGCGTTCGCCAAGTCCATGTTGCCGTCCGTCTGCGGCACGAGGTTCTCTGCATGTGCCCGGATGCGCTCCTGAACACAGAAATGTAGCTTCATTTTGTTAACCTGTCCTTTTGCTAGTTGTGGTAGGTGTAGAACCAAAGGTTGGGATTGCTATTTTGTAAGCGACACTGTACAATGAAATCTGTAGTTCGTATACGGAAGCATATTCGAGTAAGTTTTCTATTACTCGAGAGCAAAAATTTCTAGTTTTCTAATGTTTCTAAGCACTATCTGTTAATTATTTTATTAATCATTCAACTATTTAAGTGTAAATAAAAGATGTCTGGTATCAACGATACCAGACAACATCTTTTATTTACACTTATATAAGAAGGTATCTATATTACCAACGATCTAATTAATAATTCAACTATCTGCAGAAAATAGATGTCGCAGGGCTTCTGTAGTTTTAGAAGTGTCACATAGAGTTTTTTTAATATTATGTTTAAGAAAATAAACCAAATAAAATGAAAAATGAAGTCAAAACTCAAACCAAAATAAAATCAAAACCGAACTCTTTATTGTCATCCGCAGCTCCTGTGATTCGTAAATAATTGGGCTAAGAACACAAGATTTGTCATTCGTCCGATACATTATAGTATGAAATTTATATGTAGTATGTAAGAACAATCAAGGAAATTTCTGTTTTATAGCTTAGAGTTTGCTTCACCCATTTGCTGGAAATTCATCTCATTTTTTCAGATTTACGTCAGATTTGAAGATCGCGGATCTGATGCAATTGTGCATTCAATATCATCTTCAGAATAAGCGTCTTCAAAACAAGTTTTCCCGAAACAGTACAAAGTTTTTCTTACCTGTTTCTTTCGAATAGAGAAAAGCTTTTTTAATAATATGGCACAAGTCCATTATTAATTAAAATCTTTGAAATTTCGAAAGTAGCCAGTTTCCACACCTACGTTATTGAAGATATAGAATAATTCCTCAGTGCAATGTATTTCTCAATTTAAGATCATTAAAACCTTTAAAATAATTATCCTTCAAAATATTAGTAGTTTAGGACTAATTTTAAGTTACATGGATTGAGTTTTTCAGGTAACAGCAAAATGCTAAGAAGATAGAAGCTGCTTAGAATTACGTACTTATTAATACAGTAAAATATGTCTAAACCGTAACCTGAACAATCCGGACACCAGTCTTAATTTCTCCGGCCAGTGAGGTTAAATTGGTATTTTACACAGCATAAATCGGAACTTGTCCAACGCGGAAATGGAACAGTTTTTCTTGTCCTACAGGGGAGGGGATCCTATATGGAACGGAATTCCTGTAAATTGGCAGAAAGATGCGAGATATTCTTAATGAAATGAATGCATCTGCAAGTCTGTTTTAAATTCACCATACCTGTGACGCGTGATTTAGTCATGGCAGGCACACAGTGAAGGCTTCAGCTGCCAGCGTAGAATTCGGCCTTGGGCCATACGGGAATTCTCTCTCTCCCTTTCGTCTCTCTGGGGGTGGGAAGATGTACGGGCATGGCTTCTATTCAAGCATCTTCCTGCCCGCGTTAAAAATCGTAACCCCTCGGTCAGTGACACACAGCTCAAGGCCATGCAAGGATATCAGAAATTCATAGTACTCTAGGCTGTTACTCATTTGGCGTTGAGTCAGCAACCAGTCCGACTGCAGCCACTAAGCAGTGATGTAGTGTGTATTTATTGTGTTACAGAACCAGTTTAACAATAATTGAAAAAACATAAGATTCCAACTATAGATGAAAATGCCAAATTTACTGGAGGAAAATAAACTCAGAAGCAGTGAATGAAAAATATTTAATATTAATTTATTAGTGATTTCCATCCACCAATAAATAACCATAAATGTTATACGTTAATTATAATTATTTCATATAATTAACTAGTTTTAGGGCGGAAATATCAATATTACAAGTGCCATTAAATGGGCAACCCTGCATTAAACGGAAGCCATACTAAACCGGATTTTTGTCCCGATCAATTCCGGCTTATATTTTATTGAACTGTAATGTGTTTTCAAAATTATGAAAGAGTATGTGCTTTTATACCTTCACTTGTTTTATTTGGAAAATATGGTTTCGTTGAACAATCTCTGCCACACTTTTTGTATTTCATATGTAATATAAAACGTGCAAAACGGTTTTTTGTTCCAAGAAGTTTGTGTTATAATATTGATGATGTCGTCGAAAATGATTTGATATGGTCAATAAACAAATGGCGGTATATTGCGTATCACTAAGTTACACATATGGCATTGCCCCTGGTTGGTAGGCAAATAATAATGCACTGGTGTTTGGCGGGTTCACGAAATCACAGTGGGACAGATCATCATGTCTGTGAACGTCACAACATCGATGCATGGCCGGTTGCCTATCAATCACGTGCAAATGCAACATAACTTCAACAATCGTTATTTCCCACAATTCGCCCATTATTTCATAGAATACCTTGCTACCTTTGTCCCTCCCCTCGTTAAGTGTTAAGGGAATCTTGGCTTTTCTTTCGCCGGACTTTGAATTGCAATGGTTTCCTTCCCGAAGATCCAACGAAACAACATAAGTGAGACTACGCGTCGTGCTGGCGGGATATTAAGGGAAGTGTGCGTCGTACATACTCTAGATTCCTCAAAAGAACTGTTATGGAACATAGAATAATAGGGATAAGTATAAACTCGTCTGTTTATGCTTGTTATCATGGAATAATGAAATCAATAAGATTCCATTTAAAAAGCGTATTTTGGTCAGTATCTTTTAAATAAATTAGTGTTGCTGACACAGCACATATTTTCTTGTATTATTTCTAAATTTGCAATTTTTCAAAATTCAGAGATTCAAAGAAAATTAGACTTGCGCCATTCTTTTAAGCGTCCCTTGTTCTAACAATTCAAAGAAAAAATATTACGCGTTTTTGAGCAAATGATGATTTCGCATTAATTTCAAGCAAAAATTACGCCGAAACGACTCATTTTTGAGAAAATTGTTCATGACATTTTTTTAAAGATCTGATTTTTCTATTTCATTTAACACAAACATTTCTATTTTCAATATTTTACTTTTCAATGCTGTTCTTTTGGAATTTTCGAAAAAAAATAGAATTTGCTGGAAATTGAACTGGCGCCATTTTTTCGTTCTATAACACAGAAGGAGAACATTTCAAGAAAATTTTGCGGCCATTTTTGAAAGAATTGTTTAAATAATAAAATTGCCTAGATTTCTCGCAAAAATTACTTATATTTTTGAAGAATTGTTTATGATCTTATTTCAAGATCTGTCATTAAAGATGAGATTACATTCCTGAAAAAGTATATTTTCAATTTATTACGTGTAGAAAGACGCCGAAAATATTGAATATTTCCAATTTCGATGAGAAATTTTGAATTTTTTGAAATTTTTTGATTGAAAACGAGAAAATTTTGTTTGAAGTGAAATATATCTTTAAAGAATGTCATGTACTACGTTTTGACAAAAGCGAGTAGTTTTTGCGTTTTTTCTGCTTGAGATTTTTTCGACAGATAGAACAAGTGGAATTTACAAAAATAGCACATGTCTAATTTTCGTTGTACACTCTGAATTTTTGAAAATTGCAAAATTTAGAAGTAATGCGAAAAAAATGTGATGTTGCAGATTCACTAATTTGCATCATACTTTCACATTCGCCAGCGCGATTGTTATTTAAATAATATTTAAACTCGTTAGTCAATTTACATAGCGCCCATAGTGATGTGTTCTGTAGAAATATTTATACCAATTAGAATTATTTTCTATAACTAGGAATGGAAAAACCATTGCAGAGAGTAAATCATTTAACGTTTGAACTTTAAAAATAAGATTCTCACTACAACTATTACACTAATAATAAAATTTTTAATTTTAATTGTAGTTGTATATAACATTTTACATATCAAACAAAAATTCAAATAATTTTCTAAAATGTAAAATTATCTGCTACAAAGACTAATTCTTTCAGTACATTTCTAATTATATCTGTGAATAACATGTACAATGAAGTTTCACTATGCATTTTTGTTTACGTACCAGTAGGTTTCGCACCACATCAGGATGTTGATCTGCCACGTTTCTCTCTTCACAGGGGTCATTAACAATGTCAAATAGGCAGAACTGTTCTGGCCTCGTTATAACACAATTACTACCTGCACCTAGAATATTAGAGAGTTAATTGAGAATATCTTGATCAAGAGCTCTAGCATGGCTACATTGCAAAGAATCACTCATTAGCTCTTGATACACAAAAACTGAACATCAAATAATAAACATACACTGCAGAATGCTGCATACACTGCAGACATACACTACACCAATTGAAAGCAGTGATATCTAGAAAAACTTTATCGTTTGTTATCGATTTTGAAAACGTAGATAGCGTATATGACAATTAAAATAAAATGACAATAGAATAATTCAATATTTACTTTAGGGCCTTTCATTCTTCAATTGTTTTGTTTGGGTTTGTTTGATTTGGAACACAAATTAACACACAAAATATCGAAAATAGGCTGAGAAGGAAACTTTATTAAAATATTGCAAATTCAATTAATTTCGGTCTCAAAGAAGAAATTAGGCTTCCGGATTCTTCAGTATATTTACAATACTACACGTCACAAATAGCGTCGTATTGCTTTACTGCCGATGTTTTCTAGATATCAAAACTGCTCATGAATAATTTTGGAGTCGGTATGGAAGAGATCGTACCTACAACAGTTGTAGTTGATCGTTTCAATGTATTACACTAATTAACTAAATTATGACGGTCTGTTTAATAGCAAATTTATCTGCCTTTGAAACGCAGACCTACAGCAATTCCGTGCGGAATGTATTCAACAAGTTCTTAATAAATTTTCGTACGCACGTAGAAATGCTTATTTTCCTTTCCACAATTTGTTCTCTAATTTACC
This sequence comes from Teleogryllus occipitalis, assembly GCA_011170035.1. Taxonomy (NCBI): domain Eukaryota; kingdom Metazoa; phylum Arthropoda; class Insecta; order Orthoptera; family Gryllidae; genus Teleogryllus; species Teleogryllus occipitalis. The sequence continues at coordinate 515,554 of BLKR01000199.1, read as the reverse complement.
ACTCGTCAATTGGTTCATAAATTATATGTTATTACGCTCGGGACATTGTTCAATTTGCTGGAAACTAAGTACTCTAACCAATAAAGATAAAAGTAGTGATACCGAGTCCGCGAGCTGTTCCTTGCAAACTGCGTGAAAAGAACACAAGGTTGGAAAGATAATGTATTTACATTTCGTTTCTTGTGGAATAGCCACGTTAAGATTGTAAGTTGTTGATACCATTCTAGTATTTTTTGTATCGTTTCCTCAGATTTACGTGATTTCAACGTTCATTACATATTGATTTTGAATAATGAAGCCTGAATTAAATGAGATTGAGATCAATCAGAGACCTTCGTGTAATTATATCCGAACAATTTGATTTTTTTATTTTCCTACCCTACATAGAGCGGAAGTTACATAATATGCACGGGATATGGCCTGTTTTTAGACAAAAGACAAGTCCCTGATACCAAATAAGTAGATTTTTCATGCCACGTTAGATTGTTTTTTATATTATCGTAAAATAGAGGTTTGGAAGAAACGTCAGTCGGTTCGTCCGCACGCACGTACGTACGTACGTACGTTTGTCCGTACATCTGTCTCGTCCGTCCGTGCGCACGTCCGTCCATGTGCTCGTCTGTCCGTGTATGCGTGCGTGCATGCGTCCATTTGCGCAACAGTCCGTCCGTCAGCGTGTCCATCGTTTTATCCAGATATCCGTCTGCCTGTATGTCTCACTGTCTGGCTGTTTCCCCGGCTGCCTGTCCATGATGTGAGGTGTTCGGCGTGTGATGTTCAATGACTTATGTGCGAAGTGCGGCGTGCAGTGTGCGGTGTGCACTGTGCGGAGTGCAATGTGCGGCGTGCGATGTGCGGCGTGCGATGTGCGGCGTGCGATGTGCGGCGTGCGATGTGCGGCGTGCAATGTGCGGCGTGCAATGTCTGGCGTGCGATATGCGGCTTGCAATGTGCGGCGTGCGATGTGCGATGTGCGGCGTGCAATGTGTGGTGTGCGGTGTGCGGTGTGCGGTGTGCGATGTGCGATGTGCGGCGTGCGGTGTGCCTCGTGCGGAATGGGATGTGCAGTGTGCGATATGCAGCGTACGATGTGCGGCGTGCGATGTGCGGCGTGCAATGTGCGGCGTGCAATGTGCGGCGTGCAATGTGCGGCGTGCAATGTGCGGCGTGCAATGTGCGGCGTGCAATGTGCGGCGTGCTCCATGGCCGGCGGGTCGAGCAGGCGGCGCGGGCCCAGGACGTGGGCAATGGCGCGGCCCGCGCGGCTGCCCCACACGTGACGCGCGCCGATGGACGGGGTGCCCCACTGCACGCCGCTGTCGCCGTAGTAGTCGTTGTACTCCGCCGACTTGATGCCTGCGCCACAACACTTGCTCAATTAAGACAGAGTTTCCAAATCAATCGTAGGCAATCGATGAAACAAAAGAAAATTCTCAGTACATGGCACATTAGTTCTTCATTAGTAAAAAACATGGAACGATGTTTCGTGGATTAATGCAACTTCATATTTAGGTATACCTTTGAATTCATAATGAAAAACTTCAGATGGATGACATTTAAATTATATTATTTTCTATTATAATAATATATATGAAGATCTCCTTAGAAATTGAAAGAAAACTATGCAGGTTCCGGCCTTCGAATGGTGTCTATGGTTTCAAAAAATACTTCGTAACTCGGGAAAGGTACAAACAAACATACACACACATATTCATATAGAACTGAAGAAAACAACAAAAACCATGTAGTCTCTGGCGATGTCAGAAATGTCCTTGGTTTCGTTAGATACCCAGAAACTCAACAATAATCAAAAACACTGAAACCGATTCCATCTAGACTGAAGAATGCAAATATTTGGTTCAGTTATTCTGCCTATTCTCATTCTCCGTGTACTCACTGAATTATCTTACTCACCATTTACGACACAACTGACATCATGAGACAGCAAGGCTCCTAGGAAGATGACGCCTGCCATTACAAATTTGCTATTTGGAACTGCAACTTTTCTAAATTGTTTGTATGCAAAGAATTGTTGTATTGCCAAGACATAACATGTCTTGGCAATATTCGTGCAGAATAATTTTATTAAAACATTTAATATATTTTAGTGTATTTTGTTTGTTGTTCGGGGAAAGTAAAGTAAAACAATTTTGGTGGTTTCTTGAGAAGCATTTTTGATGCTACAGGCTACTAGTTAAAATAATTTGCTCAATGAAATAAATTGAAAATTTATTTTGATGTTAATTTTTTTAAGTAGAAGAAAAGGCGAGAAAGAAGTTTCGTAAGGATAAAAAAGCATTTTTTTAATTTCCATCTTCTTCACATAAAAATTGCGACACGTATGGTTAAGGAGCCGCAAAATGAGCTAATAATATTATAATCGGGATAGATCCCAGATTTTGTATATTTTGTGCGAAAATATTTTTTTCGCTTTTTCAAGTATCGTAGGCGCCGACGAATCTGTATCACACGGAGTGAGCAATAATTTGTCTTAAGGACACAACTCCTCCGACGTCTATTTCTCCATCCACAATTATCGAATCCTAGTCTATGAAAAAATTGCAAAATTCTCACTTAAGTGATATGCCTAATTGTCTCCATTCCCTTATATTAGATTTAAGCATGTGCAAGTTAGTAGGAAACGTCTGAAAACATATGTAAAGTACAATGTTTTACTAACTATGTGTTAATAAAAAATAAAATAAATAAGAAATAAAGACATTAACGTTAGTTATCAGCTGCTAAAAGTAGGCTTTGACTTAATGCTCATACCCAAAAATGTTCACAATTGTCTTCTTCCCTTTGACACCCTTTGACATGCAACTTGTTTTCTACATGCAAGCATCTTTATTACTAATTTCCAATGCGTGCAGAAACTAAAAGAAAGCGTTGCAACTTCCGGTCGTATGAGAAGTGTATTTGATTTCCTTGGATACCCAGTAACTCGGGAAAAATCTAAAAACTATTAAACAATTTTGATTTTGACTAAAGAATGCAAATAAACGATTTGTTTTCGCCAATATCATACTGCGCATACCGAGAGAGTTATCATTCTCTATGCGTGACTGCTGAATCTGACGCCAGGAGAAAGCAAGACTACGGAAGAGACGGGTCCGCTATGAAATATTATCTATTCACGTGCACCCTTATAGCACAGCAACTTTTGTGATATTCTTGGAATGTATAGAACTGTTGTAATGTGTATTCGTAAATGTTATACTATGTTATTGCAATATTTTTTAATTATTTGCAGTGTTGTACGTAACTATTTTTTGTTTTGTTTTTCTTGAGCAGTTTGAGTGTTAATGTTTTGTATAACAATGTCAAGTGATTCTGTTCAACAACATTTTTTCTGCTGGAGGCTACTCTTCTTGAAAAAATGTTCGGTAGTCATTACCAAGCGCGTTTCTCAGAGCCCTCAAAATGTGCTCATAAATTCGCTTATCCTGCACATCAAGATTAAGAAATGACATAGGTATTTGTGCACTTCTGTTTAAGCACTGCTGTAAACATGAACCATACAGATAAAACGTTCACCTATTGCCTCGAACATTACTCCATAACGTCATATTTATGGGAAAAGTGGTCGCAGTCGAAAGTAAATTAAGATGAAGTCCACTGATGTTTCTGAACTTAGCTAGAAGGCAATCATGGCGCAATCTAAAGAGACTCTCGATTTCTAATGTGTCGCACCATTTGATTCTTTACTTTCTCAGCATTGTTCTGAGACACACGTAATGTAATTGATACTAATAGTGCAAATTTCATCCCAGGGAGAGTTGATCACATGAATATAAATTATATTTACAACCAGTTCTGACGCATATTTTCTGAAGGATCTGAACAACTGGAAACCTCTGTTTTGCAGTTCATTATATTTCAGAACTTGTAAGTGATATCTGCCTATCAGTTGATTGGACAATGTATAGTATATTATTTTAGCATTTAAAGTTGCTTCAAATATTTTATGTAATATCCAAGACATCAAGCCAAAAGTCTTAAAGTATCGATTCTGCCTGCCGACGATCTCTTGTAATAATATACAACACTACTGAAAATTTAAGAATTAAAAATGATTAAATCTGCAATCTGCCCAACGGATATCTTAGATTAACAGTAGGTGCACCATGGTATGTCCGCAACTCCCAATCCCATACAGACTTTCACTTAAATATTTTAACTGAGCATATTGTTCACCTAGCACACAATTCCTTTTCCTATCTTCATTCTTCTTCATCAACCCCCAATTTTGCACTTAGGAAGAGATTTTCCATGACCTACACTTCTTCTTGACCGGATGTCTCTCACACGTCACCTTTTAAAATTCTCCTTTTAAAGGCTATAAAATAGTCTAAACTATTTATGACAGGATTTATCACAAATATGTAGTGCAATGTGGAAAACTTCTCAAGAGTTACTTCCGAAGAAAATGTAAACAAAAGCTGTAAAGCCCTAAGGACTGGCCAGTACACGGAAGTTCATAAAAAAGAAAGATTAAATGAGTGATATAAGGTATGTTTCCCAACGGCTTCTGTGCAATCGAATATCCAAAGAATTGTCAGTAAACAAATATGTTTTTGGCGATAATACCTTGAACTAGTTTCCAGGGGCCTACGATGATAGCTGAGGCATTTTGTACCTCGTCGATGTTGATCAGCGTTTCGTTACGCGCTGAAGTTTCTTGTTTACCCGTCAACCAGTTCCATTGGTTCACACCATCAAGAGGTTGGACCAAATCTTCGTTGTTTCCTCCTGCAATCGTTAAATTTCTGTTAGAATTGCTCTAAAACCTAAAACAGATATTCCGTGTCATTCATTCCTCTTCCACAATTTTCGAGATATTAAGAATAATGGTTTCAAAGTTAAACGCTTTAAAACTCACAGTAATTTATTTACATGGGAGGCTAAAATATTATTTTATGTTTAAGTGAAAAGTTATGTAGTCTTGACGAAGAAAAGAGACGTTTTGCTAAAGAAAGACTAAAAAGTCTAAAAATCCACAACATATTACATACAACAATTTTCACAACATATTACACTCACCACAGACATAATTTTACAGTGATAAACACTGAAATATTATCTATTCAGTGAATAAATTGATAAAATATATTGAAATGCCACAATTTGTGCTTTCTCTGGTAAACGAGTCGGAAAGAATGTATTATTAAAAATGATGGATTTAAGAAATAAACTAACAATTGACTTCATTCGATACATTGTAAAAGCATATAAAAATATGTCACAAATAAATTGAGAATGCCTCACATAAACAACCAACATTTAGTTGTGAGAAATGCTTCAAAATTCATATCAGCAATCCAAAACAAATTATTCCTTTTGCAAAGACTGTCTGCAAATATTTTCATATATAATTTAATAACTATATTAGTTTAATAAGTATATTACTCCAGAGATTCTCAAACTTTTTCGTTCATCGACCCTTTTTTAAATGAATCCCTTCGTTATTTTCATCGACTCTATTACGTTATTCTCAACAACATACACATAATAACACGAAGAATAGCCCATAAATTTCTTAAATATAACAATTTCGAACATGAATAGTTTGGTCAGTATCTAGATTTCCAATAATTGAAGACGCTTCCACTTCTGAGGAGCTGAGTTTCTAATCTTTCTTGCAAAATACCGAACGTTTTCTGGTAATAATCTACCTCCCGTTCGTATTGCAAGTATTTTCTTTTGCGATGGAATATCGTTCTCAATTTATAGTTATTTTGCTGAGTTTCCTAAACATCCTAAGGAGTTGCATAGTCAGGTTCTGTGATACCCCGGCGCAGAAACTCAAAATGGAGCCCCTATTAATGGATGGAATTATGTTTTAAATCTAATTAGTGTAATTATATGGCTGATGCACTGAAGAAAATAAGGGTCGACGGCAATTTTTTATTCTTTGCCGATACCCGTATGCGGAGTCCCTATTAAGGGCACCTTCTGAGGATCGGGGCAGTGCACCAGTTGCACCAGCTAAGCTACCTACTAAGGATGAACAATGGATACGAAAGAAGAGCGCTTTGGTAATTTATTAATATGTTCTGTTGCTCTATAACAGAAAAGAATTAATTATCAAGTTCGTTTAATCTTCTTATAATCAATGACATTTTGATTATACCTTTCAATCGCCGATTCATATCAGGCTACAGAGCCTCAATCGACCCCTTAAACTCCGTTGACCTTCAAAATTTCATCGACCCCTAGGGGGTCGATACCGATGTAGTTGAGAATCCCTGGTTTACACAATAGATGCATAATGTTTTATATCGCCAGAGCCTGAATTTGAATTAATTTTCCATCATTAAGTCATTAGATTGTGATTTTCATATATTTTAAACAACTTTCGAAAATATCTTGGTATCTATGCACAAAATTCGTAGCTGTTCAAGTACATCCATTCTTATATTATTTCTTCTTAGCTATAAATAAAACCAGACCATGTGAAATAATTACGGACACTCATAGATTTATTTGTGTGATTATAGGTCTATCTAGAGACGACGTTGTGGAAAAACTTACCAGCTGCAGCATGGAACGTGGGCAGCCAGTCGGTCACATGGACCGTTTCAGTGGTGACGGCGTTCCTCTTACTCAACATAGTTCCCCAGAGGGCAGCAACGCCGCGCACACCACCTTCCCAGAAAGTGTCTTTAATCTGCAACAGGAGCGCAGCTACGTTACAGGAAAACGCAGTAACTTACAAGGACAGACGTTCAATGAGGCTTTTCATCGAACGAACATTTTTTCCTCATCCTATTGCAGTAATTGAAGAATATCCAGCGCTTGCGTTTCGAATCTAGCTCCTTAACCACGGCGACAGTCCTTTCTTAGGAATAGTATCGAAAGTCGTATTAACTTTCTTTGATATTTGTTTACCAGTCAATTCGCTATAAGAGATTAATTGGAATGTTAGCCTCTTCTAGTATGTTTTATGTTCACCGATTAACAATTAACTTTCTCGCCATACTTCGTAAGAAGATAAGAAGAAGAGATCCTGTAATCGTACACCGTTAATCGGCGATTTGACCGTAAAACTAGTAGCGCTACGATAGCATATACTTTCTCGCATTATTTATAAACTTGAAATTTTTTAGAATTCAGAGAGTTCAACGAAAATGAGACCTACGTCATTCCTTTAAGCGTCCCGTCTTCTATCCGTGGAAACAATTTGAAGAAAAACTTTGGAGCGGTTTTTGACAAAATGTTTTCTATTGCATTAATTTCAAGTTCAAATTACGGGGAAAATACTAGTTTTGTTTTCAAAAAACTGTACATGATCTTTTATAAAGATATGATGTTTTGGCAGTGATTTTCAAAGGTAGAAATCCCTGTCTTCAATTTTGTAGTTTGGTTAACTTTTTGCAATTTCCGAAAACACAGAAAGTTCGTTGAAAATGGGACTAGCACCATATTTTTACCGTCCCTTCATACTAACAAGGAGAAAATTTAAATAAAAAAAATTGGTGTGTTGTAGAGAGAAAAGTGTTTTAAAAAATTTAAAATTACATATATTTTGAGGAACATTACGCGAAAAGTACTCATATTTTGGAAAAATTGCACATGAAATTATTTCAAGATCTATCTTTAAGGAACATATCATTAAGTAAAACTTCTCTACCTTCAATATTACAGCTGTAGGAAGACGCCCAAAAAAATTGCACTTTTCAAAAAAATGGAATTTCAACAAACATGAGACCTGCTCCATTCTCTTAAACGTCCTTTACGCTATCCGAGGACAAAGTTTAATCAAGAAAATTGATACCATTTTTGAGAAAATTTAGAAAATGTTGTTTAGGCATCATGTAAAGTACCCTAAAAAATTAATATCCTGTTGAAAGTCCCAAATCTTGGAGTTCGTTGAGATCGATCAGGGAATATCAATTTTGGAGAAAAACAGCTGAATGATTTATGTGCAAGAGATGACCACGGATGGACAAGCGGACAGCAGACGCACAGACAGACGATTTGCCGTGACACTCGATTTTTCGGTATGAAGGACCATAAAACATGAATTCTGGCTACACCATGTGTTAGAGGAACTATATATATATATATATATATATATATATATATATATATATATATATATATATATATAGCAAGAGTATTTATCCATTTTTTCGTTACCACGGACCAGCAATAAGAGTTTTTTGCCAAAAATTCGCCATTTTCCGGTGCACGATTGCATAACTTTCTTGTCTTATGAAGCTAGTGCTAGAAAGTAAAATAGCAAATGAATATTCTCGACCTTCACAGAGAGTAGCCGTATCTCTGGTAGCTAATTATAGAGTCTCTAACATTACTTAATTCTGGACTTCCCAAGGAATAATCGGAGTTACTGAACTTTCCAGAGAGAAGCTCTCACGCGCTCATGTTTGTGCTTACTTCGCAAAAATTGCATTTTCTCATACTTGAAAAACGTTATTTATGCAGTAAACCTTCATTAATATGAATTCCAAGTAACCGAAATAATCGGAGTTCGCATTTTAAAAATGCGTGTTATCCTAGTGATATAAATGTCAGTATTACCGTAATCCCTTGCCGGGTCCGAAATTTTGTTCGTTTTATAGCGAAATTCGTGTTAAACGAGTTCGTGCTTACTAGGGTTTACTGAATTAAGTTTTACAACGAAACTGTATACAAAATTAGCGTGAGTTTTTGAAATAATTTTATTATCATCAGATAAACTGTTTTTTAAAAACTGTTTCTTCCGTTTGCTATGCTGTTACCACTCAAATGAATTTAAGTAATTTACACTATTAGGCCAGGTTTAGAATATAAAGATTTCCATTGAATATACTTACTCCTCTCAGAGGATAATTTGATCCCCAATTCTGGTAAATTCCATGTGTCGGTGCACCGTTGTCTGATATGAAGAGTATGAGAGTGTTCTCCAGCATCCTTTTCTGTTCTAGGGCTTGGACAACTTTTCCTACGGACTCGTCAAGTTCTGTAAGCATTGCTGCAATGCGAAATTAAAAGTATTAATAATTTGACTCCATTGAAGGGTACACCACCCTCATAATGAACAAATCTAAGTATACCTTGAAATGTCTTACCTTGCTGAATGATTGATTATTCAACCTATCTGACCATTAGCCATAATAATGTTACACCATGTCAAAGAAAACGAATAATTTAATCAAATTAGCTTATAAAAACTTAAGCTTCCCTCGACCTTCCAACAAACTCAAATGTGATAATGACATCATTTCAAAATTTAATTGCCACCTCAAAATACACAATAAAACATACCACTTAATCTAATGTTTCTTCCATCTGTAGACACTTTACATTCCTTGTCAATATTTTCATTCTATTCTCAAAAATCTAATATCACACAAACCTAACCATATTCACAATACAGTGCGCCAGGAAATTCTCTCCGCAGTGGCACCTCGCTGTATGTAAACAGACCTTACGTTGCAGTACGAGCTGCGCCTTGAAACGTAAATTGTGTACTCACCACAATCACCATAATAGATGCTAAAAGTGTCCCCCTTCACTTGTTTCCTAGTGATCTGGTTGCTACCAAAATAAATGCAGCTTTTCATAGGAGACCCTGATTCGGATCACTGCGGAGAGACTTTCCTGGCGCACTGTAGTTCTGACAGTTAAAAAAGTTACTAATTTTAATTCCCACGGGTTATAAAATATCTAACTTCATGTTACTTCCTTGCACACCAACCTCCCTATTTGTCTAGAACTATTTTTCAATGAAATCCCATTTTCATTCAAGAATCCAATTTACAACCCAACACTTAAAAAAATTAAAAAATAGCACGATGAACCACCTCTCATAATTACAGTTAATTTCTCTCATCCAAATTACATCATAGAAACTTGCGGGACAGTCAGATTCACTCTTATCGATAACAACTTTCCTTTCCCCTTCATTAGTAAATATATTCAAATTACACTTCATTATTATCTTCATCCAAAAGCACTAACCCCAAATCTCCAATCACAAAGTTGAATCTAGAATCTACAATGTTCTCGCCCTAGTCCAAAAAAACCTTCCCAAAATTTAATCATAAAATAAAAAAAAATCTTCTTGAAGGCAGTTTATCTTGATTGATTAGTGTCTCCGGGCACGTGAACTGATAAAAGGTCATCATACCCGTAAGTGCAATGCATGTTATTGTCGCTGGAGATGACGCTGATCTACCCTCACAAGATGGCGACATCCGGCGCCGACGTACACGTCGACTTGCGGAAATATTACTCACGTCAGCTTGCGGGCTTTTCCCACCAACGAGGTACCGACCCATCCGGGACAAGCTCTAAGATGACGACTGATCTCCTGGTATGTGTGATAGTGTAGTGCATGTAAGAGTAAGTGAGTGTAAGTGAGGGGGTGTAAATATAGGACAAGAAAAGGAAGGAAAGATCACGCTCGGTTCGTGTCCCGTTTGATAGGGTTCTGCTCCGGCATTCGCCAGAGAGACCACGGAAAACTACCAATCAGAGCAGTCGGCCGCCAGAATTCTCCTCCAGAAGTGGCTGAATTCGATCTAGCTGTCTAGCTAGTGTCGAAAATCCTGCCGCCGTCGGGACTCGAACCCTAGGACCTTCCGGTCAGAGACACTGTAGTGTCATCGGTTGATCTCTTGAGTTAAGCCGGACGGTAACCGATCTCAATTGGAGTGATGTGATAAAGAAAACACTGTTTCCGAAGACTATAGTATTTCAAAAAGGAATTTCCAATCGCATCGTTTGTATTCTTTACAGCTTTCTACTACGGTTTTTGATAATCTACATTGTGCGGAATTTACATTTTACTTTCCCGCCTTACTTCGTAAAAAAGCGTCGTAATCCTACATCAAAGCCGTAAATTGGCGATTTTTCTTCAGGGAAATTTTTCTTGTCGGGCCCTAAGAAAAAAGTATCAGCGAAATAAGGTAAGTAACCAAAAAGGGCATAAATCTTGTTCCTTTATATAGAAAATTACTTCATCTAACACATCGTGTAATGAGAATCCATGTTTGGAGGGTCATCGATTCCAGAAAATCGATTGCCGTCAAAATGTCTATCTGTCTTTCCGGCAGACGCCATATCCTCGGCAGAGTTGCCAACATTTCGTCCGTCATGCTGCGGTATTCATCAGGGCGATATGTGTGCTTATGTGCCTAGGACGATGTGTCTCTCGGACAGCCAAGTAGACCCTTGCGTCATGGCCCGCTTCCAGAAAAGTGTAGTGGTGCGAGGCCGGGGTGCATACCTGCATACATTCGGCGGTTGGGGTCGTCGATGAAGCGGAAGCGGTCGGCGATGGGCCGCGGGGCCTCCACCAGTTGGCCGTTGTTGCCTGCATGCACCGCCAGGTGCGCCACGTACAGGAAGAGCGGGCGGTGCGGGTCGTGCTCGGCGACCACCTGCTCCGCGCGCTCCGTGAACACGTCGGTGGCGTAGCGGCCCTGCAGCCGCCACGCCGTCGTCATGTTGATGCGCATGTCGTAGCCGTACATCCCTCGCGGCATCGTCGGAGAGTCCTGCGCATATCAGCTTCATTAGGGTTCATGATTCATTATTTATTGATTAATTGATTGAATGATAAGTGTTTCCGGGCACGTCAATTGCTAAAATAATTAATGATTGATTGTAAGTGATTCTGGGCGCGTCAACTACTATGGTCATTAGTCCCGTAGGTGTAGTGCGTGTTTTTGCTCAGGAGGTGGCAGTGATCTTCGCCCGCTGTGTGTCGAGATCCGGCGCTGACCTGCCGTATTCCCGCGGTTTCCCCAACCAGGTATCTCCCATCAGCGGAGCACCGCCCTAGCCAGGACAAGCTCTAAGCTCCCGACCGTTTTCCCGGCATGCGTGGTAATGTAGTGCATATTAATGTGTATGTAAGGGGTAAGAATAGGACAAGGATGAGGTGGGAAAGATCGCGCGCAGTTAATGGCCCGTTTGTTAAGGTACTGCTCCAGCATTCGCCTGATGTTGATCGGAGAAACCACGGGAAACTGCCGATCAGAGCAGCCGGCTGCTAGAATTCTCCTCCAGAAAGCGGATGAATTCGACCTAGCTGACAAGCTAATGTCGAAAATCCTGCCACTGCCGGGACTCGAACCTAGGATCTCTCAGTCAGAGGGACTGCAGTGACATCAGTTGACGCTCTGAACTAAGGTGCTAAGGTCATTAGTTCCGTAAGTGTAGTTCATTTTTTTTATCGCGAAGGTGATCTTTCATTACTGAAAGGCGAGATTCGGCACCGACATACATGTCGGCGTGGGGGGATTTCCCCAACCAGTATCTCTCATCAGCGAGGCACCACCCCAGTCGGGACAAGCTCTAAGTTCCCAACTGGTCTCCCGACTTGTCTCCCGACTTCTGTTTTAGTGTAGTACATGTTAGTGTACCTGTGTGTGTGTGTGTGTGTGTGTGTAAGTCATCGGTCAGGATAGGACACGGAGGAGGAAGGAAAAACCACACGCGGTCCATGACCCGTTTATTAGGATGCTACTCCGGCATTCGCCTGATGTTAATCGGAGAAACCACGGAAAACTATCGATCAGAATAGTGAGTGAGGACAAGAACGATTTTATTTACGTGTTTTTCATTCCTCCGTTGGAAGATTGTCTGTTCCGCAGTCGTGAATGATTTGTTCTTGTTATAAAGATGTGGAGATACCATATACTGTGCCTCATGTCGTTTGGAAAAGAAAGGTCTGCATACCTAGTGTAAAACTATCCACCACCTGATAGAACTCTTGGAAATTTGAATTACTAAATATCAAGATTGGTTAATGAACATAAAAATCACCAGTACCTTTCACTCATAGTTTAAATCAAATAGTATGTTCAGCAAAATTAGTTTCATGATTTGTTTACACATTACTTATTAAGTTACTAAGAGCGTTTTGTGAAAGATGTAGTTTAAATCACGAAAGCTGAAAGTATGAAAAACACATTACAGGAAAAATTCTAAAAGAAAAAGGCGACACCACCACAAGTGTAAACCGCTAAGTAGACTACATAAAGAAAGGTAAATTGGGATATTTCACTAGTGGCTCATAAAGAGTAGGTAGAAAAGCCTTACCGACCCAGACCAAGTCCCCCGAAGTAAATAGAGAGCGAACACAAGAGGCACGTAATCTGTAAAAAGCAGTTGGCAGCGCTTCTAGCGGCGAGAACACAAACAAGGATGAAAACAAGCCGTCCACTAGCGACATCTACCGAGAAGAGTAGCGACAACTAATGCCCCGTATGCGACCGCACTGTAGATAAACTAATGATGTTCAAAAGGATATACTTTCTCGCGTTATTTCCAATTTATGCAATTTCCGAAAATCAGAAAGTTCAACGAAAATGAGTCCTGCGCGTGTTTTGCTTTGTCCGTGAACAAAATGTACAATAAAAATTTGGAATCGTTTCTAAGAAAATGTTATGTTGTAAATTGAATTAAATTCAAGGAGAAATTACGCGAAAACAACTTGTTTTTGTAATTGCACTACACAACCTTATTTAAACATGTATCCATTTAAAAAATTTCGCATGAGAAAAACATCTCTGTCATTAATATTGAACTTTTCCAATATTACTTTTTTTCAATTTTTAAAAATAAAAAAAATTCGCTGGTAACGAAGCCAGCACCATTTTTTACCATCTCTTGCTACATACGAGGGAAAATTGCCCATATCTCACGCACAATTACGTAAAAATATTTATATTTTCGAACAATTGTGCATGGCCTTATTTAAATATCTGTCTATAAACAACATAATTAAATAAGGAAAAATATTTTTTAATATTCTAGTAGTAGGAAGATGCCAAAAAATTTTTTAACTTTAACAATTTAAAAAATCAAGAGTTTCAACGAAAATGAGACCAGCGCCATTCTTTTATACGTGATTTACACTGTTCGAGAACAACGTTTAAGCCAAAAAGGGGATAGCGGAATAAGATATGGAAAACTGCCCCCGATGGACAAAACATTTTTATGTTGAAAATCGTAATTGAAGTGTAAAACTAGAGATGATGCAGAATGGCATAGACATTCTCGTACCACATTTTTCTAATTTCCTTGGTGTGGTCTGGCTAGAAGGTCTTCCTCCATTCTCTGGCCAGCTGCCATCTATCGTCGCCCAAAGTACATTTTTTTACATTTCTCCACTTTTTGCATTTCTAGTAGTACAACCGAATTATCACTTCAAGAATATTAAAGAAAAGTAAAAACTAGTCATAAATAGAAATTTTTCATTGAAAAATTCGTAGCCGTTTTTAAGAAAATAGCGATTAAGCGTTACTGTAATTGCGAAATTTAAAGCTCTTTTTCTCGAAAATCTATTGAGTTTTCGAAAAACTTATTTTGAAGTCATTCGAAGCACATCCACGCACAAATGTAATAATGCATACACATTGGTGAAAATTGTCCATACTAACGGCGTGAGAGATATTTGAAAAAAAACAACAAAACATTTGTGTAATTTTTGAAGAAAAAACAAACAAACAAAAGAATAAACCAAAATGTCATAACTTTACGTCATATTAATCAATGGAAATAGCACTATCCATTGGAAAAATTTGAAGAACAAATTTGGAGCCATTTTGGAGAAAATGGCGTTTGAACTTTCCTGAAAATGCGAAAATGTTAGCTCATCTTAACAGAAAACTGTTGAATTTTCGAGAAACTTTATTTGACATTATTTAAAGCTCATGTACTCATAAGTATAATAACGTGAAAAAATAGTCTCTAATATAAATATTACCGACGTGGAAGACAAGCCTAAAAGATCACATTTTTGTAATTTTCGGAAAAAAACAAAAGAATAGTGCGATGTCATTGATCAATAGAGTTTATGTCATCGTATAGGGTACCTTTGGCACCACACATAACCAAAAATTTCCAGAAAAAATTTGCAGCCGTTTCTGAGGAAATCTTGTTTTACTAATTTTGTAAAATTGCAAATATTGCATGCACTATTGCACGAAAACTACTAAAATGTTTAAAACGATCTACGTGACCTTTATGAAAGAACTATTTATGGACCACAAATTTTATTTGAAGGAAAAATCTCCGTCGTCAATTTTGTAGGTGTAGGAAGACGTCGAAGAAACTCATACTTTTGCGATTTTCGAAAACTCAGAGTTAACCGTGTAAATCGGGATATATGCCAATTTTATAAATGTATTTTACTATACTCTTACAAGAAATTGGAGCCATTTTTGAGAAAATTTTGAAAATGTTCGGGGGGGGGGCTTCATATAAAGTGCCCCTAAATATTAAAGATGTTTTTTCAAAACTTCAAGCTTCAACTAGAGCCAGATCGACTGGGGATTATTCTTCAGTTTGGAAAAGATCGTACGCATAGTTTAGCTACGCTAAACTATGCGCTAATCGTACGCTAGTAGTGTTCACAGACAGATAGACAGACATGTTTTGAAAAAGCTCTTTTTCGATATTAGGGATGTATTTCCCAAACGTGTATTTCCGTTGAAACCTCGAAATCGATTTTCCGCAGCATTAAGTTACTTTCTCTATACTCCGTTTATAGTATGTATACGAGAAAGTAAAAACAAGTTTCTCGCCGGATTTAAATCAATTTACCGGGAGTAATTCGTACAAATGAAAAAAACGTGTGTTTCAGCTTCCTATATAAGTTCTAATATTTTTAACCACATTACGACGACGAATATGCACTTTACTTATCCTTGCGACTTTCTATAACCTGTAAAGATGTTTCGAAAATTTTTTCAGAAACTTATGTCCGATTTGGACTCTTACAATCAACAAAATTTAAGGGAAAAAAGAAAAAGTTACTTTTTTCCTTTGTTTTTTAAGAATAGATCATGTTCTGACGCAGACCATAAAAGGGCTAAATACAAATTGCAGCCTTTTGAATTCTCTACAGTTCCTCAAAAATTTCAAACATTTATCTTATAATTTGCACTCGACTCAGTATAAATAAAACAGTAATTTACTAATATCTTTTTGTCTCAAAATTAGGTTTTGTTTTATGAATTTTCGTATTTTTACTGTTTTATGTTTATTAGAAAAGATAAATAATAAAAAACATAGTTGTAGAATAATAGTATAAACTATTGTAATTTGAATATTGAACGGATTAAGGTTTTCATTAAAATTAATATTAATTCATAATGCATTAACCTGTCAGAAGTCACAACTTCTTAGTTGCAAATTAATGTAATAAAGTTCAATAATCAACAGTGCCTATATCAACGCACCCGCTGGCCTGCACCACAGTCTTACCGGGCCCGCATCGCGGAAGGAGGCGCACTCATCAATGCATTTCGAAAAGCCACCCTTTCCATTTTTTCAGATTTCTTCTGCATTTCGAAACCTCAGTTAATGATTTATTGACATTTCCATGTGCAAGCATTACGCAGCCAAAAAATCAAGCAGCACACGGCGCCGCCGATTTATAAAACTAACAATTTTTCAAACTAATTAATTGTTCATCTTAGTCGTTGCTTCTATTTATATTAAATATTAATTACTTTCATGTTACTGACTTAATAAGTATGATGTTTAAAATAGTATTAAATTATGAATATGTAGTTCAATTATTCTATTCACTTCAGTCTCAGCGTACACAATATTTGTACGAACTACACATATTATTATAAGTACTGTACGTAATAATTTTGACCTCTGCGTCTTTGTGGATTTCAATTTTGCGCTTAATACAACGCGAAATATTTCCTGCGGTTTTACTTAACACTTTGATGACAGTTCTGTGAACGAGATTATTTGCTGCGAAAACATAGGCAAGAAGAAGGATCTCACAAAGGCATCACTTGTTGAAGGTAGCACTTTCTATTTTTGTTGGCAATTTGGTTTACTCTATATTGCGAGTTTTTATGTGCATTTAGTTGACTATTGAACTTGATTACGTAATTTTGCAACTAAGACGTTGTGACTTCCGACACGGCTTAATGCATTACTCAGTGTGCGTCCTTTAGTGGCGCAGGCGCGGGCAGTGCGTGGGGCAGGCCAGTGGGTGCGCCGACATGGACACTATTCCACGCACCGAAACGAAGAGGAAAAAATAACTCATGGGCTTTCAAATGCCATATAGTGATGTTTATAGTCTAGTAACATCAAAACCTGTTTGATATCTCTACAAATATATTCAATGCACCCTAATAGAGAATAAAGAAATCAGTCAGAACAGTGCGTCTGAAATGTGGGTTGAAATCAGTGATGGTGGGCGGTGCAATTTTAGTCGACTGCAGCGAAATAGTTAAATTGTGAGAAGCAAAGTTCTTAAAGTAGAAATTTTGCGCTTTAATATTATCTAAATTAAAAGCAGTTTGATTACAAATTGGCGGAGCTATAGCCATTTGAAAAATGTATATTTCTATGGTTTTTAACGTAAAAATGGCCAAATTCGGGCGAATGTTGCACATTGTGAGTCAAATAAGTAATGTTTAATGGTCATAAACTTATTGCCAGGTAACGTGGGCACTACCTCAGCCAAAAATCCGTTGATAAAAATAAATTAAATAATTTTTTTGTTACTTTCTGAAAAGAAGCGAAAAAGGCTAAAAATTGTGGTGTTTATGGGGTTTGTGGCATCTTTATACCCATTTTAAAAACGGTTTTATTGGTGCCGATGTTGTTCTTGCATCGAAAACTAACTTTTTTCATATGAATAAGGAAATAACGATAAATGCGAATTTCCGTCATTATTTACTCAGTTCTATTTTGCAAAATTTGCACACTTTTAGGTGGCACCGACCATACATCACAAAATTGATACATGCAGATTTAAATGTTTATCTTAATGAAGGAAATTAAACAAAGTTTGAGTAATTTTCCATGTTTATAAAATATAAATTACAATTTCTGCAAATGGTAAAAGTACTAGGAACCATATAATACTGCAGCGACTAAGTAAAAGTCACAATAAAGAAATCTTGATGTACAAACTCAGTTTTTAGCACATGTAAACGGTACATAAAAGCATTGATAATAATACTGTACGTAAAAGCATATCAAAATTAGTTTTTTACCTAATTATGTATATTTTAGGTCAATATATTACTGTTAAGTTTCTACTGATAAATTAGTAGTCTTACCTATTAAGTAGGTTGTTTAATTGTTGTTATTATTATAGTAGTTATATTATTATTATTATTATTATTATTATTATTATTATCGTTTTTATTTTATTATCATTTATGTAGTGCAGCGCAGTGTTGTGTTTTGCCGTGGAGGCAAAGGAATGCGGACGAAATGCATCACAGTTAAGTGTTGTGCAGCACAGTGAAGTGGAGTAAAGCTTGTGCGGTGATATTACGTACTATTTATTATTAATTATTGTTTTTTATTAACTACTTTTTGTAATTTATTGTTAGTCAATGCCAGCTTATTGCATGTAAAGTTAAGATATTCTGCCACCATGTTACGACACTTAATTGCAGAATTAATAATAAACCTAATCTAATTAAATTTAGTGTTCACATTCACTAATAAATTATAATAAGAACAAATTATTAATTCTAGTATTAGGTGTAGGGGAGATAGAATAATGGTGAAATTTTGTAATTTTTAAATATTAAAAACTGAATGAAATTCAGTGATACCATTATTTTTAAGAACCCTTTGATCTGTTGTAGCAAGAAATTTAAAGAAATAAAGGTATAGCCGAATAAGGCGGTGAAAAGTGTCCCCAAACCAAATCGATAATCGCAATGTTCGTTTGAAAGACAATACAAAATGACGTAGAGTCGCAAAAAATCAGCCTTCTAGGGCAATCTGTTGCAGGGATACAACAAGACAAGTGTTTTGCATGATTTATTTTTTCTCAGCTCTCTATTGCGTGTATCAGGCTGAAAAAAATCCGAGACAGGGAATAGATCAATTTAATGGTACTTTTGTCAAAGAATTTTGACGCCAAATTCATATAGAAAAAAAAATTTTGAAATTCATTTTCGACGTGATAACGTTGGTGTACTGTCTCAATTCCCCCCCCCTAAAATGGATCTTACAACATTCTATAACATATATTTTTCAGATTTTTAAACAATGAGGACGGCAGTGAAAAAAATTAAAATCAATTTTTTCAGTTTAAAAATTTGAAATTCCCGCCTAAATATGATTGAAAAACGGTTTAAACGATATTTAAACACAGATATAAACACGACACATGAACTATAAATCTTATAGGGGTTACATCGATTATGTATCAAACTCAATCGGAATATCCTTGGTGGAAAGCATGGAAATATATGGGTGGTCTCTTGCGCAACCGACTTCAATGAGTTCCAGGCACCAGTTTATGACATAATTTTAGCGTGAATTTTAAATGCCAAAGTTATCAGAATTACAAGTCATTGAAACAGAAACAGATAAGCACTTTTTTTAAATATTATATCTTTTATTTAATTACTCTTTCATCGTGTTATTTTTGGTCGGTCACTGTTAAAAATTGTCCATTTATGACACTTAAAAATGTTTCTCAACACTTCTTGCACTACATGAAACATGGTGTCGGACGTCTGGTCTCGCTTTTTAAACGAAGTGTTCACGTGGTTTGTGGCGGAAACTGGTGCAGTGCAGAACGAGCAAAAATCGGTGCACCGGAGGAGCCTACCCATCTCTTTCCACCACGGGAATATTGAGAGGGAAACGATATTGTCACCGTGCGAACGGAAGTGGCACCCTCGGATGCTGCTCCCACATAGCTGCGAAACACACATTTGGCACACGCTAGTTACTTTGCGAAGATTGTTAAACAGATATTTTTAAATAGAAATGTTGAAAAAACAGAAATTTTTAGTAGACTGTTTTTATAAACAAATGCGTGATCCAAGTTATTGAAGAAAGTGACAATGGTTAATTGTCTATGATTGCCTAATTGTCAATGATTGTCAATAATTGTCAATCTACAACTGAGTAATTGGATTTATATTATAAACAAATTATTAATATACCTACAATCGAGTAATTTGATTTATATTAAAACAATAGATACATCCGAAAACAAAAGGGGTTTGATCACTTTTTTCTGATAATATAAATACTTTCCACATAAAATAAACATTGTCAGCAAAAAGGTTTAAATCATCCGGGTAAGTAAGACTTTTTAATAATGTTAATATAAACTGTTTAAACATTGGTGAAGCAAGTTTTTCCGATCACATTTTGGCGCGAATTTTAAATTTTTAAACTGAAAAAAAAATGATTTTAATATTTTTCACTACCGTCCACGTAGTTTAAAAATATGAAAAATATATGTTATAGAATGTTGTAAGATTCATTTTAGAGCAAAAAATTGAGACAGTACTCCAACTTTATCACGTCGAAAATAAATTTTAAAACTTTATTTTTTTCTAAATTAATTTGGCGTCAAAATTCGTTGACAAAAATACCTTCAAATTGAACTATGTTTCCTCATCTCTGCAATTTTTTCAGCATCATACGTAGATGCTGAGAAAAAATAAAACATGCAAAACATGTTTCTTGTATCTCTGCAACAAATTGCCCTAGGAGGCTTTTTTTTTTTTGTGAATCTATGTTATTTTGTATTGTCTTTCAAACGAGCATCGCGATTATTGATTTTGTTTGGGGGCACTTTTCACCGCGTTATTCGGCTATACCCTTTCAACCGTATTGGAGAAATGTTTTAAAACGTAATATGAGCTTTCTATAAAGTAATCACAAAATTAAAGTGTCTTAAATTCGTAGGGCGATGAGTTGAGCCAGATCGATCGGCGAATGTCAATTTCAGGGAAAATTCCGTGTATGATTTAGGCGCTAAAAGTTTTTGAACGGTTCAAGTGTTGCCCTACTACATGTTTTGGTGAGTCTGTAAAACCCAGAATATCGATAAATTTCCGTGGTTTTGCCGCGAGATATTACCATTTGAAGCAAAACATTTAAGGCGGAGTAAAATTGCGAAAGTTATGCCCGAGAGAAAATGCGCGACGAATTATATAACCTGCTCCTTTCGAAGTCTGTTAAAAATGAAGATTTTTTGCTTATTTGTCTTCGTATTAGAACTTTCATTTATACGTTTCATGTATCATGCCTTTATTTTATTCTGATATTAATTATGGGTTGATTGCAGAGTAAACTGTGGTGAAAATACTTTCAGTATTCAATATACTGAAAAACTTTCATTTTGTTACAATAATGTGTATATTGTGTGTCTAAAATTCTGAACATCTAGCACATCATGAAGTAAACTCTTGTTTTTCCAGCTCAGAAGTGAATTATAATCAGGTAGTTATGTACAATAGAACGCCGAATGGGTAACTAATGAATTCTTACAGTAGATAAAGATATCGTTAGTTATTAGTAACCATAAAACAAGCGCATAAGTTAGTCATAAAAGAGAAATAATAGAACAAAATATCCTTCAACTAATTATTAAAGGAAAAACCAAAGACAAAAGAGGAAGGAGAAAAAGACAATGCGCACTATAAAAAATAAATTGGACTCACTGCCGAGTCTATTGCATGCCAATGGCAGCCTGTTGGTTGCGATTTAGAAGCCTCAGCGTGTGTAAATGATCAGTCGCGAATATTTTGTTCTTTCAGAATATTTCTGAAACATGTGAAAACTATAGCATGAAGTGTACAACCGGTTTACATGTAACAGGATATAAATCCTTCTAAAAACACTTTTACGTTGTCAGCTAACGAGAATTGAGCTGGAAATAGAGACACTTCTACAAATATATATGAAAGTAACAGAATAATATTTTACATTAGAAGAAAAGTTTTTGTTCTCAGTTTAAGTAATAGCCCCAGAACCTGGCCTACAAACTACCTACTCCCAATCAAACTCTCAGAACCCTCACTCTTCCACATGCATTCATCCATTGCCTAGCATGCAACGGCTGAGATGACGAAGCCAGAATTCGCTAAGCGGCCCATTAAAAAAATATTGATCGTTTACTTACGCGGGCGCATAAAATTATGTTCGCCCTCAAAACTAGATCTGTTGGTATGCACAAAGTAAACGAGTCAATTTAATGTAAGAATAATACTTTTGCAGTTTTCCCCGTAGCGGATTTTTTGAGAGACGGCACCGTCTGGTTCTCTGGGAGCAACCACTACAGCTATACACAGTAACAGATAGGACAATGCAACATGTGGTCGCTATAATTTTACACACCCTTTTGCATCTGCACTATGAAAATTTGTATCATAAATATTCTGTAATTTGTATGTGTCTGGTGATTTTAAACTTTCTTAATAGTATTTTATTTGGAATGTGCCCCTTGTAATATAGGCATTGTACACTATTTTGCTAAATTTACTCAACAGTGAAATTATAATTTTCCTCTGGACTGTGACAGAAACGTATCTTTAAATGCTTACATAATTGTTGTAGCAAATAGTTGTGTATGGAATGTGGTAAAATTGAGCATACACGAGAACATACAAGATACACATAAAGAGACGAGAAAAATTGTAAGGAAATATTTATATCAATAAAATATTATTGTTTTTATTATTACTATTATCATTATCTACAGAACTATCGATTCATCAGAAGAAGAAGAAGAAGAAGAAAAACGAAAGCAAACTACAGCACATACTTTGGCGCATCATTTCTCACTGCTCCGCTATATTATACTACTATATAAACATGCAATAGTGTTTTCAACCTCCAACAATTTATTTCCGCTCCAAGGCCCGAATTCAGATTCTCAGATTTAACTTGTCGACACTCGTACCACTGCGCCACAGAGGCGTCGTATGGCAACAATATTCGTCATGGCCTTGGTCATGGACTTGACCAAGCGGATCGGATACGGGCTGTACACTTCTGAATTACTCAAGATATAATTGTTTCAGTTCTAGCATTAGGAAGCCGAAAAATTTAGAATGAGTGAAAAAATGTTTTTTGGTGACAAAAGAAGGCAGCTGGGAAGAGAATAAGTCCTAATTGAAAAGCTAGTCCAGACTAAAGAGATTAGAAAACTGACTAGTGCGACGTCTGCCATAGTCTAACTAGTGCCATTCTAGAACATTATTACATTATTTATTTGCCATATGTTGTTACATACGAGGACAAACTTTAAAGAAAAAAGTTCGTGCGGGTTCGAGAAAATAATTCTTTTAGAAATTGCATAAATTTCAGACACTATTTAATAGAAAGAAGCTCGTTTTTTTGAATATTGTACATTTTTTAAAGAGATGATTTTTACAATTTTATAAAGAAAAACCGCTTTTTCGGTGCCAACAACCAACAAAATATGGATTCTGGCGACATCACGATTTGAGGATTTTTTCTAAATTTAGCAACAGAATTTATCCCCTTTTTCGTTACCAGAGCCCGCCACACTGCCCAAGATGACCTTATCCCAGTCGAGTACAGGCGAGCGTAAACAAAGACAATACGGTTTAAATGAAGTGCCTACAAGCATGTATAGTGTAAATAGTGTTTAAATGATTTCATGGTTTGTGTTTATAAGAGTATTTGTATACTTTGACCAGTGTAAATAATGTAAATAGTGTACAGTGTTAAAGTTGCAACCGCTGTTGAAATGATGTCGTCGATGCATATATAGTGTAAATAATTCTTATATAAGTTCATGTGTAATGTTAAAAGTATGTTTTTGTAAGTGTTATATGTGTATGTATTGCTTACCGTAAATAATGTAAATATTGTTCGTTGTTAGATTAAGTTAGGATGTAAGACAAAGTAGATTTAGATTAGTTTGTAAGCATCTAGTTTGTAAGCTAGGCCATAAGTTAGCTATGTAAATAGAATTTAAGAATAAATATTACTATAAGAACTTTTCCGGTGAAAATTCTCCGTTATCCGGCTAACAATTACGTAACTTTCTCTTCACTGCTCCGGGTAGCCGAGATCGCTAAGATAGTAGTGCCGTGGCGGTCTTGGACCGAAAAATCGCGGTTTCGAGTCCCGCCTCGGGCATGGCTGTGTTTGTGTGTGTGTCACTGTATGTTTGGGATTGTCGACTTCATCCTTCATCATCATTATCATTTCACCGCATCCCCCAGGGCTTATAACCCTGGGTGTAAAAAAGGATTCAGCATTAAAATGCCGATACAACCATAAAAGTGACGTGCACCTACCCTTGATAAATATGAATGAGCCCCGATGGGTTTCACGAAAGCGTGGTCCCGAAATGGCCAATTTGCGACAAAAAGAACTTTCTCTTCTTACGATAAACTTCGTAAGAAGTAAACACACACGCGGTAGGTGAGACGTGTGTGTTTCCTCCACTTACCGAGATGCCCATGACGTGGTCGTAGTAGCTGGTAAGGCCGTTCCAGTATCCCACGTGCGAGTCGAAGCCGCGGTACGTGGGAGTCATGTCGGCGTCGTAGAAGCCCAGGTGCCACTTGCCGACGGCGTGCGTGGCGTAGCCCAGCTCGCGCATGTACTCCGGGAGGATCTTCCCCGGCGGCATGGCGCGCAGCTCCCCGGGGATCAGCGGAGTCCCCTGCAAACCTGTGGAAGACAAGGATGATACGCTGCGCCTCCGAACAGTCACGATGTAGATAGATATTATTCTGCAGGTAGGTATATACAACCTGGTGGCAGAACTCTACAATTTACATATTACTAATATTAACTTTAAATTATTTAGACATAATAATAATATTAATAATAATAATAATAATAACAATATGCTAACAATCATAGCATTAACTACGTTTTATGGTTGACCTGCACAGTTATTTGAAACTATTAAATACAAGATTACACGACTTTTTAATATTACTTCACTTCACTTCACATCACAATATTTGAAATTCACTTCTCTTTCTTCTTCTTGTAGAACACATATAGAACGCATGTAGAACGTATATCACCGACAGTACCTACTAATTCTAACTTTACTTTAATTCTAATATTGATTGATTCATTCATTATTTTGAGCTTCCGGGCACGTCAACTGCTATGGTCATTAGCCCCGTAAGTGCCAAGTACTTGCGCTCATTAGTCCAGTAATTTACACTGGCGTGAATTTTTCTTAGCAAATCTTGCCAAAAATGTTCATTTCATCTGTATTCAGAAGTCAACTTGTACGAGTAAGTGGCTTACGGTAGAGATCCGAGAATCTCGGAACATGTGCAGAGAATACACTCCCCATCGCACGTCACACACAGTTTTTAAGTGTTTTTGGCGTCAAATAAGTAAAAAATAACAAACAAGGATAATGCATGTTATATCGGAGAGATGACGCTATTCCTCCCCCAATGGAACGTCAGATACGGTGACGCCCTATACTTCTGCTTGCAGAGTTTTCTCTCCAGGTATTTCTCCAGCGAGCGCCCCCTCCTCGCAGCCTTGGCGAGCTCCAAGCTCTCAACCGGTCTCCCGAAATGTGTGGTAAATTATTTAAGGGTAAATTAGTGTGAGAAAGATGAGAGGGGAACATACAAGGTAGAAAAGATCTCTTAAGGTCGATGGGCTTTGGAATTGCCCTCCAGAGTGTCCGGCAGAGATATCTAGCCAACGTCCAAACTCCATCAACACCTTTGGGGCACGAAGCCAAGGACCTCCCGGTCAGAGTCATAGCAGTGGCCACAGTTCTTGCCCTGTATTGTTAGTATTTCTAATGTGCACTAATGGACATAAAAATAACGTTAGTATTGCAAAGAATACTTTGTGATACAACTAACGGTATTTCGTTCGGCTCTAAGCCGCCATGCTGATTGAGGTTTTTCTGGAATCACTCAGTCGCTTAAGGTGTATGGCGAGATGGCACTTAGTTTTGCACTTCCAGCTTTCGCCTTAACCTCTACATTAATAAAGACATAATAATAATAATAATAATAATAATAATAATAATAATAATAATAATAATAATATAATGATAATATTATTATTATTATTATTATTATTATTATTATTATTATTATTATTATTATTATTATCATTATGACCCAGTGAGTAGCCACTACAGAAAGGCGTTTACCGTCACTCACTGAGTGCAGCGCTAATTCATAAATGACAGGGCACACACGTTAAATTTGATTAGTGGGCGCCAAGAGTTCTTACCTGCCATCCTGCTCCGGCATTGAGAACCTCAGGGTTTGGGTGATCTGGCTCGGATGGATGCATTACGTCTACTCGCTATTAATAATACCCAGAGATGCAATTTTATAAAGTGTAAACCGTCTTAAGTTGCGGGAACACGTTTGTTGACAAATAGAAAGTTCTTAAATACAATTTGAAATTACTAGCTTCTTAACAATCTCCATTCCAAAACTGTCCAGTGTCCGTAACAAGTGTGTTTTTCTAAAACCTTTGTTGCTCACTCGCTTTCTTCTCCCTAACCCATTTGAACATTTCTGTGCTGTCATGTACGTGATGCTTTGCCTCCAATTGGTTCGATCATCAGGCTTCGGGATCCCTCCACTAATCTTTTCAGTAGATTGGCTCTACGCAATCCCTCCCCTAGCGGCCTACTTTGCTATGTTTTTAATAGGTCGGCTTTGTGGGACCATGGGCACGTGGCGATGGGCACGTGGCACGTGGTGATCTCGGAGAAAACGAGGTAGCGTGCGCTGTCAGCTGTCTCCCGATTATTTTATGGGGCGCCCTTAGGGATTAAAGGCGAATTGCTACTGACTTCCCTAATGTAACTGTTTCGGTACTCAATCCGACGATGGCCGGGGACAAAGAATGAGGCGGATGCGGGGAGAGACAGCTCTCGTCTCGAAGGAGCGGAGGCCCGGGGAGTGTTTGTACGCCTACGAGCCTATTTGTGCGTGAAGGCGACGCGCGGACACTTGGCCGTGACGAAAAGCTCGGGAGAGGCGCCTGCGCCGGCTGGTAAATTGACGTGAGAGAGGGATCTGTCACACGATGCGAGTTGTTGCATTATTATTATTATTATTATTATTATTATTATTATTATTATTATTATTATTATTATTATTATTATTATTATTATTATTAATATTATTATTATTAATATTATTATTATTATTATTATTATTATTATTATTATTATTATTATTATTATTATTATTATTATTATTATTATTATTATTAATATTATTATTATTAATATTATTATTATTATTATTATTATTATTATTATTATCTTTTTTTCTCTTCAATGAATGTCTATCAATTATTATTAATCAAACAGTTCCACTTATTTTTGACATTCAAGAAAAATTTTGCGTATATTATTACATGTAGAATTTTTTGATGACGTTTCGGCTACATCTTTTAGCCATCTTCAGACCTGTTTTCTAATTGTACATTTTAACAATTTTTAGTACATAATTTTTAATACATTTTACAATAAAAATCTGTTGACAGAAGTTTACCTTATAACTTACTGTTTGGAATCCTACTATACAAGCATATTTACATTATGCACCTTATTTTTATTTTATTATTATTACTATTATTATTATTATTATTATTATTATTATTACCGTCGTTTACCGTCTCTTTGAATACTGGAGACTGTTACAAGACGAAACATGTATTATTCAACGGCCAAGGAAGGGGGAGGAAACAATGAGGAAGAATTAATATTGATTTTAATTTTTATTGTTAAATTGGAAAAGAAAATTGTCGTAAATACCAGTGAAATTGTTGGATTCTATCATAGTATTTTAAGTTGCATTCATTTTTATGTGAAATATCTCTCGCGCCTTCCGCGGTTCATGGTCCAATATTTTAATTTGTCGGAAATCCATTTTATGTCCTGTTTCAATCTGATGTCTCGAGACCGAGTTTAGGTTTTGGAAAGGTTCTTTAATGTTTCGTTGATGTTCTGATATTCGTTGATTAAGTGTTCTTAGTGTCTGGCCAACATAAGATTTGAGGCATTAGGTACAATTAATTTTATAAACGACATCTTGTTTTTCCATTTGTTCAATCCTATCTTTGTTATTATTAATACGTTTTTTGGTTTAGAATTTGTCGTACGAATCTATAATTTTGTCCTAAGGGAAGTTGTTTTATGAATGTATGAGTAAATTTTGGAATATAAGAAATAACAATGTTTTTATAATCTGCATATTTTGAAATTGTAGAATGTTGTACTTTAAGAAAAGTGAGTCTTCTTTTAACAAATTTTTCAATACGTTTTGGAGGATATTCATTAAGAGCATGGATTTCACAATGTGGATATTTTGGTAATGGAATTTTTGATCAGACCACTTAATAGCTCCGTCAATTAAATTATAGGCAACTGTACGTTTTGGTTTAAAAGGTTGTTTAGAGTAATAATTCAAAATTCTTTCTGAATTTGTAGATTTCCTGTACCAATTAGTAAAAATCTTTTCTTGTTTCTCTGGACAGAAAAGTCCAAAAAATTTAAAATATTATTTGCTTCTTCCTCTGTAGTAAACTGTATATTTGGATTGAAGCTACTAAAGTTCCACCCAACTTATCTTTCTTTATAATGAGGAAGGTGTCATCAACATAGCGCCGATAAAACAAATGGTCAGTTTTTGAGAGGACAGAATTTTCTAGGTTTCTGATTACAATTTCTGAAAATAAACTACTAATAGGACCTCCAATGGGTATACCTTGTATTTATTGAAAGCAATTTGACTTAAATTTAAACTGCATGTTGTTGAGAATTATTCTTATTGAAATAAGAATTTCAGAGTTAGGAATAAATAAACAGTAGTCAGGTGTGGAAAGGTGCAGGGATAAATGTGTAAGCACTATATAAGCAACACCACTACAATCTCTACTGATGCAGATATAATGTAAATGTGATGTCAAAGTAATATTTTTGGAGAACTGTTGTGATAGTTATCACGGTACTGTAGATGGGTATGGATAAGACTGACTTGTTAAGCGATATATACATTGTGTTGCTATGAGAAAGAAGAAAATTAGTACATCGTGAGCTGTTGTGGAAGTTAAGTTAGCATGTAATGAAAGTGATTCAGTTCAATCAGCGTGTAATTACTTCCTATTTTCGTAATTCATACGGGGTGTTAGCAGGTAAAAGAATCTCGCTTTCTTTTCGTCCCCACGATTAATGCCATGAATTACACGAACGGGATCAATGAAATCCACAATCACATCATTAACATATCTCACAATCAATTCATACCTTTGAATATTACGGAATAAATTAATTCAATAATATTTTTCTCTCTTGAATGTTACAAACGAAGTAGAACTGAATTGTCTATCTGCTGGCAAACCCTCGGAAATTGTTTACTTTCTCGCTACGGAGTAAAGAGATAGTTAAGTAACGCTACGCGAAAAAAAACGGCGAATTTTCGGCAGAAAAAACTCGTATTACAGGGCGTTGGTAACGAGAATGTGGATAAATCCAGTTAATAAATTTAGAAAATATTCTCTAAATTATTCATCTTTAACACGTGCTGTAACCAGAATCCATGTTTTGTGGGTCGTTGATTCCGAAAAACCTAATGACGGCAAAATGTATGTCTGTCCGTCCGTTTTTAATTAAATGTTGTTACTGAATTGTGTGAAGGACTTTTAAGAGAATAGTGCAGGTGTCCTGTTTGTTGAAACCTCTGATTCTTCTAAAATTGGAAACATTAACATTTTTTCGGCGACTTCCTACAACCACAATTATAAAGATGAGATTCCCCCCCCCCTTAATGATACCTGTTCCTTAAAGACAGCTTTTGAAATACGGTCATGTACAATTTTCCAAAAATCTGAGGAATTTCCGTGTAATTTTGCGTGAAAGTAGGGGTGGGAAAGTACGTGATGTTTTAGCACCACTAATTAAACTATATTCCTTCAAACACTCATACACTGAACCTCCTGTTGTCAGACGGAGCAGATAGTAATAATAGATAGATAGTAATGCTCTACAGTTAGTTTGTAATTGATACCGAGACCTGTATGTTGGGTAATTCGAACGCTCCCTCGCGTAATGATGAGCTCATCTTGTTCATTGTTTTTATGATTACATGAACAGGCTTTCACAATCCCCAGAGGCAGATCCTGTTGTGAGGATATATTACCTAAGTCACTATGGCCCTGAGAAAACAAGTGTTCAACAACATTTACGTGATTAGCGACCACTATTGGAGTTGACGTGATGGTAACTATGAAGATGAAACGAAATGGTGACGATAAGTGGTGAAAGGGCGAACACAAATACAACGATGCCCGAGGCGGGTCTCGAACCCGCGTCACTTCCGTCCGAGATCACAACACCATTACTGCTTTAGGGATCTCGGCCACCGGGCCGATCATCTGCCTCTTTAAATTTTCTTTCCTTAATTAAAAAAAATAAGAGTACTTCTGAAAAATCTTTTGGTTGATGATCTGCACTAATTGCATTTTTTAAAAATATTTTTAAAATTATTTCTAATAATATCATTTTCGTATTTTTTAGATAATCAAATCTACTCTTACATATTGGTATGAAATATGGGGATTTGTTGGTACTGAGAAAATATTGGGATTTATGCTCGAGAATCTCTTAGACGTTTAGCCTCGAGAATCCCATTGACATTCTCGACACGACATAAATTGTGTTCTTATCATTGTTATGAATGTCTTTACTTATTTGCCATTTTACCGACGGATTAATACGACTTTTGCCAGCTTCAGTTTCGCCCCGGCCGATAATCAAACCCAGCACCGTCTCATAATACGCTAATATAACAATAGATATAGCACGCTGTCCATGAGCTACCCCACGGGGTGACCTTATTATTATACATCACTAATTATAGGCGAAGTTTGAACTGTAATATAGCAAAACAAATTTTTATTTTCAAACTCTCACAATCTTGGGCAATTTTTGTACCCATTGACCGGTTATCACTTATTGACCATTTAATATTTTAATATTTACATTCTAAATGCTAAAATTCCATTTGTTAATATTCTATACATATTCTCAGTTGCCATAAGCACAAACTATCCGAAGTAAGTGAGAGAGAAAAATGGCAAATTGTGTCCATTTGAAAAAATTAAGCAATCTAAACATTTGTTATTCATGAAAATGAAAATGACAGAAAATACGGATAAGTACAAATGTGTTTATCTATTTCTTCTCCACTGGTTCTCAATATTTCCAAGACTTCCCGCCATGTTTCCCTTCGTTGCATGTCCGGTAAAGACAAACATTTCATTATATTTTCTTTGAGCATTTACATTTTTCAACAGCTCAATCACTTTTTCACATATCCTCCTGCATCTGTGTAATATATCACGTATATGATTTTAGAATTTTCTAATTTTCATTCATAAAATTACTTCAAATCTTATTGTTAGACTAAATTGTAGAGAAAGTAGTGCAACGTGGTAAAAATCGATCTCATGATTTTGACGGCACATGCACTACACTCACGGG
Organism: Teleogryllus occipitalis; assembly: GCA_011170035.1. NCBI lineage: Eukaryota > Metazoa > Arthropoda > Insecta > Orthoptera > Gryllidae > Teleogryllus > Teleogryllus occipitalis. The sequence continues at coordinate 484,308 of BLKR01000199.1, read as the reverse complement.
ACTAATGACCTTTGCAATTGACGCACTCGGAATCACTCTTTAATCGATCATTCCGTTCGTTCATCTGTCAAGCACAATCATAACATAGGAGAAACCCATGCGCCATACCTTCCGCACTCTTAGCACAATGTGCAACGCGTTCACGCCACGCCTTACTCAACCCCACATCCATTTTGAATCGATCCGTCGAAGGCAGGCGCATCAAACTGCACCCCCACGAGCTACTTGCCTGCCCGAGGACCACGGCGTTTCTACGAGCACAGGAAATTCTAAGAGCCTTGCCGGAAAGTTTTCTTTTGCGAGAGTAGTTGTAGTATTTAAGAATGCTAGAGTTATCGATAGTGATGGTTTGGAAATTGCAACAGGTAAATGGCAACTGTAGAACGATCATTAAGGTTTGGTTTACTACAGACAATTCTCCTGATGAAGTTATTGGTGGAACGTGTCGACTAGTAACATTGGCCCAAGTTGGCGGAGGAAGTGTGTGTTTAATTTAAAACCAAAGAAGCGTATTTCTACGGCTATGTATGATCAAGGGGATGATAATAAAGATTTGATTAAAATGTTGGAGTTTCAAGGTACATAGTAGTATTTTTGGCTGACTGCTCTCATTTTCCTTCTAAATCCCGAAAGGGGTGCATATGCGCAAGATGAAGCGACGCCAGGCGGGGAATAGAGGCAAAAAACGCAAATGTTTGCCAGATTTGATTTATCAAATAATCTAAATTTAAATCATAATTATATTCTTTACCATTTCACGTTTATTTCTTTTTTAAATTCTGCCTTGTACAAATATTTATGCCGAGGGGTAGCAGTTTCTTTGAATAGAAAACTCTTTCCGTCTTTTTGTTTTGTATTATGTTAATTAAATCTTTTAGTTATTTGTTGTACTACATATTAATAATATTGAATGAATAAAACAAGTTTATATATGACAACAATTCTCGCTTACGGACGGACAACTCTTAACAGACAATCATTAACAGTATTATTAACAGTATTAAAATTATTAAGAATCATTAAACATAACCTGAACGTGGTAAATTAATGTAATTATTGCACTTTTGCAAGTAAACACAGTTACATAATCATGATAATTTCAATTCAAAATGTATAATTTTACTCTCAATTGACAAATTGAAATCTGACCGGTGCATTATTATATTTTAATAGATAATTTCTTTGCTATAATAGAGGGAATGGAAATTAATATAGTTATATTTGGGGAAACAACTGTCAGCAGACTTTCCCAAAAGTTTTTCATACCAGGTATCCAGTAACGTATCGTCACTCCGGAGTTATTTGCACAACCATTATTTTTAAATCTCGTGCCAGTTGTTCGGAACGCAGTGCTCGGGAACTCTAGTAAATTAGTTACCTTGTCCGCGGTCTTGACATGCCTGGTCTAAGGTAAACCTGCGCCGTTAAGTGAAGCGTAAAGTCGTACCTTACATTACGCGTAAGGTTCTTCGTTGCCTATCTTAAGTCAGTAACGTGACACGTAATGCCTAAAGTAAAGACCTTTAAAATGTGCTAAATGTCCCAAATCAATTGTTCCCGTGATTTACATTTTCGGCATTTAAAAGTATCCGAAGTCTAGAAGACGCATATGAGTGAAATTTTAGAGGATTTCCCAGTTTAAAGTAATATTTTATTTCGTGGCCCGATGCTATTGTGACGAAAAGTTCCTCTCTGACAGCATGTAGTTCATCGAAACAAGACTAAATAAAACAATTATAGATAACTGAGATAAATACGTAACAGTTCGAAAGAGTCTAATACAGCTATTTTACCAGAAAGTTTTAGATAATCTGATACACCTTTGGTTAATATACAAGTGTCCACCAACTATGGACCACCCCCATAACTTCTAAACGGTTCAGGATATCAAAATGTAGTTTTTGCTGAACAATGCGGAATCATGGGCAAGTAACATGCCGTAGATAAATTGTCTATAATATTTTTAGTTTTTGAGAAATTTAATTATCTTTTATTTTTTAAATGGAATTATATATTTTTCTCAGCAGCAATGCATGGGCAATGAAAAGAAGATTAAAATGATGTATCATATGTTATATTTTGATACTTGAGATACTTGAAAACCTGAGTATAAAATTAGACTTTCTGACATGTAATTTTGAATTAAATGGGCAATCGTGTAGCAGCCCTTGCAACTATCGCCTTCGGGGTAGGCGGCCCTCGCGGCGTCTAGTCTGTGGAGGGAAGAGACAGAGAGAGGAGTCGCAGTGGGGAATAACAGGCATAACTACAGCAATTTTTGGGGTTGACACAGACGTCACATTACGAAATACCAATTTTAACGGTCAGAATTGAAGATTTTTTCCATTTATATATCTTATTTATTTGTTGGTTTTATTATGGTTTTGGTTGGTCTTATTTGTTGGTTTTATTTGTCTTCTACTGAAATTTTAAAACATCGATCGTTCCAAAGAATGATATAAACATTGGTAGCGTAAGCAAGATGAAAATAATAAATATGATTTTCAAACAGAACAAGAAGCCAACCAACGTCCCTTCGTTGTTAAATTTCATTTTTAATTAAAATGAACACTCATCCACTTCGCAACCATACGACTGCTGTTCATAAATGGAAAAGAAAACAATGCACTTCCGTCTTCTGCCCTGTATTTTCAAGTTTGTGGCAGCACTTGGCGCTATGAAGTGAGAAACTCTCTAATTAGTATTAACAGTCGCGACTACAGATGTGCATTTTGGTTAAAGTTTGGTAAATTTACACTGATAAAACTGTGAAGAGCATTTCAAAATGTTTATAGCTTTGTTCTTTTGATACGTGTTCTTTTGATACGTTAAATAGGAAGGTTATTAACAGTGAATAATAAGAAAAAAATATCTATCTACCTATATGATTAATTAATCCAGATATTACAATGAAAATATTTAAGCATTCGTTCGCTTCCCATTTTTTAAAATTATGGCTTGTTTCTGCACTGAGCTCAATTCTCGGAAGTTTGAAAATTACCGCTATTATTATCGTTTTCGCTACAATATTTTTTATTTCGTTCTTTTCGATTATCGTTGATTTGGAATTTCAGAAGAAGAAAAGTTTAAATCAGAGGAACAAATGGGAAAAAATCTCTCATTCTGATCGACAAAATTGATGTTTGTTGATATGTTTTTTCGTATCAAGACTATGAATTGCTGCAGTTACGCCTTCATCCTGCACGGTCACCCCTCTCACACTCCTCTCCACAAAACAGTATCGACGCGGCGAAGGCTATCTTCCCACAACGGCGAATATTGCAAACGCTGCCCGTTTACTTGAAAATCTCATACCAAAAAATCTAATTTTATACTCAAATTACTATCAAAATACCAACATATGATACATCATTTTATTCCTATTGTCATGATCTATCCATTGCTGGCGAAAAAAATATAGTTACATTAAAAAAAGATGATTAAATTTCTCGAAGACCATAAATATTATACACAATTTCTCTACAGCATGTTACGTGCCCCATGATTCTGCATTGTTCAGCAAAAACTGCTTATTGATATCATAACCCGTTTAGAAGTTATGGGGGTGGTCCATAGTTGGAGGGACATTCGGTAAATTTTCCCAAAAGAAATGAGCTAGATGCTCAAAAAATATTTCATCACTAATTTTTAATAAACAAATCATAATATTAAGTAATGAGAAATAAAAGGAAGCAGCAAATCACTGTATAATAAATATTCTTAATGTTATATTTTTCACCTCGTTTTGTAACAATTTTATTATTTCTAATTATATTCTATCATATAAAAATTGATATTTGTCTGTGTGGGATTAAGAAGAGATAAGGCCAATAAAACAAACAAATATTTACAAATATTATATTACATTATAAAAGTCTTGATCATACATGACGTTTCGACCCTAGCATGGGGTCTTCATGTACAGATTTTCTCCTAAAAAAGTGTAGGTCAATCTAAAATACAATAAAAAACTACCATGTAACATTAATATTAGCACTATTATTAATATTAGCATAAAATAATGGATGTGATTTTAAATAAAAAGGGGGTTTACCTCGGTATGACCGAACAAAGTTCATTTGGGATATAACATCATACATCATTGTAGATTCATCGTCAAGATAGAGAAGCCTCTGGTAGATTGGTGATACAACATAACATAATAATATGGACGCCACCCGACTATCAAAATATAACATGTTGTATGGCCACCCAACTATAGGTGTAGTAATTAAAGTGCAGCATTAGCTTTATGAGTTATACTGTACTGCCGTACGACCAAAGGAATAAGAGTAAGACCAAAGGAATAGTGTAGAGTTAAAGTCGGGTTCAAGGAATATATACTATAAATGCCAAAGATGTTACACTCTAAGATGCTCTATTGGTAGGTTGTATGGTCGAATTCTGAAATCAAGAATAGAGGAGACTATAATTGATATGGAAGAACAAAGCGGCTTCTGTAAAGGGAGGTCATGCAATGACAACATTTTTTCTTTAAGACAGATTGTTGGAAAGAGATTGGAAAAAAATATGAATAGCCACTTAGTGTTTATTGATCTAGAAAAAGCATACGACACCGTCCCACATAAGAAATTATTTGAAGTATTGTATCAAAGCACAATTAACAAAATATACGTGAGAAGTATATTTAATACATATAAATCATCGGAATGTTTGATTAAAGTGGGGAAAGAGATCACAAAGGAACCTTTCAGAATTACAAAAGGTTTGAGACAAGGTTGCTGCCTTTCACCAACATTATTTAAGATTTATATTCAGAAAGCACTGAAGTTGTGGTGCAGGAAATGTGCAGGTATGGGTATTGAGATAGGAAATAAATGTATATATGCACTTTTGTTTGCTGATGGTCATGTGCTCATAGCTGGAGATGAGGAAGATATTTCCTTTATGACTAGAAAATTATTCGAAGAATATACAAAATGAGGTTTAAAAATAAATTTTGAAAAATCAGAATACTTGAGCTGTGGAGAAGATGCCGGAAATCTTAATATTGAGGGCCATCAGATCAAGGTATGTAAAGAGTTTAAGTATCTTGGCAGCATCTTAACACAGGATGGAAAATGTGATCGAGAAATCCAACATCGAGCAACTAAAGGAAGAACGGCAATCTCAAAATTAAACGCGATACTTTGGTCCCCCAAAATCCATTATAGTCCATACAAGTCCATTATAGAACCTATAACAACATATGCAAGTGAAAGTTGGGAATTAACGCAAAAGAACAAAGAAAAAATGAAAGCAATAGAAATGGACCATCTCAGAAGATCTTTGAGAATCTCCCGCCGAGAACATGTAAGCAATGAAGAAATAAGGGAAAGGGCGCAGTCTCAGTATAACATCCTTGACAGAATCCAAGAAAGGCAGCTTCTCTGGCTCGGGCATGTATTAAGAATGGGAGAAGATAGACGGACGAAGAAAGTTATGCTATATCAACCGGCGGGAAGGAAAAGAAGAGGAAGACCTAGAACATCGTGGTATGCAGGAGTACAAGAAGCCATGCGTGTAAGGAATATTGAAGGGGAGGAAGAAGCATGGCGAGACCGAGACCTGTGGCGTCGGAGGTGCGGGAAGCGGCGACAGCTGTAGGACCCCCGCAGAAGAAGAAGAAGAAGAAGAAGAAGATGTTACTACCCAGTCATAACCAAAGCATAACATAATAGGATTGGAAAGAGATTAAAAAATTATATGTAAATTAATACACAAAGAATGATATGTCGAGTATAATATAGGAACAAGGGTCGGCCTTATCCTAGCAAAAGTTACTTGAAAAGGGATTTATAGGTTTTGTGTAAGTTGTTGGTGTCTGTCTCAATGTTCAAAGCTCCATTTGTACTAAAAATTTACATAGTATCCGCCAGCAATTTTTATAATAATTATTTTCTGTTTCAAAAATATTAATATTTTCTCCATCTATTGTGGGGTTATGGTCGATTCTCTATTTGGTAGCCACATTATGTTTATCAGTTGTTAATTTGATATTGTCTTTGTGCTCTTTTATTCATTGTTTTAGTGCGCGTTTAGTGGTACCAACATATGTAGAATTTCATTCGGTTGCTTTTCGTGGTATCTCTACCTTTTGTGATGAATCGACTTATAAAACCACTTTGAAAACTACTAAAACTAACCACCATTTTGAAAACCACTCGTACTCCAAATTTTTTCAATAGTGTTTTGATCTTGCTGTCTATGGTAGGGTAAAAATGTATCATTACATAATCATTTCCTTACAGTGGAATCTTGTAAGTGATGTGGGATAGAAATTTAATTTAAGTTTGTTGATTCTTTTTAGAAAGTATTTGTGAATGAAATATCTAGTATACGAATTATATCTTAAGATGCAAATAATTTTTAAATATTTTGCGTGATGATTATAATCCGCCAAAAGAATCCTCTATCCACATTTTTATAAATAATGGCAATTTTTTTGAGATTCCGGATGGGAAGAATAAAATTTAAGTGCTCTACAAGCGCTAGTAGCTTTCCGATATCAATTAAATCAAAGTTTCTGGTCAGCCCATATGATAGATCCAAAAATTTTAACTATAATTCATTTTAATTTCATGCGTAAACTTGTTATGGTTATTATAACTATTAATGAGATCTAATAGTTCCGGTATATTATTCTGGGTAGTAATACAAAATATGTCATCCACATATCTGAAATACTTTAAACGGGGGTGATTAATAACGCTAAATATTTGTTTTCCAAATCTCTCATTACAATTTCTGCTAGTAAGGGCGATATAGAAAATTCCATATATAAAATATCCAGGATCTGTCAGTAATCTTGTTATTGAAGGTAAAGACAGAATTCAGAATAAATCTAATGGCTGCCTGTGATTCTAAAATATAAATAGGAGAGTTATTTATCAGATTTCATCTACATTTTACACTGTCCATAATTAAGTATTTTTTTTAATTTGTTGCGTCTACAATTCGACGCAACGCGCCTCCAAGGGCGTTGGGCGCTTAGCGCTGGGGAGTAATCCTCTATTAACATTTGGCGCTGCGGAGCAATCCTGCATTAACTTTTTTGGTTTGTCATATCACGTCACAGTCAGTTGTCAAGAGGACCGCCAGGTAGCATCTCCGCGTACGCGCCTCCTGCGTCACTACACAGCGACCAGAAATGGGAAGGAATAAGGATAGGGGTAGGGCTTAGGGCACTTCACATGGGTTGGACTACCCTTAGTGAAGCAGCCAAACTCGTTTTCTTGGAACAAATTTCACATGAGATTCGACGGGAATCGAACCCGGACTTCAGTGGTGAAAGGCTAGCGACTTCGCTATGTGCCACGAGTGAGCAAACTTATGTGGAATGCATGTGAATAAGCTTTTAACATCTAATGAAATTAATACATGATTCGTTGGTATATTATTTTTTGTGGGTTACTGTGTACCTGAAGAGAACACCTTACAAGGGTGAAAACTACCAAGACATTTATAATGTTATATAATACATGTAAAATTGTATATCAATTGTCTACTCAGCTTTGTAATCATAATTATATTTATATCATCATATCACGTGGTTACGAATATTTTCGACGAATTTACATCAATCTGCCATGATTTACTTCTTACGTACATTTTACATAATGAACGTTCTTCCTCTAAAATTCTTTACCTATTTTCAAGAGATTAGATTGTGTTCCTATAAAGAAATGTTGTCTAACGTTCGTTCTTGCATTCTTTCGAAACTCATTCAGATAACTCGTTAAGGCAAACGGCAAAGAGGGTTGGAGTATTATTTTGTAATTCCTGACGTCAATTCAAAATGAGTCATGAGTTCCTTGATAAAATACTATGGCAAACGTAATTAAAAAATAATGTCATACAGTGATTTAAAATATCAATTTAACAATTTGATTCCAAAGTGTAAAAACGTGATAAAATTAAGGCAATAAAAATCAATTTAATCTTACCCATTCGAATTGGGTACTTCGCAGTCATGAGTGCAGCTCTAGTAGGCGTACAGACGGGTTGAACATAGTGGCGGTTGAGTATTATACCGCTGTACGCCAGTGCATCAATATTTGGTGTTGGTATTTGGTTGGAGCCATGAAAACTGACATCGTTGAAACCCTGTAGAAAAAGAAAATTGTTATATATTATTTTAGCAAGTGAGTAATTACAGTTATTACGTCAATAACAAAATTCCAAGTGTGATATTTTGAAAACAAGTGAAGCTTTATCTTCTGACCAGATGCAAACTAGGTTCAGTCCATGTTAGCATTCGCTGTAATACATACTACTAATTACTAAAAAAAATATAAACGAGATGAACATTCTACTCCAGCAATAATATGTTTACACAAAACATTCCAAAATCACATAAAATAGAAACACTTTTACAACTACAGGTACTACAGAATGGCACAGATTTTCTCGTACCAAATTTTTCTATTTTTTTTGTTGTGGACTAGCTTGAAGATCTTGCTCCATTCTCTGGCCAGCTGCCATCTATCGTCGCCCAAAGTACATACTTTGACATTTTCTCAACTTTTCGCTTTCCTAGAAGTACAACCGAATTATTACTTCAATAATATTAAAGAAATGTAAAAACTCGTCGCAAATAGAAATTTAATTGAAAAATTCATAGCCGTTTTTAAGAAAATAGCGATTAAGCTTTACTGTAAATGCGAAATTTGAAACTCTTTTTCTCGAAAATCTATTGAGTTTCCGAAAAACTTCATTTGAAGTCATTTAAAGCATTTCCACTCACAAATTAAATAATGTATACCAATCAATGAAAATGTGAATATTAACGGTGTGAAATATATAAAAAAATACATTTGTGTAATTTTTGAAAAAAGCAAAAGAATACAGTAAAATGAACTTTACGTCATATTAAGCAGTGCAATTAGCACCATGCAGTGACCACGATGCACAAATTCTTACCATTATAAGAAATTCAAACACTGACACATTAAATATTACACGCATGACTAGATTGTTTACTAAAAGTAAAATAAAATTATTCATTGATTACTTGATGCAGGAGTCATGGGACGCGGTCTATAATACTGTTGATACAAACGATAAATATAATTCTTTTTTTTTCAACGCTTTTATTTCATTTTAACACTTGCTTTCCTCTTCAAAAAAGAAAATTAAATATTTCACAGAACAGCAATTCTTGGATAACACAAGGGATTAGGACATCTTGTAAAAACAAGCGAATTCTTTCTTTCATTTCTAAACGTCATGACGTATCTCAAGATTTCCTTATCTACTTTAAAAAATACAAAACATTGTTAAGAAAAGTCATAAGCCAGGCTAAAATCATGAAACACGATCAGGATATTTTGAATTCAAATAACAAAACAAAAGCATGTGGAATATTGTAAAAAATACGACCAAATCAACTACAAACCTTGTACAGAATGTTGTTTTAATATATAACGATATAAATGTGAACGATCCGCCAACTGAGGCTAGTCTCTTTAACCAATACTTTTCGAGAATTGCTGCCGATCTCACGAAGGGTCTTCAGCCACAAAATTCAATAACAGACAGTTCACCCAAAATTTTAGACACGATGTTCGTTTCCGAAACTTCTTCCCATGAAATTCTCAAAATAATCGGTAAACTAAAAAATACATATATTCAGCCGGTTTAGATGAATTCCAGGATTCTTTGTTAAAGACCAGTGCGTCTGTCATTATACACCCATTAACTCACATATATGATGCATCCTTATGCACTAGAACGTTTCCAAATATTTTCAAAACTGCTCAAATTAAGCCGCTCTTCAAAAAAGGCAACAAAAATGAAATTCATAATTATCGGCCTATTTCTCTTCTGTTAGATTTTTCAAAAACATTAGAGAGAATTTTTTACGTACGAATGGAAACCTTTCTCACTAAACACGACGCGCTTTCAGATTGCCAGCATGGATTCAGAAAATGAAAATCTATGGAAACACCCATATTTCCCATTCTTAAAGATGTCGCCTCATCATTGGATCAAAACGAAGCAACTATTGGATTATTTTTAGATCTCTCAAAAGCTTCATTGACGTCATTCATCATGACAATTTACTTTCAAAATTACCTTCATATGGAATCCGTGGTATTTTCCTAGATTGGTTATGTTCGTACCTTAAAAAACGATCTCAGAGAGTGGAAATACCTTATTGGAATAATGGAACATTATGTACACACCTGTCCGACTCTTTGCCAATTGCACGTGGAGTTTCTCAAGGAACGACTTTAGGCCATATTCTCTTCTTACTATAAGTAAACGATATGCCCTCGACGATTAGAAACGGAAGAACGGTTTCCTTTGCGGATGATAGGAACATTTTTTTTCCTAGGGCTTGTATCCAGCCGACAGCTGGTTGCCCTTTACGCCCCGAAGGGACGCTTATTTGACCATACACTAGATACCAACACACTTGCGGGCTTCTCTGATCTGGGGTCAGAAAAATAAAAGAACGTGTAAATATGTGTCTTCTCTGGAAAAGTGCGTAAATACAGAAAGTTATCAAAATATATATGACGTTGGCCTGTCTCCGGAGTTGGGGATTATCCAGGTCCCAAGGTGAATGAAAATTGCACATTAGCCCTCAAAGAAGAAAACACAGCATTTAGAAAATATAAGAAATTTAAATCCATAGAACTGGGCATATTATATAAGAAAGCTGGAGCTAAAGCACACTAAACTCTAAAAATGCTCTAAAATTGCTATGCTACAATCTTTTAAAGATTTTACATCTTCTATTACGGGTCAAACTCCGTCCGCAACTATATAACACCGGGAGCGGTAGCTCAGCGAATCAACTGATGTCACTGCAGCGCATCTGACCGGGAGGTCCTAGGTTCGAGTTCTGACAGCGGCAGTGTTTTCAATACTAGCTTTTCAGCTAGGTCGAGTTCAGTCGCTGTCTGGACGAGAATTCTAGCGGCCGGCTGCTCTGATCGGTAGTTTTCCGTGGTTTCTCCGATCAACACCAGGCGAATGCCGGAGCAGTACCCTAACAAACGGACCGCATGGATATTTCCTTCCTCTTCCTTGTCCTATCCTCTCCACGTACACACACACTTAGACTAACATGCACTACACTACCACATATTTCGGGGGACTCAGGAGCTTAGAGCTTGTTCCGGCTGAGTCGGTGCCCCGCAGGTGGGAGAGTCCTGGTTAGGGGGAAACCCCACTAGCCGACGGTAGGTCGGCGCCGGATCTCGCCATCCAGCGGGGAAAGATCACCGCCATCTCCTGGAGAAAACATGCACTACACTTACGGGACTAATGACCAAAACTGTTGACGCGCCCGGAAACACGAAAAAATCAATCAACTATATGGCTTCAAATAAAATCGGTTAGAGATTTCCATTCAACTAGCTTACCTCCTTAGAAAATGAAAATTGAATAAAATATAGTGACTCTCAAGGTATCATGTATCTTGACTATGAAACATCCTTTCGTAAATGAATCCCATCTATATCCCTAGCTACGCAAAAAACATGCAAACCTTCCTAAGTAACAATAATTCATTTAATCATGAGTTCCTGACGGATAAGCTCCTTCATGTTTTAAAAAAATAGTAAAACCTCTGCACTAGGGTACAGATCATCTTCCTAATATTTTTTTAAAGAATCTTCCTAAATGTGCCATTGAAACTCTTAAAAATTTATGAATAGATCTGAACCTCCCAATAGTAACTAAATCGTATTAGTTGGCAGAACGTATAGGCTTGCACTCTTACCAGAACTTTCAAACGCGAGTATAACCTCAGTAAGTATTAACACATTAGTATTTAATCGCTTTTTATTTATAATGATCTTAATAATTCAAAACTACTACATTAGAGAGACTATCAGTAATTTTGGGCAACTTCAGAATAAAAAGGAAAATTTGGTGAACTTAAAAGTCTCTTAGCTCTTTTACAATTTGCTGGAAAAAATAATTTATGGAAAAATTGTTAGAGAATTTTACGACCTTTAAAATTGTACATACCTATTTTTGGCTTAAGATCAACCATTAAAGAGTTATTTTGCAAAAACAAAAAATATCCAATTTTTTTGTTTTCTTGTTGGCTACCAAACTTTTGAATATTGATTCAGTGGTGAGTTGTAGTTGACATTCACATAATTGAAATTATTGAAGGCGTTGTCATTGTCAACAATAGCTTATTGTTGACAATTGTTGTTGACAATGTGTTGAATATTGTTGACAATGACAACGCCTTCAATAATTTCAATTACCAAACTTTTCCCGAAGCATTTCCAGGGAAAACTTAGGGGTTTCTTACTAACAAGAAAATAAACAAAATAAAAAGTAAAACATTCTATCTCACCTTTTGCGAGGCAAAATGAGTTATCGACTGTACTAATTTCCCAAATTAATCTCTCCCACATCCGCCTAATAACAAAAACTGACCTATTACCCTGCTCTAAATGTGGATCTCAAGAATCTACAACCCATATTATTCTGGAGTGCCCTGAACTAGCCCATTTAAGACAGTCCTTAAATTTAAAAGACTCTATTTAAATCTTTTTCCCCCCTGTATCAAACGAATGAATAAAAGTCTTATAACTTTTAAAGAACTCAAAAATTGACACCTTAATATACAGATCCTTCTTTGTCTATATCACATCCAGCGTAACCCTTCAAACATGTTATTAACATCAAAAGACTTTGTATTATTAGCTATTGTAGCTATTAACATACCTAGAAATGTTATGAGTGTTATTACTGCCGAGGCTAAAAGTTAAAAATCGAGGCGGAGCGTAACGGAGCCGAGATTTTTAACTTAGACGAGGCAGTAATAACACTGTAACATTGCGTGGTATGTTCAACATTTTATCCGTCACCATAAAATCTCACAAATTATGCGAAAATTCACGACATTGCTACGATAGTAAACACATGAATTCTGTTGCTGTGGCACGCTAGTGCCATATTGTGGGGTGTTGCTTGCGATATATCTATATAAACAATATTCGTATACCGTGGTTCGAGAAAGATGGATGCAAATAATTCTCCTGAATCTAAAGAAACGATGTTCGATTAGGAAATTGGCGCATTGACTTCCAGTGACGACACCTTCACATCGTCAGTAAATGCGTTAACCGGAGTAGTTTCATTTGGTGGAATGTGAGGAAAATTAGGTTAATTTACCTCATATACATTTTTCTAACTGTACTATTAATAATATTACTATTAAGAATAATTATTCCCCAAAGTAATGTGAATTACTTCTGAATTGTTTGAATCTGATTTGTTTTGCACATCGCCATGTTTTTTCTTTAACAAACATTTGAGTTGCGATGTATCTATGGTTGTTTACGTTGCTGAGGATGTTAATACCTGTCGTCAATGATATTAAATTTCTTAACATACAGGTAAGTACGAGTGCACTTAACAAACCTGGAGAGTTGCATGTTAATAGGGATTAAAGACGTATGTGACCGATAAATAAATAAATAAATAAATATGTGTATCCCTCCCAATGATGTATCTAAAATACGAGTTTTTGAAAATTTATATGTTTGTATGAATTGTGCATAATTGGATAATGGCATAATTGCAAAAAAAGTATAATCTTCTGTAAATTCAAAAATTGACACTTGATCCAATTGTTGAAAAGCGGTCTTAAATAAATAAAATTTAAAAAATTGGCATTGGCCAAGGGATGTATAGAAACAGTACAGTTGTTTGCTGAGAGTTCGGAATGTTCAATAAATCTTGTTTACAACAAATTAATTTCTTGTTGCAAAATCAACCTGTTTCTTTAAATATTAAGATGGTTGCGGTTTCTTTTCGATGGAAAATGATTGACGCTGACCACGGAATGACGTTTTTCGTTTATAGTAAAACCTGCACAATAATCACCTCTATTAAGTGGCCACCAAATTAAACGGCTACGTTGTCGAGGAACCAATTGATTTTTCCGTAAGAGACGTGTAAATTTTCCCTCTCTTTTAAGAGTATACTGGACCCTGGGTCACATTTCGTAGATAGACCTGTAATAAACGATATCCTCTGACAATTTTGAAATGTAATAGATGCATAGAATAGAATATATCAATACAGTGTTGCAAAGTTAATTTTTTACCATTTTCGAAAGTATAGAGAGTTCACCGAAAATGGGACCTGCGCCATTTTTAAGAATTTGATATTCTATCGAAAAATTCAATGAAAAAATTAGTTGCGATTTTTGACAAAGTAATTGTTTAAAATATATCTATATTTTACACAATTTTACACGAAAACTACTCATAACTGTTTCTGAAGAATACATTTCATTAAAAAATCCGTACTTTCAATATTGGATTTATGGGAAGTCACTTGCAGAAAACTAAATCTCTAATATTTTTAAAAATTTAGTAAAGTAAATGAAAATTATATACGTACCAATTTTAGGTGCACATTGGTCCATCCGAGGAAAAGTTTAATAAAAAATTTGGAGCCATGTTTGAAAAAATGTTGATGTTGTTGGAGTTTGATGTAAAGTACTTCCCAAAGTCAAAGTATCCATTTCAAATTCACAGGACCATGAGTTCGGTCACGTTGATAGGGAAATACAAATTTTGAAGAAAAGTTTGAATGGTTCAGGCTTGATTTGATTACAGACCGACAGACAGGCGTTTGCTTTAACCTACTATTCGATATCTAGAACACACAAAACGTGTATTCTACTGTAATGCGTATGTTTTTTTGTACTGATGTATAATGATAGGGGTCGCTAGATGTTATACAATGGACTTAAACAAATAAAGTTACAAAACGTGAATTTTGATTACACAACGAATTAGAGGTAGGAATTACCATTTTCGAAGAAGATTATCCACATTTTTTTATATCAGGTACCGCCAATACAAGTTTTTCTGGTGAAAAATCGCCTATTTCACAGTAGCATTACAATACTTTCTCCTTACTACGTAAGTTCGTAGTAAGGCGATAAAGATTTGGAATATTTTATGCAAGAATAAAAATGAAAATAAAAACCCAAAGCGAGCGGCTCTGAAGAATGTTTATTATATTTTAAAGTTAAAAAATATTATGTTACGGATTGTTTCCGATGTTAATTATATAAAATTGAAGTAATGACATTGGAGATATATTACTCTTGTGTTTGTAGTCACACTATGCTACAATAACTTTTCTTTTACTTTTTACTTGACAAAGCATTTATTGCATGTTTAAGTACCTTAATGCACTTCAGTTGTAATGTGGCATATATGAATTTCATTCTTTAATGTTTTAGTAATTGAAAAAAAATTGTAGTGAAAATTTAAAATCTGAGATCGTATTAGGGGGGCGTTAACTTTTTTATTTATTTTCAGATTTAATGTAAAAGTACTGATGAAATCTGAAAATCAACAGACGAAACGTCTGACGATTTAACACATTTTTTGTTGAAAAACATTACTTGGGTTGTAATAAAAACTTCACAGTATAAAGTTCTTATTGTAAATATTATCTTTATTTTTAAAAAGGCTTTTGGCTTGCACAAAATTGTGATTAAACGTCACAATAGCCTTGACTATTCATTGCCACCATCTTTGGCGGTGCACCCGCCAGCCAATGGGAGACCACCGGGGAAGAAGCGCTGCGGTTTCCCTACAGGAAGCAGACGCGCCCCAAAGTTTGTCTTATCACTTCGAAAAATAGTCATTTTCCTTAATACGTGGCTATCACCTCATTAAAACAAGTATTGATTATTTAACGTATGTCATGAATTTACGCAGAGACTGCACAACAGCTGTAGTTCCGAAGCCTCTATTCGCAAGAAGGCCGTCGTTGAGTATCCCGTGAGGTCTTATAATGACAATGACAATGATGGTAGAGGTGATGAAATGGGCAATGTATCACAACATTCAATCCCTTTCCAAAAAATTGAGTTTGCAAAACCAACATTTCTAAAAGTTAAGTAAAGCGAGTATTCTCAACTGAAGAAACTAATGGTGATTTATCACACCACTTGCTCCTAAGTTTTGTGACTGTTATGTAATATTATAACTCCAGTTGAAGAAACGAATGGTGATTTATCGCATACATTTGCTCGTATGTTTTGTGATTGACTGTTATGTAATATTACAACTTCAGTTGAACATCCAAAAGCTGTTCAAGTATTCGTTCGAAAAATTTCGACTGTTCCCGGTCGTGCCCAGTGAAACGCGTCATAACACGACTTAGTGTGAGCTGCAGACTGAAGTGGTGAGTTCTTTTTACGTGCGTCTTAATTACTGCTTTTATTCTGTTTGGTAATGTTATTAGGGTTTTGTTAGGTGTAATGCATTGTGGACTTGATACTGTAGTTCAGCTCAAACAAAAACTATTAGGTTGACTTAGATTTGAAGAGTAGACTTTGATCGTGTCCAAACATTTAAATTATATTCGGAAACATGTTTTTTCTGAGAATCGGCTAGTAGTATACATTTAATTCGATTTTCATTCATTATCAAGTAGAGAGTTAATTCGATTTTTCAATCACATGGATTTTAAAACAAACGTATTGTGTTTAATAAAACTGCAACATTTCCAAAATTTGAACTACGTATTTAAGAAACTTTTCTGTTAAACTAAAATCCTAAATCTCTTAATAAAGCTCTTAATTGGCAAGCGTCTCGACTTGCGGGCGGCGACGATTCGACTCAAGAGATTTGAATAAAATGCTCATCATGACCCGCGCGGAATGCTGAAATGGTAGCTTAACCTGTTGATGCCCTTTGAACTCTGCGTTAAAGCATGACGTGTTCTTCCTGACTGCCTGTACTGGTACATCAGCCTCTGACGGGGTCAAGGCCTAGCAGCGGCGTCCCGGCGATGGATTAATAGGCATGTGGTTAAGGGATACGTTTGGTTAGTACATAGACATCCCTACGCCGTATTTTGGTCTTCGCAACCTGACAAGTGAGCTCTCTCAACGTCACATAGCAACAGATACTGAGAAATTACAAGGAAAACGCACACTATAATCTGCATAGACCAGGAATCGAACACGGGGCCGCGTCATGGAAAGCGAGCATTTTTGACGGACGGACATTTTGCCGTCAATCGATTTTTCGGTATCAAGGATCATCAAAACATAGATTCTAACCACACAACGTGCTAGAATAAATTCCAATTTTCCGTTACCAGGGCTTGGCAATAAGAATTTTTCGGTCGAAAATTTGCTGTTTTCTGGCGCATGGTTATAATACTCTTTAATCCTACGAAGTAAGGGCGAGAAAGTAATAAGCAATTAGGCAACAAATTATTTTTATAAAAATTAAAAATTGTTACAAATTATAGTAACATGTAGCAACATATTCAGTCATTTTGATGGTTTCTGCAGCCTACCTACCTTTAATTTCGATGATTTCACCGGAAATCTTGCCGAATTTCGTTTTGAAAGAATAGAAAAAGAAAAGGTAATGAAAACACAGAGGGTCCCAACAGAGTCTGCCACCGAATATGACACGATCACGACAGTTGACAGATCGTGATATTGTGGAACTGACAAGCATTCGTGCAAAACAAATGACGAGGAACTATTTTGAAAAGCAAGTATCTTCTTATCAGATTCACAAGGTGATTGTGAAGGCAGATATGAACTATACGCCTCTAAATTCTAATCAAGATATGTCAATTAATCATTCCTCTTTGCATCAAGAGATGGATTCTTGGAAACAGAATGCACCCTACGGTGTATATACTGCTGCAGTTACCAATCGAAATGTTGATAGAGAAATGCTATACAGACGCGTCTGTGTAGGATATTTGAGAGCAAAGTTTTCATAACAGTAATCCAAGACCAGATGATTCCCACAACGAACAACATTAAATACGAAAACTCTGAGAAGATCGTTAGAAGAGCTAGCCATGGACAAGATAATATAATCGAGAATATTAAATTGGTTACCATCTTCAAAATCATTATCCAAGAGGTTTATGGGAAACATGGCGGATTTGGGAACTTTCCATTACCTGCTGAAATTGCCTTATTATTTGTAGAAGGTATGCTGTAAATTTATGTTAATATGAATGTATACGTTAAGATTTTTGTAAATGTTAAAGAAACAGATGTGATCATGCTTTGATGTTGTATCTGTTAAGTTCAATTTATTCGCCGTCTTTCTACAACTATATTATGGAAGATACAGATTTCTTTCTAAATAAAAACCGTTCTTTAAAGACATCTTAAAATGTGGTCATATGCAATTCTTAAACATTATGAGTAGTTTTTGCGTAATTTTGCGTGAAATATAGGCAATTTTTATTTTTTTAACTTTTTTTTCAGAAAAGGGTTGCAATTTTTTCTTTAAATTTACCCCTTGTATGCATCAAATGGCGGTAAAAAATTTGGTGTTAGTCCCATTTCCGGCGAACAATGTATTTTCGAAAACTGAAAATAGTTAACATTTAAAAATTACAAAGTTGAAGATAAAAATGTTCGGTTTAATCCAAATCTGTTCTAAAAAATCAGCTCTTTAAAAGTCATGAACATTTCTTTAGAGAACGAGGAGCTTTTGCGTATTTTGTGCTTGAAATTTATACATTTTTACAAAGAAAACATTTCTTTAGAAACCACTCTAATTTTTTTCTTTAAATTTTTACTTCCTATGTATGAAACGACTGAATAAAAAATAGTGTTAGTCCCATCTTTGGCGAACTCTATTTTCGCAAATTGCAAAAATTTTAAAATTCCGAAAATACAATTTTTTTAAAGATACAGATTTTTGCCTTAAACAAAACCTAATCTAAAAATCAAGACTTAAAAACAGGTCATGTACAATTTTTGGAAAAACGACTAATTTTCGTGTAATTTTCAATTGAAATTGAAGCAAATTTATAAAAAACATTTTCTCAAAAACCTTTCCAAATTTTTTTCTTCAATTTTATCCCCGGATCTAGGCTTAAAATGGACACTTAAAAGAGTGGAACAAACCTCATTTTCGTTGAACACACTGAATTTTCGAAAATTCCATATTTAAATCTAATGTGAGATGATGGTACGTGCTGTTGTAGCACCACTACTTTAAGCGTATTAAACCATTTTTAACACAACAATTTCAAAAATGTTTCACCACTTTTTAAGAAAAATTTGTAAATGTTGTTCTGGCCGCGTGTAAAGTACACTTGAAATTCAAACTTTTTGTTTCAAACTCGCTGGTCCTCGAATTCGGCAAGATCAATAGGAGGTTATCAACTACGGAGAAAATTATCGGAACGCTTTAGACTTTATGGTTGCACATCCATCATTTAGGTATCAACGATCCCCTAAAACATGGATTATGAGTACACAAAGGGTTAAAGGAATCAACTTAGTACACAAGAAACAAAATGTATCCACTGTTTCGTATCAGACCCCCATAACACGACCATGAGTTTTTCTGTTGAAAATCGCCCTTTCTTGCAGTAGCATTGCAATAATGCGTACGAATGTAAGTAGTATGGGAGAAAGTAAACTGGTGCTGCTACAATATAATTCGCATTTCTAATTTTCAAAAGAAATAGTTTTTATTTATTATGTATATATAATTTTAATGCACGGTTTGCTCTATGAAAAATTTGTCTATCATAAACGTTGTAGTTTTGCAGTGCTAATGTTTTGTTTAAAATTTCCAAAAGTACAGATAGTTCACTGAAAATGAGACCGGTTTTTTTCTGCGTCCATTGTTTGTCGAAGAAAAAAGTAATAACAGAATTTGGAGTCGGTATTGAAGAAATTATTGTTAAAAACGATTTATTTCATGCGAAATTGCGGAAAACTACTCAATTAAAAAATGTTTTTATAGAATTTTTGAATCAAAGAACAGTAGAAACTGAATGTGACGTATGGGGAGAAGTACCATTTACGCAGGTTTTCTTGAACACCAGAACCTCTTCCCAACATTTAAACTATAAATAGTTGAAAGATAAATAAAAGATAAAAATAAAAGAAATTAAAATAATAAAAAATAATAAAAGTAAGAAAAAGTGCGAATTCAGCAACATTTGATAAACTAGACATTTTCGTTCCCTTGTTCTACAAAACTTATTTACACGCATTTGCGTCGGCAACGAACTGCGGATTTGACTATTTTGCATTGCTAACAAAATAGTAACACACCTGCGGCTCTACTCCTACCACAACTAGCAATGTTCATGAGGTTATTTAACGATATGTGTTTGAATAACTGATTACATTAAGGATAATATCTATATCTTTATTATTGTAGTTGCAGAATACCATCGATGAAATTGTGAACTTTTGAAGCTTTCGACATTTCAGGTATCTATTCCGACGAAAATGAGATCTCCGCAATACTTTCAAGTTGTTTTGTTTATCCCAGGAAGAAGTTCAATAAAAAAATTTGGAGCCAATTTGAGAATATTTTTGTAAAGTTGTTGAGGTTTTATGTACAGTATCTCAAAAAATCGTTTCAAATTCGCATGGCCTCAAGTTCTTCCAGATTGATCGGGGAATATTAGTTTTGGAGAAAATCGTCTGAATGGTTCAGGCTCTTGCGTTGACCCCAAATAAACAGACAGGCGTTTTGCCGGCAATTTTTTGTGTCAATGATCCATAAAACTTGGATTCCGAATTCACAATGTGTAAGAGAAAGTAATTTACCACATAAAGGAATACAATTTATCTTTTTCTGTTACCTAGTTCGGCAATAAGAGTTTTGTCGACAATTCGGCGATTTCCGGCGCGAGATTACAATAATTTCTCGCCTTACCAAGTAGGGCAAGAAAGTAGAAGGAAATTGCGTCAAGTAAAACACTAAATTGGTTCTGTGATTATTGAGATTCTCATACATATAAAACGTGGTTCTTTAGTCAAGTGAAAGATAGATGGATGATATCAAAGTCTTTTTCGGCAAGAATGTCTGGACAATACCGTTTCGTCATGCTAGTTCGCGAGAACGTTTGGCACCTTTGTGTAAAGGCTATTCACACTTTCAGCTCCTAAGTGGCCAGTGCTGACGTATTGATGCTTATCTACCATTTCAGCGTACATTGACACTCACTATCAAATACCAACACACGGACCTAGGCATGGAATCAAAAGCAAGAAATGTGATGACGTTGATGAAGCTACTGAGATTATAATTGAAAGCAAACAAAAAGCTGTGTGGCACGCCTCTCCACGAAGAGAGCATAACAGAAACTGTGATAATTGTCCTTTCTACACTCTGAAACAACTCAGGAAAAAAGAAAACTTAGAAAATTATGACTTAGGACAGGATACCCAGCTGATAGGACCAACTACAAGAGAACTACCAGGCAAACATTCAGTATACTTAAAACCTTCAATGATAGTAGGTTTCAAAATTACGTTTCCAATCTCTCTGCATCTCAAGCCTCTGAACACTCTTTATTTAAAGCCTCAAGAAAATCAAAACGGCCTTGAAAAGCTTTACCCCTAATTCGTAAGGAAAACAGTGAATCGGCGTGAAGTATCAAAGAAAAAATAAAGGTATTTGCAAAACAATTTACTGAAGTTTCTCAAAACCATCCTCCAAAAACTTTAAATTAACCGGACGAAATTCAAGAATACATATACAAATGGCATTAACAACAAAATAGTTTATCCATAAAGAAGTATTAAAAATTTTTAAAAAGGGATTGCCTATCAAGAAGGCTCCCGGTTATTCCCTCATCACCGGGTCACTACTAAAAGAACTGCCTCGCAAAGGAACAGCATTTATTACTGGATTCTTCAACAGTATCCTACGACATTATCCAGTGCAATGTAAAGTAGCACAGATCCAAGTCTTTTCAAAGTCAAGTAAATCTCCCCACGAATCTTCATCGTATCTACCATAAATATACTTCCAGTTCTGTTCAAAGTGTTCGAAAAAAATCTCCTAAGCAGATTACTACCTTGCTCGGCAACAAATGGCTTAATCCCAGACCATCAATTTGGTTTCAGGTAACAACATTCTACTATTGAACAAATTAATAGAATTACCAACTTCATAGAGAAAACATTCCAAGGAAAACAATACTGATCAGCAGCGTTTTTAGACACCACTCAAGCTTTCGATACAGTGTCACGATCGCTTTCTATACAAAATCCAACGCTTCCTGACCTCAGTATCTCAGATCCATATCTCTATCCATACCTCAATATCTTCAGATATTACTCTCTCACCGAACATTCCAAATTAAATATCAAAACGAATTATCCACTTTCCATTTCAATCGGGAGTACCAAAAGGTAGAGTACTAGGCCCAGTCTTATATCTGCTCTACACGTCAGATATACGAGAAAGTGAAAAATCTACAATAGCTACATTTGCAGATGATACTGACATATTAGCCACAGACGATGATGCAATTGAAGAGTCAAGAAAACTACAAGAGTATCTAGCGTTGATCGAAGAATGGGCAGACAAGTGGAAAATAAAAATTAACGAAAACAAGTCAGCTCATATTACTTTCACGTATAAAAAACAAAAATGTCCTATCATAAATTTTAATAATACGCCAATTTTTCAGGTTGAAAGTGTGAAGTATTTAGGTATACCTCTGACACGTAGTGTAGCCAGAACAATGTTTTGTGGGTGTTTGTAGCCTTTTTTACTTTCCCGCTACGGAGTAGAGAGAAAGATGTAATGCTGCGCAAAAAACGGCGAATTTGTGGCAGAAAAACTTATTACCAGGCCCTGGTAACCAAAAAGTGGATAAATCCAGTTGCTAAATTTAGGAAAAAATCTCTAACGTGCTAAACCGTTCAGCCGATTTTCTCTAAAATTGATATTCCCCAACCGATTTGGCTGGTCACTTGAATTTTAAAGCGATATTTTCATTTTGGAGGATACTTTACATGAAGCCCCTGAGACCTTTACCAAATTTTCAAAGAATGGCTCCGTCGTTTTTTATGAAATTTTGTTGTTGGATAGTGTACAAAACGTTTAAGAGAATGGTGCAGGTCTCATGTTCGTTGAATACCCTGATTTTTCGAAAACTGCAAAAGTTCAAAATGTTTTCGACGTCTTCCTACAAGAACAATTATGAACATAGAGATTTGTTCCCTTCTTATGAAATCTGTTCCTTAAAGATAGATTTTTGAAACAAGATTATGTACAATTTTTCAAAAATTTGAGTGCTTTTCGCGTAATTTTGCGTGAAAATACTGGCGAGAAAGTACGTGCTGTCTTAGCACCATTAGTTACTTTGTATATAGCGGGGTCCTTTTTTTGTATGTAAAATACTTATAAAAATTTTCAGTGTAAATATTTGTAAACCTCTGAAGAAGTCCAGAATGACTGGACAGAACGTTATAAAATTTTATTAAATTATTATTATTATTATTATCATTATTGCTGAAGTTACTGGCAGAGTTCCTGATCCACCAGATAATTTGAGAAACTTTCAATAATATTAGAAAAGCTATTTTATTTTAAAAAACGTTTGTAACAATTTCCTGCAAATAAATTTTTAAAAATATATCGCGACTATTTCAATTGAAGACCTACAGTGGTTTCGAATTCACGCCGTTAATAGTTATTTATTAATTGTTACCACCTTAGAAAGCCTACAACATCAAATTGCGCAGTTCACTAAACGGTTTGATACGCGCCAATCATCGCTACGCAAGTGTCCTCCACTTCTGTCATCTCGTAGCAGACAGTTTTTCACCTAGTACCATTCCTCCGGTCAACCTGAATGGCTATGTGGCTAAGAGCGTGTACCGACTCAGCGCTTCGGTCCAAAGAGTCGCGGGTTCGAGTCCTGCCTTGGGCATGGTTGTTTGTCCCTTATCTCTCATGTAGGCGTTGTCGCAGAGGGCCTGGCGTTGAAATTTCATTCCATCGGGACGTTAAGGGTAACCGACTGTCGGCTGGATAAAGGCCCTAGAAAAAAACATCTCCTTCTGATACTAAGGATAATACTGAAATGTTCTATTATCATTCTAAATATGGTGACAAATGGTGAAAGCACACAAATGAAATGACCCTGCAACTATCTGGAAAACATGTCTGCTTGACGTTTGCGGCGGCTACAATCACGCATGCTTGTCACGGCCGTCTGTGTACAATTAACGTTCTAAGTCACACTTCCTCTTCGACCCGGTTCCGAAGTTTCTTGTTTCCCTATCTTTTGCTTTCAACGTTAGCTATAAGACACCAAACTTCATTTGTAAATAATGTTACAGAGCTAGCCCCTTCAGTTCTGTTTTTTTTCTTTCTTGAACTTTGGCCTTCGTCACGATTTTACTGGGAAATTCTTAATTTCCAACGTTACAATGACGATTAGGAACAGATTTTCTTCCACACTTTCACATAGTACCTTATTATTTCTCCGGCACTGACTGATACTGTTACTAATATTACCATTCGTTATACCAGGTTTCCTACTCACCAGCTTTCATACCGTGACGAACAGTATCAAATATCACGGCACGACTACCCACTTTCAGAATCATTTACTACGCCAGATCAAGGGCTAACAATAGTCGGTCCCTTACGTCCTTCCTCTGAATATCGTTATATCCTTACTAACTTTGACCATGATTAGTATATCGCTCTCAAGGGATGAGCAAATGGATAGAGGGTTATAAGCGATAGTGGTTCTTGGCTTTTACTTTTAATCCTTGTTTGAAATTCACTTGAACCCAATTATCAAATGTTCCGGTAATCAGTGAACCGAGCACCCAATATGTAGTGTTCTTATCTGTATGATTTTCATTTTCTCTGGTACATAGCCTTCGAAAATATTCAGCAGTGAAGTAATTAGAACAACTTTACAGTGGCTGAGCTTCGGATGTGAAAATGATCATTCTAACCCAATAAACCATTCAACAAATCATTTCCTTTTTAATTGCGTAGAATCTAAATTCGGACGCTGAGCGGTTGACGGTTAACAAAGGGAGAGAGACCGCGGGAGGCACGGGAAAACGGATGGACGGTGAGACAGATAGAGAAACGGAAAGACTGACGTTTTTCTACAAAAAATGTTTTGATATCCCCAAAACATGTATTTCCATTAACAATCTCGACATCGATTTTTAAAGCTTCACATAACTGCATATACTATGAGTGTCACTCTGCCTATACTTCATACATGTTACGACTAACGTCCGAATCTGACTAATTTCCGAATTAGGCGGTTAGTGTTTACTTTAACAAAAATTGGGTTAAGTGAGAATTAGCAACAGTTTAGAAACATACCTCGAACATTTCCCGATTTGCATATTAGCCTTCATGAGGTAATTAAGGTAGATGAAGTACGATACGATGACGAGAAATAGCAGATGTGTGATAATAGAAATCAGATTGTTGGGGCGAAGTTTCTAATGCTAATGAGAGACAAGATGCGTAGTTTCCAGTTTCACTGTGTCAGTCGTAAATTTCTATTTGCATCAGGCAAGTCAATATCGCGGGCAAGGTAAGTAGTGAACTAGAGTTTGTGGGCGCGGCGTTCAGAGAAACTAGTGCGATATTTAAACGTACAAACGTACAAACTTCCCGGGGTGTTTGGGTATTGGGTATTGGGTATATCATTGGGTATCTGACAGCTAGGTATCTGGGTGCCCACGATAGTAATTTGTAGAAGTCTGTTGACAGTTATAGTCCCAAATTTAGCTACGTTAATTTTTTATTTCCTCTGATAAATCAAATGAATTGTCCTTATAAATGATATTTTGAACGTCTGGATCATGATTTCCTAATCACGTTTACTTACAGTTCAATAATTGCATTAACTTCGTTCGTCCTGCTTAGGAACTAAGATATTTGCTAATTAAAAGGGCTATTCGCTCCTAAGAGTGTTGTAATATATCTAAGAGGAGCTTTAACTAAAAGAGAAAGTCTACTTAGAGACTTGCTAATTTACTTTGTATTATTGCTACTTACAACATATAACAGAATCAACTAAGAAAACATAACAGGAAACGAAAATCATTCAAACACATTCCTGCCCCTAGGTAAAATCACTTTACAAGGCAGAATTTTAAAGGAAAATAGACAAGAAACCTAGAAATAACAATGTGTATACATTAATCAAATCTCAGTTATTTGATAAAAAATCTGGCAAGCATGTGTCCTTACGAAGCAACCATTCGTCGTGATATTTTGAGCGCTCTACGTGATTACAGCCAGCGGAAGAACACCCCTTTTTGGATTTGTAGGGAAAATGAGAGCGACGTAAGGCAATATTGTGCGTGCTCGCAGGAGCGCCGCGCGCCCAGGCTGGCAAGTAGCTCGTGGCGATTTTCCACCGCTGGATGGCGAGATCCGACGTGGACTTGCGGAGATTTCCCCGAACCAGGTATCTCTCACCAGCGGGGTACCGCCCCAGTCGGGTCAAGCTCTAAGCTCCCGACTTCTCTCCCAACATGTGTAGTGCATGTAAGTGTAGTATGTAGTGCATGTAAATGTAAGTATGTGGTGCGAATAGGACAAGAAAGGGGAAGGAAAGATCACGCGCGATCCATGGTCCGTTTGTTAGAGAACTGCACAAAAATCTACTTATCAGAGCAACCGGCAGCTAGAATTCTCCTCCAAATAGTGGTTAAATACGACCAAGCTGACAAGCTAGTGTCGAAAATCCTGCCACCGGCGGGACCCAAATCCTACGACCCGGTCAGACCCGGCTAGTTGATGCCCTGAGTCAGTGATCAGTTGATGATTCGGTACGGATTTACCAATTGAAGCTACGAGGAACTGACCTTTGTGGTTTTCATTAAACAACCATGAGTCTGTGATTCTGTACAACGTATAGTTTTCAGAGCATTTAATGTAAAAATACTTGTCGCGAACCCGTAAGCATCCTCACATTTGGACTAAAACGTAATTCTTAATCGTACAGTGGCTAACGCTAACATTCGCCGGATGGTGGTCGAAATGATCCACTCATTGTCATTCATTGAGGTTTATCTAAATTAGGGATAATAGCCAAAATGTATAGTTTTTACTCTGCAAATAGTTTTTATCACGCGGGAGCTAATATTTTCTTATCATTTTTTTCCAAAAACGCTCATTTCCACTTCATTCATAATCCAACTCGTGTATGGGTTAGAGTAGAGATTCCAGAATTGAAGAAAAGGTGGAGAGAATACATTACACTTCTCCCCACAGTATGTAACACACTCTTTAACTGTTTTTGGCGTTAAATAAATACATAAAAATAATTTGGATAGTAGGCTAACTAACCAGCTAACAAATGAATTAGTCCTACTTCGCACTCTAACCATACCATGTACTTAAGTACAATAGAATGAAAAAATAGCCATTGATCAGCATCAACACACCAATTTTAATGAAGTTTTGCAAATTATGAAAAGCATGTAAGCTACAGAAATATAATTTCAAGGATTAAAATTACAAAACCATCAATTTCATTGGCATTGTGTATGATATATTATTGTACTATTTACGGTGTATATACATTCTCAGAGAATTATTTCCTGTTTCAAATGTCTACAAGACAACATTACTACAGGAAAGAAAATTGTCGATTTATCTACAATATGGAGCCTACGTAGAAGAGGTTTATTTATCCTCATACGTTATTGCAAACTCGTTTTATCTTCAAATTTTAGAAGTATAGTCTCTATTATATTTCATCGTCTGGCATTGGAAGAACTAAATGAAGCCTGAATACAGCATTTCAAGCAATATATTCTGCATTAGATTGTTAACACATACGGTTGAAGTTCACATGGAATTATCATATTAAAAAAATTCTTGTAGATCAATTAATTTCCCTTTTCAGGCATAAACATTACTATTGGATAATATCGTGGAAATGAGGTAACACTCGTTTGACACTCAATTATATAATACAAACCTCTAACTGTATGACAAGGTCATGTCAAAGCGAGCTACTTAGTACCTGAGATGAGTATCTCGCGTGAGGTCGCTAACCAAGCTGCAGTAGAGCACACTCATGATATTCGAACCCGTTCCTTAACCAAGTTTTTCAAGACAGACACGTGATCACTCTGACACTAAATCACTGATATTCAAAAAAGACTTGAAAATCTTTTTAGGTTTTACACACCATGCTTCATTCCAAGTTACTATGATATTGTAGCATATTTCATGGATATATTATCACTTGTCACTACTTAACATGCCAGAGATATGCACACTTTTCTTCCAGCAATGTAAAAATATGAAAATTATCACTACCCAGATAATTAGCATGACACCAATTCGTTTCTATTGAGACATCACTAATAATTACACTTATTTACCAGAATTTCTTTTTACCATATCATTTATTTTACCACAAAATTTTATGAGCATGCTCTATATGAGGTAAGAACAAGTTAAAAATGGAATACGCATATTCGTGCAGACAATAAAAAGGTTTGTATTCTCCACAACATTGGTAGAGAAAATGATAATGATTTGAGTTTGCCATACAACCACAACCACAACCTAAGGTTCGTTGTACAGGTGACAACACTGGTGAGCAGCCCATGGTTTGTCCTGATCACCAACACGACAGTCAAAATATAAAGAATACGCAAGTTTTGTAATTTAATTTTTTTTTTTCTTTGAGGTTTGTGTGTAAATCTTCCACAAAATAAGAGACGTTATTGGATTGATTCGCACACTTTCGATGTGAAATGACGATTTGCATTTTATCAAACCGATTCAATTCAACAGATCATGTGGCGAATTTCACATTATAAAAAACAGAACTGTAATGTATTAATGTATTTGAGACACACGCAAACCAGACATGAACTTCACGCGCACTGCGGGTACAGTTCCGTACGACACAACTGGCTCAGATTCTGCCACCCCAACAGTTGGATACTTGTATACTTGCGACAAGGTAAGGGGTTAAAATAATTCCTTTCGGTTACCGATTCCCAGTAAGAAATATGATGGTGCACGGGACTTGTTTTGAAAACATCCACTAAGACCTACTAAGACCTACTCGTCATTGAGCGCTACTACCAGACGGAAGAATAAAGAAGGCAATCTTCGAACATAAAAGGTAAAAAAAGCCACGAAAACCAATTTTTGTTGATATCTCATGAAAGTGGCGTAGATGAACTGAATAATGATTTTATTTTTAAATAGATTTTATGTGCATTGATTCTACGTATATTACAGGTGCAATTTAAATGTATTTCCATTAATAGCAAAATGCGGTATGATACGACATGAAGATACAGTATGTTTAAAATCTGTGACGTTATATGACGTTTTTATTGTGATATTCGTAATCTACGTATAAAATTGGGTATGTTGCACTGTACCTTCCTGGAGGTAAAAATCTTGTTCCCCAGTATTATCTCCGAAATAAGCCTTTTTGTAATCTGCTTTCCGCATGCTACTTCCCAGGTAAAATTAACGTAATTAGCACTAAGAGAAACTATATTTTTAAACACCTATTTGAAACCATTTTTTTTTCGTTTCGTGCAGGGTAGGCCCGTCCAAGGAATATTTTCCGGGCACATTAACCCTCATGGGTATTATGCGACACTCTCACATTGATGTTGGTTTCTTTCGTAACGCTCGTCATAACTAAGTTGGGGCATTTTCCAGGCTTCGGTGCAGAAATCACAACTGAGAGCGAATGGGGCACGCTGGAATTCACTTGGGGCGCGCATACTGAACGGTCCCGGATTGCGAGCACCGTACGACAACGGGTTACTCCCAGGTAGAAAGCGAAGGCGACGAACACGCTTAAAAGAGTTTTTCTCTTAAACAGACTGTAGATATCGGCGTGGATTTGCGATTAGATCACGCCATTTCAAACCTATCACACATTCAGAAAAAAAATCAAGTGAATCTTGTGACATCACAATGAACTACTAACCAAAGTGGAAAAGGATTGTGAATGTTAGTTCTATGTGTACATTAAAACTTTGGCGGAAATACCGCGTTGTCACTGTCATCTCATCTGTCATTCTTATTGCCGTAGAAACAAACATGTTGACAGCACTATGGCCAAAACATTTCTTATAGAAACAACTCTGTTAATCACCAGAAATTGTATTCAACAAAAACACCAGGTTGTTTTATAATGAAACAGGATTATAATAAAAAGCTTATAAAATAAGAAATATCGGGAAGATTTGAATTATCAAAACAAACGTTTCTCAAGAAATGCACTAATGTGTTCATAAAAGATCTGAGAAATGATTATTAATCATTCACAACACAATAAACTAAACGTCGTTTCGTCAATTTAAAAAAATTAAACGTGATTATAGGGCAATACTCAAAGAAGTAACAGCGTGACCGAACCAGGCCAACGTTTTCTTGTGCGCCGGCCCTGACATCACTTGCAGTGGTGCTCCTTGACGCTCTCCGAGCCACGGCCCGGCGGCGGCGGCGGAGGCGCGTCGTGACGGCGCCGGTGGCTTACCAGGTCGTCGGCCACGAAGACGACGATGTGCGGCTGGCGGGCTTGGCGGGCGGCGCGCGCGGCGGCGGCGGCCGGCGGCGGCGCGAGGGCGACCGCGAGGGCGGCCACCAGCAGCGGCAGCGGGCGCGAGCGCGACGCGAGGGCGCGGGTGAGGCCGAGCGGCATGGCGGGCGGGCGAGCGGCGCTCGACTCAGCCGCCCCCGCCGCGACGCCTCTTATACGACGCCGGCGCCGGTGACGCGAGCGCCGCGCCGCGCCGCACCGCGCCGGCCGCGGCGACGGCGGTGAGCGCCGCCCGGCGCCGGGGGAAGGGGCGCCGCCGCGCCGGAACCTTCGCGGAGCACCAGGGGGAGGGGCGCGGCCGCCACGCGCCCACGTGCGCGGCCGATACCGCTGCCGCGCCGAGGTCGCCGCCGCCCGGCCGCGGTCTGCGGATCGCCCGCTGCCCGGCGCACCTCGCGGACGCTGGACCGGGGAGGGGAAGGTCCCACTGGAGAGAAAAGTAGTGCCTTATAAAACGGAGTGGTATTCTTAATTCAAATAATTTTAGCAAAGAAGTGGGGTAGGTATTCCGGGGCTCAAGGAAACGTGCGCGAGTAACGCTACTGAGCCTAGAGCCTTGGGCGTGGGCCTACTAGAATCGATTGATTATATTCTTTAATGTTGCCGTGTGCATAAACTCCTGTGGTCATTAGGTCTGTAAGTGTGTTATTTCCCAGAAGATGACAGTGTTTCTTCCCTGCTGGGACGTGAGATCCGGCGCTCACCTACTGCACCTACCACCGCCCCAGCAGAGAAAAGGTCTCCCGCTACGCGGGTAATGTATTGCATGTAAGTGTACATATCTGTGTGACTGTGTAAGAGAAGATGTCGGGACAAGGATGAGAAAGGAAATATCGCGTGCAGTCGCTACTCCGTTTTATAAGGCACTACTTTGGCATTCGTCTAGTATTGAATGAAGAAATTACAGAAAACTATCCAAAGGACCAGCTGGCTGCTCGAATTGTCTTCCGGTCAATAGCTGAATTCGACCTAGTGGCTGGAGTCGAAAATATGTCACTGTCGGGACTCCAACTCCACGACACTGCAGTGTCAACAATTGTTGCCCTGAGCCATTTCAGTCAGTGCCTACTAGAAAAGACAACAAGAATCGCGAAGCCGTTAATGAGGAGTGTTTGCTTGGATCCTATTTAGTGCCCGTGATATTTTAAACATCTAATACACGGGGTGATTTTCACACCTCCCTCATTTGAAGGGAACGTAGAAGACAAACTGCAAAATGTATGATAATTAAATACCAAAAAATGCTACAATAAACCTAACAATTCATATTTCCCCGCCAAAACGTGTGCAATATGAGCGCCTGTGTGGTCAAGGTTTGTATAAAGTGAAATGGTGACTTCACTGCTGCGCGCAGAAGTAGTAGTGTGGTTTGCGAAAACAAAATCGAATATGGCGAGACAAAGAAATTACAGTCGTGTGAACCGAGATCATTCTAATGTAAATGCCATTAAGGAATGAATGGTTTTCGAAGTTTCTGGCTACTTGAAACTTTCTGAAACAGCTAGGAAGTGATCGTCGTAGTGTTTCAGAAGTGAAAGTGGAACACATCAGAAAAGCATTTGACAGAAGTCCGTGTAAGTCCATTCGGCATGTATTGAGACAAAGAAATGGACCTCGAACAACATTGTAATGTGTAGTACACAAGAAGCTTCGTTTGTATGTTTACAAACTTCAAATTTTTCGAAAGCTTGCGCCGACCGACAGATCATGCCGAAAATGATTTGCAATGGATTCGTTGCAGCGTATTACCATGTATGAAAGCTTTCCGACAAGTTGTTTGCTTTCAGATAAGGCAACATTTCATGTATAAGAAACGGTTAATGGGCATAATTTTCGGACTCAAGGTTCGCAAAATCCGCACGTTATCATGGCTATCTTCAAGAATTGTGAAAAAATATATCACACAGTTACTTTAGAGTACAGGGAAAGGAATGTAGCAGTAATATTCTTATATATACAATTACGTTTTTCTTTAGGACAATTTTCTGTTCAGTGATTACATTATTTATTCGCTGTTTGCTAAATACGATTGAAGAGAGATAATTATTAGAGTGCTGATAGTTGTCTGAAATATAGATATATTGAATGTGAATTGGTTCTGAGTTCATATACTATTGTGTACTAAAAATATTTAATGACCATTTCCTTCAAGCTGATGTTTCCTGACAGAAGAACTAAATTTCCTGATGAATAATTTTCAACTACTATTAAGTAAATTGTTTCGTGATGGTTCATCTATATTTAAAGACAATAAAATGTTATTCATCCAGAAAGACAATTACAGGTATTGTTGATATTGTATTGAATAAGAGAAGTTTTTCACGCAGGTTAAGAAAATGGTTGTGACTGGTTTTATTTACCATATGCCAATATTGTAAGAAGGTGCTTTGTCATATCATAATAGATCAGTGATACTTCGCGGAGTTTATGCAGTGTTACGTGCACAGAGACTTTCAGCACTGCTTAAAATTCATAGATATAGAATTCATTCATAAAGAATTACAGTCGTAGAATTCAATCATGAATAACAGTCGAGAGTCAGGAAGAAGTCGACGTCCATTGTATACAAAAGATCCAAACTCATATCCGAGTACGAGTCAGAATGATCACTATCCTCGAGTATAGGCGACGGGATACTCTTAATTTCTCTTTCCTGGACAGATAAACACAGAGGTTGTGTAGTATTGCCTTCCACTGGATGAACAATGGTAAGGTTCGCAAAGAAGGGCAAATGATATTGAGAATTCCTGAAACATGAAGATACACTTTTTTTCTAGGGTTTTTTTCCAGCCAACAGCTGGAAACCCTTTACGTCCCGATGGGTCACATATTCGACCAAACACTAAACCAACACATTTGCGGGCTCCTCTGATCTGGGGTCAGCAGAACGCGAGGCCCTCCGCGACAACACATACAAATTCAAGGGACAAACAACCATATCCGAGGTGGGACCCGAACTCGCGACTCGTCGGACCGAAGCGCTGAGTCGGTACTCGCTCTTAGCCACCTCAGCAATCCAGGTCGGCCGAAGACACACTGATTATGAGAAACCGTATTTTGTACCATTAGAATTTTATTTGCTTTAGTTTTCAGTTCATAAACGTTCATCTCTTCTATCAATTCCTCGGTCTTCTCCAAATTCATCTATTCGTTATCTCGGGGTTCTAATGGTCACGAGACTGTATGGCACAATCACATCTCGTCTAAAGTAATAGATAGAAGGTTAGCTGTTTTACGTCCGATTTTCAACCGCAACTCTTCTTTAAAAATTCATTCCATTTCAACAATTTACAAATCTATTCTTCGTCCGATATTAACTTACGCATGCCTTGTATGGCTTTCACATGCCTCAAACACATTAAATAAGTCTGAAATCTTTCAAAATAAAATCTTAAGAATAACAGTAAATGCCCCCTAGTTTGTCAGCAATAAGACACTTCACAACGATCTTGCAATAGAACCGATTACTTCGTTGATTACGAAACTGGCACATAATTACTTCAATAATTTAAATCATCTAAAAGGAGCAGTCACTTACGAAATAGTAACTGATCAACTTCCACTACTATTTCACATTTTCTTTCACTACCTCTTCGATATTAGATAAGCCACGGACATTTCTTGCATTTACCTGTCTTTACAAACGTATTTCCTCTGTCATCGCTCTCTAACGAAACTTCCTCGAAATGACATTGGTTGAAGGTATAACCTACTCGAATCACTATCTGGGCGGTGACAAGAAGTTACCCCTTTCACACTTTGCTGATACTGTAACCTCTCCTCAGGTTGTCTATTAAATATTCATGGGTTCGGGGCTCTTTATCAATGAAGATTAAAAAAAACACGAAGTCATAGTCACAGAACATTTATAATTGGACGTTTTCTTTAACATTTATCAAAATACAGAATATCAATCCACAAACAATGATAAAAAAATACAAACATTACACAATATAAAGAAAACATATCCCCAAAACAACTCAAACAAGTTTCACTCAAATTTAAACAAAGCTTTGTTTGCTTCTGGATACAATCATTTGTCCATTTGCTAGTTTCTTTACGACTAAAGCAAGAATTGAACACTAGCACTGATCAGATTTCAAAAGAAAATAAAGGATGACATGATAGTAAAATAATATTCACTCAATATTATCACATTCCTAATTGGTCTATCAAACTGGAGTATAAGTATAAAAACACTAACTGAATTATTATTTTCTTTAGGTGCAGAATTGATTGCAGGTTATTTTTCTTAAATGACTTAAAATACATCCCACCTTGAAGACCTAAATAGAACAAGTGAATGCCTCTTCAGAATACTGTTCTGTTTCAATGTTAACACCACAAAGACTTTTAAATCAGAAAATAAACTCCACATGACAAACACATGTAATCCCCTCTGAGATTAACATGAACACATTCTTGAAAATTTACAAGTGTTTAAATGTTAGGCTGAAATACATATATAAATGTAACCCATTATGACTCATCTGTCATATTTAACTTTTACATAATCAGTATGATAGGATAAATTATCTAGTCTTGCACTGTTTAAGAGAATTATACAAGCAAAGATGAAGCATAAATATGAATGTCTCATTCCATAATACTCTGAATTTTACTCAATGCCTAATTTGCAGTACTTCATAGTCACGTAGTAAATACAATAACATTCTGTAATACTCTCGTTTTGTTCAGAAGGAACTGTGATTCGTTACGCACACTATTACAGACCACATGTTCTACGTGCCATTGCACAAGTGAAAAAAGTTTGTAAATGTTCGCCTCTATTTACAAAACTTCTTGCAATCTGTCTTCTTTTAAACGAGTCTATTGAATGTTTATGATTCTATTTAACAGAAACTGTATTTTCTAACACAATGCATTCTATTAACCAAAGCACTTATTACAATCTCTATTGAATTAACAAAATGTACAGTACAAATACCTTGCAATCCGTCTTCTTCGTAGAACCTGTCTATTGAATGTTTATGATTCAATTTAACAGAAACTGTATTTTTCTAACTCAATGCATTCTATCATGATTCAATTCTATTATGATTCAATTTAACAGAAACTGTATTTTTCTAACTCAATGCATTCTATCAACCGAAGCACTGATCAGAATCTATACTGTATTAACAAAAATGTAGAGTACTAAAACCTTTTTTTCTTAAGATAACCTTATTCTACGTCGTCTGAAATACAACAAGAACGTTTCTCTCCCCTCTCGCCCTCTTGCCAAGTGACGTCTCAACGGACGGGTGGAGAGAACCCCCTCCCTACCTCCGATACACTCCTCCTTCTTGGAATAAACTGGTGTCGTCATAGTGGCGGCGGCGGCGCCAAATTCGTTTGTTGAACATTCGAATGGTCACAATACAAAGTTGCTCGGTCAATCAACTGAAGAATCTCACGGCTGAACGATGTACTGTCTTTCAATGTAAAATAAAATTTAATAAAAACTAGTGATGCTGCGGAATGGCACAGACATTCTCGTGGTAAAGTTTTCTAATTTCCTTGGTGTAGACTCGCTTTATGGAATTGCCCTATCTTCTTGCTACCTGCCATCTATTGCCACCCAAAGTACGTTTTTTAAATTTTTTCTCAATTTTTCGGTTTCCTAATAGTAGAACCGAAATATGACTTTAAGAAAATTAAAGAAGAGTAAAACCTCGTCATAAATGATAATTTTCATTGAAAAATTTGGAAAGGTTTTTAAGAAAATGGCGTGTAAGCGTTACTGCAACTGTGAAATTTGAGGCTCTTTTTCATGGAAAATTTTTGAATTTTCGAAAAAATAATTTAGTCATTTGAGGCACTTTAACTCACAGTTGCAATAGTGTTTACAAAAAATGGGCATATTAGCAAAGTATAACTATATTTAAAAAATATATTGGTATAATTTTTGAAAAACAAAAGAATACAGCCAAATGAACTTTATATGATTTTTAACACTGCAATTAGCACTACCCGTTGGGAAAGTTTGAAGAACAAATTTGGAGCCATTTTTGAGAAAAGGCGTTTGAGCGTTTCTGAAAATGCGGAAATATTCGTATGAGATTAACTGAAAACTGTTGAGTTTTCAAGAACCTTCATATGACGTTATTTAAAGCACATGTACTCATAAATACGATATTGTGAACAAATTGCTACTAATGTAAATATTAACGAGTGAGAGTTAAGTAAAATATTACATTTTTGTAATTCTTGAAAAAACAAAAGAAGAGAGCAGTATGGCGTTTATGTCATATTATAAAGTGCATTTAACATTATACCTTCCAAACGTTCAAAGAAAATACTTGCAGGCGTTTTCGAGAATATCTTGTTTTCGTATTCTTTAAAAATTGCACATATTACACGTAGTACTGCGTGAAAATTACTAAAAGTTTAAAAGATGTGCTTGATCTTAATGAAAGTACTAACTAAAGTCAACAAATTTCATTTGAAGGAAAGACCTGTATCTTTTATTTTGTAGTTGTAGGAAGACACAGAAAAAAATTCAATCTTTTGCAATTTTGGAAAATTGAGAGTTAATCGTCAAAATCGGACCTATACCACCTTTATAAATGTATTTTACTCTATTCTTACAAGAAATTTAAAGAAAAAATTTGGAGCCGTCTTTGAGAAAATTTTGAAAATGTCCGGGGATTTTTATATAAAGTACCCCCTAATTTTGAAGAAAGATTTCCAAAACGTAGCACCTCCAGTCGAGCCGGATCGACCGGGGAATATCCATTTTGAAAAAAATCCTAAGTATGGTTTAAGCGCTAGTGGTACTCACAGGACAGACGGACGGATGGAGGGACAGACGCATGGACAGGCAGACGGGCGTTTTGAAAAAACACATTTTCGGTATCAGAGGACCCAAAAACGTGTATTTTCATTCAAATCTCGAAATCCATTTTCCGCAGTATTACATAACTTTCTTTATACTCCATATATACATACGTATACGAGAAAGTAAAAAAAACAAACAAACAAAAATTCGTCCTCGGAAAAGTGGTTGTCACCGCAGCAGCCAGCACCTTGCAAGTCACCACAAATAATAATAATTGTAAAGGAAGTGGCGTATCAACAATGGAATCTTAACAGACGTTTGTTTTATTTGAATAAAGTACTCTGAATTCTCCACAGTACTATTAATTCTTTAAACAACAATCAACGTTTTAGTTATAAAAATAACGTTACTTCGTTGTTAAAATAACTCTTGAATTTGATTCGAGTACATGCTATAATGAATCTTTTAAAAGATACGCGAAGTGCGTAGTGAATCAATCATTACCGCAATGTTACAAACAATTATGTATTTTTATAACTCAATTATTTTTATACATCGTTTGTTTATTTATTTATTTATTTTACGTCAAAAAACAGTTAAAACTGCGTATGACGTGCTATGGGGAGAAGTGAATTCTGTACACATTTTCAAAATTCTGTGATTCCTACACTAAGTCATATACTACATGAATGTTGAATTAAAAAAAGACATATCTCATTTTTGTTGAAATTCCTGTTTTGAAAATTGCAAACTTACAATTTTTTCGACAACACCCTTCAAATATAATATTGAAGAGACAGATTTTTACTTTATCGTATACATACGTATATACGGGATTAATGTAGTCCGTAGTATAGAGAAAATTATGTAATACTCCGGAAAATCGATTTCGAAACTTCAACGAAAATACACGTTTTGGGGTCCCCTAATACCGAAAAAGTTTTTTTTTTTTTTAACGTCCGTCTGTCTGTCTATCTGTACGTCCGTCCGTCCGTATGTGAACACTGCTAGCACCTAAACCGCACGTACAATCTTTTCCAAAATGAAGAAACCCCTGTCCATCTGATTCTAGTTGAAGCTTAGAAATTTTGAAAAACATTCATTAAAATTTGAGGATACTTTACGTGAAGCCCCCGGTCATTTTCAAAATTTTCTCAAAAGCCGCTACAAATTGTTTCTTTAAATTTCTTGTCAGAACACAGTAAAATACATTTATAAAGGTGGCATAGGTCCAGTTTTCACGGTTAACTCTGAATTTTCGAAAATGTGGAGTACAGCTATCTCCAACCGGTCTTTAATAAAGGGGATACGAATTGCCCACAAAATTATCGCGGAATTAGTCTTTTACCAGCGCTGAGCAAACTATTCTGTAAAATACTCAACGGGCGACTGAGTGAATGGGCGAATAAGTACAGCCATATCAATAAAGGCATTATTATTATTATTATTATTATTATTATTATTATTATTATTATTATTATTATTATTATTATTATTATTATTACAGTAAAATATCAGAATTGCAAGCAGGCTTTGAGAGGCTTCGCGACCACCGACAATATCTTTGTGTTAGATACCCTAGTAAAACAGGCGCTTGCGCGTAAACGGGCCCACTTATATTGCAGTTTTGTAGATTTCGAAAAGGCTTTTGACTCTATCAATACGGAAGCTTTATGGCGAAAACTAAATGAGCTAGGCGTCTCACGTATAGTTTTAAAAGTGTTGCAGAGCATGTACGAAGAAGTAAATTTCGGTGTCAGGTGCGGTGATGGAAGTAC
Source organism: Teleogryllus occipitalis (assembly GCA_011170035.1). NCBI lineage: Eukaryota > Metazoa > Arthropoda > Insecta > Orthoptera > Gryllidae > Teleogryllus > Teleogryllus occipitalis. Next base: position 445,401 of record BLKR01000199.1, on the reverse strand, counting down.
AACGCGAAAAATAAAATCGAGAGTAGGAGTAAGACAGGGCAGTCCTCTCTCACCGCTATTGTTTATCTTGTTTATAAACGATTTATTGACGTGGGTACTGGAAGCGGATACATCTGCGCCGGAAATTGAAGGCCTGAACATTCCCGGACTACTATATGCTGATGATTTAGTTTTATGTTCTGAGACTATTGACGGCTTACAGAAAAGTTTAAATATCCTAGAAACGTACAGTGAAACATGGGGATTAAAAGTAAATATTCAAAAAACTAAAGTAGTTGTCTTCAAGAATGGATTTATCTGGGGTAACAAAGAGAAATGGTATTACGCTCAGGAGGAGATCGACCGGGTCAAAACATTTACATATCTTGGAGCAAAATTTTCCATAAATGGGGGATGGAATAATCACATAGTGGCGCAGAGTAAAGGAATAACTGCGGTCAAAGAAATAGTTTGCGCAGTGCGCAGGGTTCCGGAATTGCCTTTAAAGGTGCGCGATACAATGTTTAAATCGCTAGTTCTCCCAGCTATGAATTATTGGGTAGAAATCTGGGGAGTGGATAGGATAGATCGACTAGAAAGCGCCGAAACAGATTATTTCAAATTAATTATCGGAGTCTCTAGATTCGCAGCAAATGCCGGAGTCTTAAGAGAGGTCGGTAGTGTAGGAATTTGGAAAGATTTTAAAATGAAACCCATTAAACTTTGGATTAAATTAGCAGGTGAACAGGCTGACACACTTATACATAGATGTTTTAGAGTGCAGTTACAGGGAAGCAACCAACGCTACTGGTCGTATAAAATTAAATTGCTACTGGAACTTGCAGGTCTGGGAGACGTTTCTCCGGAGATGGTGGGAGATAGGGGAACACGTGAGATAGAACGGCTAATTTCCGATAGACTTACGGATATTAAAAGGCAAGAGATCCTGGCAGCAACGGCTGAAAAACGTTCGCTAGTTGCGCAAATTCACGCGAGTCCGTTATGGGGTTGCGAACGTTATGTACACACACTTCGAAAGGACGCAAGAGGGGGATACGCTTAGTTCAGGGTCGGGGGGTGGATGCAACGTAGATTAAAGAACTCTAATGGTAATGGCATCTGTGTGCTTTGCGGTGATAGGGAAGACTGGTTTCACATCCTTTTAATTTGCTGTGCGACCGAAACTTGGAGAGGAAAATGGATGGGAATGGGAAATTACTACTTCCAAAATAGGAACGTAACGCTCACCCAAACATTTTAGGTGATAAAAGATATAAATTCAAGGAAGAATTAGGAACATTTCTAGGAAAGGTTCGGACCATTAGGGAAACTGAAATTAGGGAGTGGGAAAACAGCACTGGTTAGTACGAGCGGAGCTTAGACTGGAGAGAAATAAATAAGTCAATAGACTAACAATAATTAAGTAAATCAGTAAGTTATGTTAAGTTAGTAAACAGTAAAAAAAGGTCATAAGTCGTAGTCAACTGTTAAGTACACAAATAAGTCAATAAAAATAAATTAAAATAAATTAAATAAATAAAATAAATTAAATAGATTAAAATAAATTAAATAAATTAAAATAAATTAAAATAAAATAAATATAGCATAAAAGGAAACTGTTAAGTAATAAGCACATTAGGGGGCGAAAGGAAGTGGGATTCGGAAATGTAAGGGCAGAGGCGTTGGTGCGGACGATCTTCTGTGGTGCTGTTTGTTTTCAGGTGCTCAGGAAGCCAAACACTGGAAGGAGAATGCCTGACGGCCGCGTCAAATAAATAAAGTTTAAAAACAAAAATCGGATAGATTAGCATGTACTCGGCTTCTGACGGCAGGTTTTTCCCCCTTCAGGGTTCTTTTCCTCAGCCGTACCTTATGGTCTCTTTGCCGCGGCATTGATGCGATGGAGAGACCATTTGGGGTGAATACCAGAATACGAAAGGTTAGAATGCGGTAGAATGTAGGTATTGTAATGGCTTAAAGGCCTTCGGCCTAGCCACTTAGCATCAAGTTTTCTAATTTGTATGTAATAATTACCTATTAAATAAAAATAATATCAAAAATAAAATAATTTTCGAAAATGGCAAAAGTTTGAATTTTTTGGCATCTTCCTACAATTAAAAAATTGAAGATAATTTTCCTTCAAATGAAATTTGTTGCGAATAAATAGTTATTTCAATAATATGATATACAGTTTTTGGAACTTTTTGTAGCTTTCATGCAATAGAGCGTGCAATATTAGCAATTCTAAAAAATTACAAAAACAAGATTTTCTCAAAAACGGCTCCAAATTTTGTCTTTAAATTTTTGATAGGGTTAGTGCCAAACAAACCCTATACCATGACATAAACGTCATATTGCAGTATCCTTTTGTTTTTTCGAAAATTAAAAAAATGTAATTTTTTTGCCTTGTCTCATTAGATGAGATGTCTTCTCATTATTAAATTTATGAGTACATGTGCTTTCAATAATGTCAAATAATGATTCTCAAAAGCTCAATAGTTTTCTAAACAAATAAGCTCAAAATTCGGCATTTTCAGAAAAGCTCAAACGCCAGTTTCTCAAAAATAGCTCCAAATTTTTTCTTCAAACTTTTGAAATGTATAATGAAAATTGCACTGTTTAATAAGACGTAAAGTTTATTTTGGTGTATTTGTTATCCTTTTTTCAAAATTACACATATTTTTAAAATACCTTTCACTCCTTTAATATAGACATTTCGATCGCTTTGTATGCATTATTACAATTGTAAGTGGAAGTGCTTCAAATTATTTTAAATGAACTTTTTCGAAAACTCAATAGATACCTGTGAAAACTAACTTCAAATTTCGCATTGAAATTAATGCTTAATTGCCATTTTCTAAAAAAAAACTTAAAATGTTTAAATGAAAATTTATATTTATTACGAGTTTTTATTCTTCTTTAATATTTTTGAAGTAATAATTCGGTTGTACAACTAGGAAAGCAAAAAGTTTTAAAAAATGTCAAAAAATGTACTTCGGGTGACTGTAGAAGGCAACTCGCAAGAGAATGGAGCAAATCTTTAAAGCCAGACCTCACCAGGGAAATTAGGAAACTACACCACGAAAAAGTCTGTGCCATTCTGTAGCACCTCTAGTTCATTATGGAAATCTATTCTTCAAAATTCTTGAAATGAGTTCATATTCAATTTTTCGAAAATATAAGTAATTTTTGCGTAATTTGGAGTGCTACATGGCGAATTGTAAACAATTGTTTTCTCAAAAACGACTCCAATTTTTTTAAAAATGTTTCCTTGTATGTATCAAAGAACAGTAAAAAAAGTGGTTTTCTCCTCAGATCAGAACACCGTGAAAGAATTGATGGTCTGGGCTGTCCCGGTGACGCCGCGTCAAATGCTGAGGTGGCGTCGTTTCGAAAAACATATCTTGGTCTTTATCAGGGCTGTAGTGCATCAGGATTTTATTTTCCCCTCTCCAATAGACCTGGGGAGGCGGGAATTTATTCAATGATTGGGTTTACATTTATCAGTTCAGTTCATTAAGCTTTTGAAGCTTAGGCAGGTATTTTAACTTACATAGATTAACTATAACTAAATTAAAACTATTTATATTACCTCTTTGGACATTGTATTAATTAAATAAAATTCTTTATCATATAAGATTTCTGCTTTCTTTGTTTTTCTTCTTTTATTCATTCACACTCTCATTCATTCTTATTCTATATTTACAAACACATTCATTCACACACGAAAACCATACGACACTGCACTATCATGATGTTGGGCGCTCCGGTTTATATTTTCTAGATGGGTCAGGCTGTGATTGTCTAGGTGACCGGCCAATCAGGCAGGACCGGGCCAGATTGTAATAGGCTGAGGTGTCGGCCAATCAGGCGCAACCGGATGGAAGTTTTTTTTTCCTCTCCAGTTAGCGTGAAGAGGCGGGAATTTATTCACATACTCGGATAAATTTTGTACTCCAGCAGTTATTCTTATGGAGCTTAGGGCGGGCTACATCTTAAATAAACTAACTTAAATCTAACTTAAAACAGAAGGTCATTTTAGGCGTTGTTTTTAATAACAGAGATATTTATTGTAATTTAAAAGTCCTTTTGACTGTTCTTTTGCCTTCTTTTTCTTCTTACATTGACACTCTCATTCATTTGCAATCTATATTTACAAACATATTCATTCACACATTCATACCACACTTTACTTTATATATCATTTACACATCACATCACTTTATTCGCCACGGCGCCGACTTTGCTCAAGCGTCCGCGGCGCCGCAACGTGTGGATGGAAGGCGGTCCGACGGCAAGGAACGCATGAGGCGGTCCCCGCGAGCGGCCTCCCACGTCATCGTACTCCGCAAAGGTGTGAGCCACGTCTCGTGCAGGCGTAACCCCGGGCCTCCGTTAATGTTGAGGGTGTTTGGCGATCTCTACTGCTTCTTTGATCCGTCTGGGCCACCACCTGCCCTCTCTGGCGAGAACCTTGGTCTCTTCAGAAAGGAAGTCGTGGCCTGTTCCCAGCCACACCGATAAATTTGTAATTTCTTAGGCTTTGGGGCAGGAATTGAAAATGATTTAAACCCCGGCCTCACGTCATTGTTAAGGGAGCTGTGACCTGAATCCGAAATTGAGTTGTCCTCCATCTTAAAGAGCAGTGCAGTGGGGCGTCGAAAATTATATTTAACTGCTCGTGTTGTGAGTGAATTTGCTGTTAATTGTGTATAGAACATACTCGTAATGCAAAAACAATAATGCCTCTTCATTAAATCTGGAATAACCTTAAAGATTAAAGAAACAAGCATTCAAAAAACTATTAAGCCTATAATAAAGCGTAACCAAAGCAAATACTCGTAAAATTACCCGATATTTTGACTTCTTCGTTTGATCTGAGACGCGATCTGTCACCATTATTATTAAGAAGAATCGTCGAACATATATTAACAACTTTCCTTCCATCTCTTTGGGTATTAAGAAGAATATCCAGATAATCTTCTGGTATGGATAACACAAGCTAGCGATATATTTCTATAAACTATACCTGTTTCCTAAGTTTACGAACTACTACAAGTACATGTCCGTCATCAATTTATATCGAAAATCAATAGATCATTTATACGAATAATTATAACACCTTCATGGCACACTTTGTCACTTGTGAGTTAATGAAAAGATGAAATAGTACAACTTACTAAAATGTCGGGTGAGTGCTTAGGCACGCGCCAAATTAATGCACGTCATTACGGAATGGTTAGGGCGAGTGCTGTTTTACGTCATCAGGAAAGAGCCGTAGCTTTGGCACTGGTCAAAACCACTCAGAAAAGGTCATTAACGGTTAAAGCGAAAGTGGGAATAACCTTAAGTGACTGACTGATAAACTGGAGAGCAAGCAACGTATAATAGTGCTGAGTCTTATCTCATTCTGTCGGCAGATTCCTTGTCTACCTTGATTGCATTTTGAAGTTACGTATTCAAATTCGTGGTTGTTTGATGTAAAGATACCTCCAGGAATGGTTATCTCTAAGAATTTATTTTTCCAAGAATAAATGACTCGTTCTGTTGTACGACTTATCTTTATTCTACGGATAACTATCTCATGTTTATTCGAAAATGCGTCTGTGAAAGAGAAACTTGGTACTGCTTTCATTAGTGTTTTGCCAAATTATTTATTCTTTGTTTCTCAAGTTTTGCGTATTGCTGCCTGTTTCTGCCCATTTCGAATCCATGAACGGGCTGGGATGTACACGTGCACAGCAACAATTCCATGTGCAGTTGTTTGGGGAGTCTACCATATATGGTTATAACCATATATATATATATATATATATATATATATATATATATATATATATATATATATGTGTGTGTGTGTGTGTGTGTGTGTGTGTGTGTGTGTGTGTGTGTGTGTGTGGTTATAACCATATATCTTATGGTAAGGAGAGTACAGTTTGTGATCATTACGTATAGTACGCTATTATATTGCAGTTGCCAAATGTATATTTATTATGTTGTTCTCATATTGTTACATTTTGCCATCTGCCCTGAGGATGGAATAAAAATATTCCGAAACGTCGGCAAACTGTTTTAAATGTCTTAATTCACTCCGAACAAATTATATGATCGATGTTTCCCATTTCTACTTCATGGACGTGAATCTGCAATGATATAAAGTATTGAGAAATATTTCATTAGAAAGAAAAAGAATCATCTCAGTTTGCATCTAACAGCTTCCTTTATATGAAAAATAAACTGATAAGAAAGTATAAGACAGTAAAACTAGAGGTGCTACAGAAAAGCACAGACTTTCTCGTAGTAATGTTTTCTAATACCGTTGGTGTGTACTAGCTTTACGGTGTTGACCCATCCTCTTGCCAGCACCCATCCATCGCCGCCAAAAGAATTTCTTTTTGAAATTTTCTAAACCTTTCGGTTTCCTATTAGTAGACAGAAGTATTACAAGAAGTATATATATATATATATATATATATATATATATATATATATATATATATATATTAGAAGAGTAAAACCTCGTTCTAATTGACAATTTCCATTCAAAAATTTGGAGCCGTTTTTTAAGAAAATGGCGTTTAAGCGTTACTGTAAATGAGAAATTTGAATCTTTCTCCCTATTAAGTTATTTAAAAATTTTGCTTAAAGTCATTTGAAGCACTTCCACTCACAGATGTAATAATGTATACAAATCGATGGGAATGTCCATATTAACGGCGCGAGAGATATTTAAAAAAAATACATTTGTGTTATTTTTGCAAAAACAAATTAATACACGAAAATTAAATTTACGTCATATTAAACAGTGAAATAAGCACTATTCATGGGAGAAATTTGAAGCCAAATTTGGAGCCTTTTTTAATAAAATGGCGTTTGAGCGTTTCAGAAAATTCGAAAATTTGCGCTCATTTTTACAGAAAATAATGAGTTTTCGAGAAACTTTATTTGACATTATTTAAATCACATGTACGCATAAATCTAATAGTGTAAAGAAATCGCCTCTAAGGTAAATATTACCGACGTGAGAGACAAGTAAAAAAAAATGACATTTTTGTAATATTTGAAAAAAAGAATAGAGCAATATGACATTTATGTCATCGAATAGGGTTTGTTTGGCACTAGCCTTACTAAATATTTGAAGCAAAAATTGGAGCATTTTTTGCGAAAATTTTGTTTTTGTAATGTTTTAAAATTGCAAATATTGCATGCACTATTGCACGAAAACTACGAAAATTTTCAAAAAAATGTACTCGATCATAATGAAAAAACTATTTATGGACAAAAGATTTCATTTGAAGGAAAAATCTCTATCTTCAATTTTATAGTTGTAGAAAGACGCCCGAGAAAATTTAAACTTTTGCAATTTTCGAAAATTCAGAGTGAAGCGCGAAAATCGCACCAATGCTACCTTTATAAGTGTATTTTACTATATTCTTACAAGAAATTTAAAGCAAAAATTTTGAGCCGTTTTTGAGAAAATTTTGAAAATGTCCGGGGGGCTTCGTGTAAAGTACTCCCAAATTTTAAAGAATGATTTTCAAAATTTCAAATCTTCAACTAGGGCTAAATAGTCTGGTGATTCTTTAATTTGGAAAACATCGTACGAATGGTTTAGGCGCCAGTAGTGTTTACAGACGGACGGACAGACGGACGTTTTGAAAAAAACACGTTTTCGGTATTAGGGGACCCCAAAACGTGTATTTCTGTTGAAATTTCGAAATCGATTTTCCGCAGTATTACATAACTTTCTCTATACTATGTATATTACTCCTTATATATAGAAGAAAACTATTTAAAAACTCATCATCGTATTTATTCAATGAATCTTGTCTGTGTCGGGATTTTCATCGTTCTCGCGACAAGTACACTCCGATCAAGAATTTATCATCGCTTTCCGAAAATTCGATTGCTACACAGTACAAGCGTATCACTGCTGCTTCTACTTTGAGATTATTACATGTTGAATATCTTCACAAAAACAATGGAATAGTTTCTCACAAGTTTATTCCATGGATAAACACTATTCCCACTTCGTACAACCGTTTTTTCCTGTATCCATGGAATAAGACTTATCTCGGCTTTATTTCAAGTTCGTACAAACTGCGCCTTAGAGTAAACGTCAACAACAGGCATGTCAAGGTCGCGGGCAAGGTAAACAAGCTTACTAGAGGTCGCGGGCAATTCGCTCAGAGAAATTGGCGCAAGATTTAAAAGAAAGGGTTATACAAATTGTCCCGGAGTGGCGGCACTTTAGAGGATACCTGGGTCATAACAGTCTTTGGGAGATGTTACTTGCCCGTTATTGCCACAAATTTTGCTACATTAATTCTCATTTTCTCATTAAAGAAAAGAAATGATCCATTAAAATGAAATAATACATGTCAGATTACAAATTCTCAATTGAGAGTAAAATAAAACATTTTGAATCGAAATTATCTTGATTTGAAATCGTGTTTACTCAAGAGTGATATAGTATCATTGACGTTCAGTTTAGGTTTAACAGACAAATATTCTTGATAAAAGCGCTGTCTGTCCGTAAGCGAGAATTGTTAACTTACAGAGATTTCTCAATTTATTTCACATTACTGTGAAATAAATACATAAATAATCAAATTATTTAAAAACACAAAACAAAATTAAAACCACGCAAGAAATTCATCACTTATATAATTATCAGAGGGGATCACAAGCACTAAATTCAGTTCAAGCCACAGAGAACAGATGTTGGAAACTTTTTCCTTTACTAATAGAACAATAATGGACTGGAATAAGTTGCCTGCGACTGTCTTGGAACCCTTTCTTCTAGGTTTCAAAGTTTGAAAAGTAAATAAACTAATGATATTCGTAAACTTTATTAATTTAGTAAGTTAGGCTTATCATAGGTATTTATTATTATTATTATTATTATTATTATTATTATTATTATTATTATTATTATTGCTATTGTTATTATTAGTATTGTGATAATTACTACCAAAAGTGTTGCTTTATTAAATATATAATTATATTGAAGAAGTATTGTATTAAAGTGTGGTGACGTGCAGTGCAATAGAGAAGTAGAAAGAGAAGTGAAGTGGAAATATTGTGAAGTAAAGTGAAGTGTAATTAAAAAGTCGTGTATTTAATAGTTTAAAATAATTGTGCAGGTAACCACAAAATGTAGAGTTAATCCTATTATTGTTATTTTTGCTCTTGTTGTTAGCATTTTTATCATTTTCCAGGTTGTAAAAACTTACCTGCAGAAATAATAAATATCTATATCTAAGAAATGATCATTCAAATATAGAATTTAAAAAGAAAATAAACGTGAAGTGAAAATAAATCATAATGAATATAATTATAATTCAAGTCCCGATTGTTTCATAGAACAAATCTGGCAAACATATTTTCGTATGAAGCCACTATTCTCTTCTGCGGGCCACTTTAGCTTGGGCGTGTGCATCCCTTTTTGGACTTGGAGGGGAAAGGTTGGCGAAGTCAGGGGAAGATAGCGAGGACCCCTCAGGGACTCATGCAGTAATTTTGTACAGAGAAGATTCCGCATTGTTGACCCATACTGTTAATATTCTGTCCGATAAGAAATGTATAATTACTTTTGGTAGGTATAGATGTACCCCTAGTACTCATAATTGTAAAATAGACCTGAATGGCATAGGCAGTCAAAGGTTTTAGTGATGTCTGCAAATAATCCAATGGTGTATTATTTCTTTTCAAATAAATCTGCAATAATTTCGACTAGACGGAGAATCTGATAGAAGGCTGAAAAATATTTTCGGAATCCAAATTGAGTAGCTGGAACACCGTTAACTTTTGATATATATTTGGTTAACCTTTTTAACAATAATTTTTCGAAAACCTTACTCAAATTTGGTAAAAGATACACGGGTCTGTAGTTCCTTAAGGTTGAAAGGTCATTACCTGGTTTTGCTATAGGTGTGATTTGAGAATGTTTCCATGATTTTGGAAAGTAACCAATCCTCAGAAATCCGTTAAACAAGATTGCTAAATAAATACTGACCATTTTGGGTAACTCTTTTAGAACCTTGTTAGGTATTAGATCGTTCTCGATTGAGAAGGTTGGTCGAAGCTTTTTGATATCGAGTTCAATCTCTGTGGGCGAAATGAATTTGGTAGGTTCATCACCTGTCAGAATGGGCGTTGTAATTTAATTCTCAATGAAACTCGTAAATTGCTGTCAACATTTGAATGAGGTTTGAATGTCTCTGAAAAATGTTTTGCAGGGTGCATTATCTTGATCGGATTCTGCAATAATATTATTGTATTTATGTGGGGGGATTTGGCTTATTGAAATATTGGGGGTATTATTTACAAAAATATTTGAAATTCACTATATCTGTGTTGCTCAAGATGTTCTTTTATGAGTCTCCCCAATTTATTGATTTCGCTCTTAATATTTTAAGATCTAGTATTTTGCCATAAGTGCCTTAAACGACGTTTTTTTTAATTAAGTTTAATATCAATTCTGGAATTTTGTCTTTTTTTGGTTTGGGTGAATTTGAATTAATTCATGAATCGGCAATAGGTTTGTAAATGATGTTGTTGAAATTATTTATATAAAAATCGCTCTTATTTGGGGTGGCTACGTGTTTTGGTAGGAGTAATTCATTACTTGTGATGTCCGATTAATTGATTGAGTATTCGGGCGCGTCATCTACTGAGGTCATTAGTGTCGTAAGAGTAATGCACGTTTTTCATTGCGAGGTGGCGGGGATCTTCCCCCGCCGGATGACGAGATCCGGCGCCGACCTAACGTCCACGATTGGGGTTTTTCTTAACCAGGTATCTCCCACCATCGGGGCACCGCCCCAGACGGAACAAGATCTAAGCCTCTGACGGTCTCCTGCCATGTGTAGTAGTGTAGTGCATGTTAGTGTGTATGAGTGTGTGTAAGGGGTGAGGATAGGACAAGGAAGAGGAAGGAAATATCGCGTGCGGTCCGTGGCCTGTTTGTTAGGGTACTGCTCCGGCATTCGCCTGGTGTTGAACAGACTACGACAAACTACCAATCAGAGCAGCCTGCAGTTAGATTTCTTCTCCAGACAGTGACTGAATTCGACCTAGCTGACAAGCTAGTGTCGAAAATCCTGCAGCTGTTGGGACTCGAACCTAGGATCCACCGGACAGAGGCACTGCAGTTACATCAATTGATGCACTGAGCCACCTCTCCCGGTAGTGATAGTCCGAAATTTCGTCCAATTTATTTGGCCATTTATCAGTTTTGGCCGGTAAGTTATTGGCGAAGTGATAGTATCGAACGAAATTATAACTGGGAAATGGTCAGAATTTAGCTCTGGAAATGATTCTTGGTAAATGAGTTTGTAGAAATTGTTAGTTAGAACATCTATTATGTCTGGTTTAGCTGTTTTGTAATACGGGTAATAAATTGGGCCTTTGGAGACATGTATTTTAAAATTGTAATTGTCTAAAAATTCTTTAAGTTTTCGACCTACATAATTTGTAGTTTTTCACCTGCAAATATGATGTTGAGCATTAAAATTTCCACATAATAATGTTGAATTATTTTTTGGATTATATCTATTATTATTTATATAAATTTGAGAACGGGAAATTTTTACTAGGAGGCCTACATATTGTTTGAATTGTAAGTTCATATGATTTGTCTAACTGCACATTTGTCCCTATTCCAACGAGTTCCTTGTTTGAGGAAGTGGATATGTGGTAGTGAGGAATATTTGACCGGGTCATAATAAGAACTCCATGGATGCTTTCATGGCGATTCTATAGCCGGCAAAATTCTAAAACCAAGAATTTTAAATTTTGTGGAAGGGTTTCGGTGGGTTTCCGTTATGTAAGCCAAAGTTATTTTGTAGTCTTTTAAAAATATTTTTAATTTTTCTGTATGTTGAATTACTCCATAGGTATTCCAATTTAAGATGTTTAATTTATTTAAATTATTTAAATCCATTAGTGAGGGTTTCGGAGAGAACTAATCCTATTGCCGTCTGAAAAAATTGGACACGCGTGATAATTTGCAGTGTGCATTCCTAAGCAGTTTAAACATTTAGGAGGTGTCTCTTGGGATTTCTTACATTGTGAATAATGATGTGGTTCTAGGCATTTTACACATTTGGGTTCACGAATACAGTTAGCTTGAGTGTGACCATGTCTCTGACATATCTTACATTGAACTGGGATTTTAGGTGTGTTGCAATGTTCAACCCTCACAATTGCTAAAAAAAAATTAATAGTTTAATTTCAATATTTATTTTATTACAAAGTTACGATCGAAGTGAATGAAACATAATGGAATTGGGATTTTGTTTTTGAACAATATGATTGTTCTTACAACTGGATAGTTAAGGACAATGAGTTCACTTGTTATTTCTTCCTGACACTAATCGTTTGTTATGCCTCTAATTCCTACTTCTTTGGCTTTTGTCGATGATCTTGAAACGAGTGAAAATCTATACGTTTTTCTAAAAAAAAACGAATTATATTATATGCCCTTAATACTGAAAGTTTTAATTTTTACAGTTTTGTTGATGATTTTGGCAGTAAAATTGTTACAATAGGTTTCACTTTTTAGGTTCGTAATTAAAATTTTGTATTGATCGACAGTATGAATGATAATAGGTGGTGTATATGCTGGTGTTTCAGAAGTATTATCGTGTTTGTCGGATGCGAGAACTTCAAATCTGTTCCTTGTTTCTACGTTGTAACTGTTTTCATATATTTTCCCCGTCACAACGTTATTATTTGGGGTCACTGAGTGAAATCTTTTGGTCTTTGTTGAATTATTTAAGTTGACGTCATCGATAGTGTCAGCTAGCCTTTTGCGCGAATCACTGGCAGGCGCGCCATTTGAGCTACGATACCTTTGAATAGAAGGAAATGGTGAGGTTGCTTGAAATTCTTCTAACGAGTGTTTACTTCGGCTTCCGGGTTTCCTTGACCACTCAATTCACTTTCCATTTCTTGTGACGGATCAGGAGTTGGTGATGACCTATACAATTGACCGGCAAACGGCAATTCAAAGAATCCGGCGATGCCGCTCACCACCGACTGGCTTCTGAAGTGCTCTGGCCGAGGCCAGGGCATGTCGGATATTCGGTGTTAATAGTTTTAGAGCGAATATACACATCACGAACACTGAACACAATCAATATTTTTTTTCCTAGGGCTTTTATCCAGCCGACAGCCGGTTGCCCTTTACGTCCCGAAGGGACGCATATTCGACCATACACTAGACAAACACTCTTGCGGGCTCCTCTGATCTGGGGTCAGCAGAACGCGAGGTCCTCCGCGACAACACACACAAAGTCAAGGGACAAACAGCCATGCCCAAGGCGGGACTCGAACCCGCGACCCTTCGGACCGAAGCGGTGAGTCGGTACTCGCTCTTAGCCACCTCGGCCATCCAGTTCGGCAGACAATCAATATACTCTGCATTAATGAAAGACACTTCACCACATACACGAACACAACGCACTGAGGTCTGCGCAGATACTGGTGGTCGAACTGTTTCCAGCACGGAGTGATAACCTTTTTCTGTTAGCGGCGCGCTCTGGGCAGCGAACTGATCTGTACCGCGGTCGCAGCGAGAATTAGGAAAAAATAAAGAAAAGTTTGATGTCTTTTTCAGGAAATAACTGTTTAAAAATTGCTTATATTCCACGCAAAATATCGCGAAAACAACTAACAGTTTTCGAAAAATTGTACATGATTTTATTTAAAGATTTTTTTGAAGAATATATTTCATTCAGAAAAAAATTATTTTCAATATTGTAGAAGTGGGAAAATTTATACTTTTGCAATTATTGAGAATTCAGAGATTTCAATGATAATGAGACAAGCACCATTATTTGACCGTCCTTGATCCATTCCGCGTAGTATGGTAATAACAATTGCGGAGCCATTTCTGAGAAAATTTTGAAAATATGTTTCAGGATTTATTTTAAAACATACCAAACGAAATATCCGTTTCAAATTTTCAGAGCGTTGAGTTCGTCTAAATTCATGGAGGAATATCAGTTTTTGAAAAAAGTCATCTAAACAATTTCGGCACTAGCGTTGTGTGCAGACGGATAGGCGGAAAGACTGATGTGTTTGCGTCAATCGATTTTTCGGTATCAAGTACCCACAAAAAGTGGAATTTTCCAAAAGAACGTGCTAGAGAAAATAATATACTAGTACATATTGAAACAGAATTTATTTTCTTTTTCAGTACCAGGACCACACAATATGAGTTTTTCTGTCCCTAAATCGCAAATTTCTACCACTTCATTAAAATTCTTTATCTTTAGTACGCAAGTTCATAGTAAGGCGAGAAAGTAAAACTATTAGTACTATAACAGCACATAATATATTCTCGCATTATTCCTAAATTTTGCCATTTTTGAAAATTCAAAGAGATCAACAAAAATAAGACTAGTGCTATTGTTTCAACGTTGATCTGTTTTGATCTATCAGTCTATAAAAATTAAAGGAAAAAATTGGACCCAAAATTGAAAGAAAAGAGTTAGAGAATTTGTTTGTTTTTTTTATAAATTCCATTAACCCGCCTTCGGTGGGCGGGTGAGTTCCACACTCAGCTTTGATTTCAATTGTTTCTGTCCCAAGTTATAATATTATTGATCTTTGAAAGTCTGTCTAGTTTCTTAGAAATGTATTAGAAGTGCAACAGTATTTATCGCAAGCATCTGCACATTCAGTTTCCACAAGACGTTTTTATTGCTACTGTGTAAAAGTGAGCGCCATGCTCACCATCCGCGTTGTTTAATTGTTTTCGTATTCCAATATTTCATTACTCTCATCAGCATTGATCTAAGCTCTACTTTATCTGTAATAATTGAAATTGACTAGCTTTTCTTCAGATTAGTTTTAATGATTTCTCCTCTCTTTTGCAATTTTTACAAAAAATCAATTTATAGCCTTTTCTTTAACTCTGGAAAATCTAGATTTGCTAACCCACTTGCACGTGGTAAATAGATGTTAAATGGAATCTTGTTGTTAGGGTACATAGGATGCCTGAACTGCATTTCCCTCATAATCGGACATGGTACAGTACATTGTGTAGATGATACAAATTGCTTTATACAATTTGCTTTTAAGTATCTACTTTCTTAGGTAATGCACAATGTTAGTTCTCACAGAAGATGAAACCGGAAGAACAAATAGCGTGGTCCAACAGCGGTTAGACGCATCTAATTTACATATTGTTCATTACCCATTCCAGAAAAAACGGCGGGCGCGTTGTCGACCCTATTGCATGACAGTCGAAAAAAACAAATGTTTCCCCGTCTCACACGTTCCTGGTTGTAATTCAGCAAAGTGCGCGAGCACTAGATATTATTTCTTATTTTTCATTTTTAAATCGAGATACAGCAATCACAATTAATACAAAATAAAAATTAAATGTGCGTATCTTCCAAAGAAAGTAACGGGAAAGCCATAATACAATAAATGGAGCTGATTTTCTGTTGAAAAAAATTGTTACCATTTGTAGTACGAATAAAGAAAAATATTTAAATAATTTTGATAACTCAAAAAGTTTTCAGATATACATTATACATTTATGTTTTATTAAATTTCATTGAAAATATTTAGTACTGGTTTTAAAATAATATTAATAAGAATGTTTTTAATTGTAAAAATTTATATTAGAACAAAAAGCTTTGAAAAATCTTATCTATTTACTTCTAGGCCATGGTTGAAAGCAACAATCACCGTCGACGAAAGGCGTCTTTCGGAGAAGTTCGACCAACAGAGAATCAACTTGAAGCAGAAATTACACCAGAAAAACAGTTTATTCTAAAAAAATTGTACGTGACCTCTTTTACTTTCTCTTATACATACGTATATACGGGAGTAATATTCGAAGTATAGAGAAAGTTATGTAATGGTGCAAAAAATCGATTTCGAGATTTCAAAGGAAATATACGTTTTGGGGTCTAATGCCGGAAAAGTATTTTTTTTTTTTTTTTTTCAAAACGTTCGTCCATCCGTCTGTCCGTTCGTCTGTGCGTCCATCTGTCATACATTAACAAATCTAGCGCCTAAACCACACGTACGATCTCTTCCAAACTGAAGATACCCCTGTCCATCTGGCTCTATTTGAAGCTTTGAAGTTTTGAAAAACATTCTTTAAAAATTGGGGGTACATTACATGAAATCCCTCAGACATTTTCAAAATTTTCTCAAAACGGCTCCAAATATTTTCTTTAAATTTCTTGTAAGAATAGAGAAAAATACACTTATAAAGGTGGCGTAGATCCCATTTTTCACGGTCAACTCTGAATTTTCGAAAATTGCAAAAGTTTGAATTTTTGGGGGGGGATTCCTACAACTATAAAATTGAAGACAGACTTTTCCTTCAATTGAAATTTGTTACCCATAAATAGTTCTTTCATTAAGGTAATGTAGACGTTTTTGAAAATTGTAATAGTTTTCGTGCAATTGAGCATGCAATATTTGAAATTTTAAAACTTTACAAAAACATGATTTTCTCAAAAAAATGATTTTCTCACTCCAAATTTGTTCTTGAAATTTTTGGTTGGGTTATTGCCCAAACAACCCTATCTGATGACATAAACGTCATTTTGCTTTAACCTTTTGTTTTTTAAAAAAGTTAACAAAATGTAATTTTTTGACTTGTCACACATGTCGGTATAATTTACCTTAAATGCAATTTCATTAAACTATTAGATTTATGAGTACATGTGCTTTAAATAATGTCAATTAAATTTTCTCGGAAACGCAACAATTTTCTGTAAAAATGAGCACAAAATTTCGAATTTTCAGAAACGCTCTAACGCCATTTTCTCAAAAAACGGCTCCAAATTTTCGCGCATGGCGCAAATATGCACGACATGGCACATGGCGCTTCGCGCATTGCACAATGGAACAAATTTCAGAGGAGAGCATAAATTAACAGCAATGAAAAAGAAAAGGTTCAGGTTTGTTGGGGATTTGATCCAGAGACCTCTCGCATGCCAAGCAAGAAACATACCCCTTGACCAACAGGCCACAACGAAGCATAAGTGCAAGGGAGGTCCTCCGGCATTTTATCACCAGATCTTGGATTTTATAAGAGTACGTACACTAGATACAAAGGACTCCGTTCATCGCCAATATTAGAGTGTAAGCTAGCATTAATGAAAGAGAAAAAGGCGTTGGGCTTCCCGGGATTTGAACCCGGGACCTCTCACACCGTAAGCGAGAATCATACCCCAAGACCAACAGGCCACGAATGCGCATGAAGATGCACAGAGGTCCTCCGGCATTTTGTCACCAGATTTCTCGGACGCTCTAATAGGACGTACACTAGATTCAAAGGACAATGTTCATCGCAAATATCTGAGGATACTGTAAATTAACATTAATGAAAAAGAATTTTGGCCAGTTTGGGATTTGAATCCTGGACTTCCTGCACCCAAAGCGAGAATCATACAACTAGACAAACAGGTCACGATGGTGAATTAGATACAAGGAGATCCCCCGGATTTTTATAACCGGATTTATTGGACGCTATAAGAGTACATGCACTAGATTTAATAGCCAACGTTCATCGCAACTATCGAAGGATAGTGTAAATTAACATTAATAAGAAGAAGTGAAAGTGTTTGGAACTGTCCAGGATTTGAACCCGGGACCTCTCGCCCTCAAAGCAAGAACCATATCCTTAAACCCTCAGGCCACAATGATGCGTTAATAACAGGGAAGGTCGTCTGGCATTTTATAACCAGATTTCTCGAACACTATGAGAGAACGTACACTAGATACAAAGACCACCGTTCATTGCAAATATCAGAGGATAATATAAATTAACAATAATGTAAACAAAAAAAGATTTTTGGGCTGTCTAGCATTTGAACCCTGGGTCTCTCGCTTCTAAAGCAAAAATCAGACGTCTAGACCAACATGTCACGACGGTGAATAATTTGCAAGGAAGATCCTCCGAATTTTTATCACCAGATTTTTCGGACGCTATAAGTTCACATACACTAGATTCAAAGGTCAATGTTCGTCGCAACTATTAAAGGATAGTGTAAATTAACATTAATGAAAAAGAAAAAAGTAATAGAGGTGCGCGGGATTTGAACTCGTGACCTCTAGCACCCATAACGAGAACCATTCCCTAGACCAACAGGCCACGACGGGGCATTAATTGGAAGGGAGATCCTCTGGTAATTTATCACCGGATTTCTCGGACGCTATAAGAGTACGTTTACTAGATTCAAATGTCGCCTGAGCCCTGAACCTCCAGCATCCTGCCCCAAGGAACACCTTACACACCCCTATACCAACAGACCAATGGTCTCAGTGTCTTAAAGCGGCTTTGATGACTATTAGTTGAAAAGCGATTGAGGATAAATAAGTTAAATAACCGGTTAAAAATAGTGGTACTCAACAGCACATACTTTCTCGCATTATGTGTTACTGCTACGCAATACCTGTATTACCTTATACTTCTACATGAACCTGCAAAAAAGTTTTTGAGCAGCAAGTACTTTTCCTGCTCCAAGACGCGTAGGCAGGTCCTCCGAGTTAATACATTGTGCGCCTTACCCGTTCTCCGAGCCAACCGCAGTGATAAGGAATCTAGAGCCGACGTTTAAAATCCAATTGTCTGGGCCCAATATTTCAAACATGCAATTTTCAAAACTTGACAGAGATTTACGAAAATACGGCCTCCAACATTCTTTTAAGCGACCGTTGTTTTATTAAAGGAAAAAATTAAAGATAAATATTGGAGCCATTTCTAAAGAAATATTACTTTTCTAATTTGCAGTAATTTCAACTAGAAATTACCTGAAAACTACTAGTGTAACAAAAAAAATTATACATTGCATTTATAAAGAACTGATTACTTAGAACAGATTTTGTTTAAGGCAAAAATCTCTATCTTCAATTTCGTAGTTTTTAAGTTGTATTTTTATGCAACTTTCGAAAATATCGAGAGTTCCTTGATACATATACGACAATATTTAAAGAAAGAATTTGGTGGTGTTTTTGAGAAAACAAATTTATTTAATAAAATTTAAAAAAATTACGCGAATAAAATTTAAAATTCAATTCAGTGCAAAATTACGCGAAATATGATCATATTTTCTAAACATTGTACATGTTCTTATTTCAAGAACTGTCTTTGATGAAAAAAATTCATTCAGGAAAAACTGTCTACTGTAGTTTAAAAATAAACTTTCAACTTTTGGAATTTTCAAAAAATTCAGAGCCTTCAAGAAAATGAGACATTTTGGAGAGTTTCATCCTATCAGAAAGATTTTAATACAAACGTTTAGAACCATTTTGGGGAAAATTTTAAAAATGAGCTTTAATATAAAGTCTCTCCATAAACAAGATATCCGTATCACACTCGCAGTCTTGAGCTCGTTTAAATCAATTGGGGAATATCAATTTCGGAGAAAATTCGCCTAAACAATTTACGCCCTAGCGTTGACCACGAACGGTGAGATGGACGTTTTGCCGTCAATAGATTCTTCGATGACAAGGACCCACAAAACGTGGATTCTGACTACACAGCGTGTTAGAGAAGTAACGTTCTACTACAGGAGTTTTTCTGTCGAAAAATCGCTGCAGCATCACAACAATTTCTCGTTACTATGTAAGTACATAATAAAGTAAGAAAGTAAAAACGGCTCCAATTTTTACTGAGGCTGTGCAGGTGGAGACAGGGTAAGAGAGACAAAGAACACAAGAAAGTAAATTTAAAATATACTGGTTTCGGTAAAATTTGATCTCTGAATAAGAAAGAAAATGTTTCAAAAAATAATTAAATCCGTGGAAATAAATGCATATTGTAAGGTTTCTCACTTTTTGTTACATCTGCCATATGCAAGCTGTTAATCAGTTAAAGTAAAATATTGAGGGGATGCAATAAAATGACGACATTTCGAGGACGGGAACTGATCTGGCCGTGTAATTTTTTCTTACCTGCTACGCAATACAGGCTACGCTAGCGCGATTAGCTCTTTTTGTGCAAACTGTATAAAGTAGATTCATTGTCAGACAAGGATTGACCTTCTTCACTGTCCTTCACCCACACTTGCTCTGCA
The DNA here is from genome assembly GCA_011170035.1 of Teleogryllus occipitalis. Lineage (NCBI taxonomy): Eukaryota > Metazoa > Arthropoda > Insecta > Orthoptera > Gryllidae > Teleogryllus > Teleogryllus occipitalis. The sequence continues at coordinate 425,365 of BLKR01000199.1, read as the reverse complement.
CATAATTATGCAAGTGCATTTGCTCTCGCAAGGCAGACAAAACGCTGAGACGTCAAGGTTAAGAGATGGGTGTAAGAGGTTGAACAAGTCAGCGTCACATTTTAACTAAACATTGACAGAAGAATTCTGAGAGTATCTCTTCATTGTCTACCGTGCAATTAAGCAGAGCTGTCATTGGCGAGAAATGAACTGTGCTTTCAAAACTAATCGAAAATAATTAAAACACTGTCTCAGGTGGTGCAATTATTTGGGAGAGAAAATAACTATACGAAGTTGTTTCACACGCATTATTGAAATTTGTAATGAATCGTTCATGTTTCTCATGACTTTGAACCCTGATAACCGCTCTGAGTATTTTTTTCCCTGGAGTAAACACCATTTGCTTCGCAATCGATTTATGTTTTTGATTTTATCGTATTTTTGTATATTTTAATTGTTTTTATTAATTATTCATCCATAAACATTCTAAATGAATTGCAAGCGCAAGACAGACAATTTTGACAACTTATTTTCAGTGTATAAACAATACAAAATTATTGCACTGATCCCGAAGAAGCTTTCAGACAATCTTTTTTCATAAAAAAGCAATAATGGAGAAGAAAGGGTGTATGAGTATTAAACGTGAGGCTATGATCGAAATTCTTTTATTCTTAAATAAAATTTTTAGTAAAAAAGAACCGTGAAAATTAGAGCTGTATGACGTTATTCAAATTTTTGCTTGGCATCCACTACTACTTATTATACAATGTGGATGAGAACAGAACAGTGCTCAGTTAATGGTATTAACTGTGATTATTTAAAAATAATCCCCATGGTCACATAAACACTTGCCCCCTTGCTTCACCGGGTGTTAAATTTCCTGGTCGCCAAACTCCTGATGTTGTGAACTGAACCAATTGACATTGTCAATGACCTCACGGTGTGACTAGATAGAAGGACCTTGCTGGCCTGATTTTGGGGGACCAAAAACGTGAAACTCTCACTGTGACTAGCAGAGACGCTCGGAAGACGTCCTAATACGTAACAAAAATGTGCCCACGTGACCTGTGATGCCGCTACCATATATGGTCGTGCATTGTCCTGCAGGAGCATCGCCATAGAACGCGGGAAACTGGATCTTTTTGACCTATTTGCATTGCTAAATTGCTTCATGGTAAAGTATTAACGAACAACATTGACTTCCCACTAGGTGGGAAGAAATCAGCAATTCTTGATGGTCTAAAAAACAGACACTATCAATTTTGCATTGTTCTAGATCAACCTCCTGTTCTTGGAAGTGGATCCTTGATTAAAATTGAAAAAAAATACAATACTCATTGAAGCTTTTTTTGCAAATGATGCCACCACAATTCCCACCACTACAAACCTTAAAAGAAATGTATCATTTCCGCCAGAATGCAAAAAATGCTGCAATAATAATCCCTCCGGTGACTATACTGATCCTCCTTGTCACTATCAGCACTTTATACAAGACAAAATTCCATGTTCACAAATTCGAGTGTTCCGTTTTTATTTTATGTATGTTTATGTGTTTTCTTGTAGCCGAGTCGGCGGTACAAAATGTCTGGTCGGAGGAGCAGGCTCCGTTACTCGTCAGTGGACACAGAGGAACATCAAGTGGCGAAAACTCATAGCTACACACACACACTCGTACATACACACACACCTTCTTCTTCTTCTTCTTCTTCCTTGACAAGGGTTCGGAGCCAATGGGATGTCGAGCCTAGCCGAAGGTAGCTGATGGACATTACCTGCCGATTATCACCCGAGAAAACTAAAGCGGGTTATTGGCGGTAAAGGTATTGTGAGAATAGGCCTCAGTTTATAGTTTTGGTACCAAAACAGGTTACAATACAATTTGGGGATTAATGTACGAAGCCCATTATGATACAATAAATTGGTTGTTTGATATCCAGCAACCCTTGTGTTCTTCCAATGTTTGCTTTGCATGAACCCTCAGGGACCCATTCACGAATCAAGAGTACCTGGACCCCTTTAAACTAAATTTAGTGGAACGCACCCGGATTACCAGGTACGTCACAACATATATATATATATATATATATATATATATATATATATATATATATACATATATATATATATATATATATATATATATATATATATATAATTTTGAAGGTATAGAATTAGTACGTTTTTTTAAGGAACACTATTCTTCTTTTAAATGAGTAGTTGGAACTTGAGAAGACAAATTAATTACCACATAATATCGCTCTTCCAATGGGACAGTGACGTAACTGCTGTATTGTGAGAAAGAAGATAAATAGGGCAGAAGTATTGAAGAAATTTAATACATCTGCAGAAATATTGACTGAATGGTTATTTTGTTCTAGTTCGCGCAAAGAAGTTACGTTGTTGTTGAAATGTCACGTGATGGTAACCTCATTCGAGGAGAACAACATCAAGGTTAATTTTGTGGTGTTAGTGTACAAGAAACTCTCCCGTCTTCGGTAGAACATTGTCCCAAGTGTGTTCTATGGTATTCTGTGAAATGAAGAACAGGCAAATTACAACGCAATAACGCCCTAAATGTATACTATTATGTCTAGATTGTTGTTTGTGACATTATTTATCTGACTGATTAAAATTCTCTCATAATTGTTAATAAGGACCAAAAGCTCCTACATTTCATGATAACAATGACACAATTGTAAGGAAGTGAATGCAAAGGTTAATACCAGAAAGAATTGTTAAAAATTATACTTCAACGTTCGCCATGAAATAATTACACCTTATACACAAAAATTATATAATTGTTAGTAAATTGTTTCACGCAATTTGCAGTTTGTCACAACGCAACGAAAACACTTTTTTTTCTCTTTTGAAATACTCATTCGCTGATAAATGTGGCTAACTCGAACACAAAGAAAAAACACGTTATTGTCCTTGATATTTAAAACATTTGAAAATGAAAGAGGAGTCGTAGACGGGAAAATTGGAAATGGGTTTTATTTTTTACTCATTAAAAGTCATCATCGTACTTAAAAATAAATTTATTTAGATAACATTACACTCTAACACTTGTCACAGAACCATGCGACGCTTAAATACTGAACCGCAAAATGAAAAGTCCATGGATGAAGTGATCCGTTGAAACACCCGCTCTGAATACAAAACTTCAACTGCCATCTCACATCCCCCGAGTCTTCTCACGCGCATCTTCACGAGTCCATTGCTGACTTCTTAGCAGTCTCTACCTGTCATAAGAATTCATCTAGTTCGCATTCTGCGTCCAGAGGAATTCTACAGGCTCCACTCGCTCACGTAATGAGCAAAGACACATGATTCACAACCCGGCAGAGAAAAGGAACGCGGTATGGTCCCTTTGGCAAACATGGGCATTCACTAGTGTCTACATTCCGTAACTTTATCCCACGAAACGACTACTATACACAAACACCATTAATAATACGATACCTTGTCCCTGAAAGAAGAGTGACGAGAACTCATCTTGAAAAATAATATCACTTGGGTTAATGGACAAGAAGTTTCGAGTGACGAGAGAAATTATAGTCTTTGCCCAGTAAACTACGGGGACCATGCCTTGCTCATTCACTGAGAAATTATTGTAATTATTTGTCGATACATGTGTGTCCCTATTGTTTGCATTTGCTGATGTTTAAAGATAAATAATTAGACTTGATTATAATTCAATATCATTGTTGAACTGAACGATATACTCATACGATTGAGAAGCATTTTGTTAAGAAATGTAACCAAAGGCCAGAGGCGAGGCGTCTTGTCATCGTCAGATGCGAAGATCAAACAAGATGATGAAAATTACGCATTTTTAATGTTTTACGGAACTGAATATTAGAGAAAATGTAAATATGTTTGCCTAGTTTGTACAACAGAAGTCAAATGCTATAAAGGAGAAAAATTGGAAAAGAGTGGCTATTGGAATTGAAAGCTCGACAACGCTCTCGTTGTCTCTTCCGGCCGCTTCGTTCCGTGTTGCCCAGCGATAAGCACTGCTGTTAATAGGTTCGTTTGGAGAATCTCGGCTATTTTTAGCCGTGCCTGGTGAAACGCGCCATAACACGACTTAATGTGAACATGTAAGTGAAACTGTGAGTTGTTTTTTCAGTGCGTCCTAATTCTTGACTGATGTTATTCCGTGTTTGCCAATGTTATTTGTGTTTTAATTGTTGCCATGCATTGTGGGAGAAGTTCATGGTATCAATTCAACTGAAACGAAAACTATCTGGCTCACTTAAATTTGAAGAGAAGTTTTTGATCGTGTCCGTACCTTTAAATTATATACGGCAGCGCCCAATTTTCCTGGGAATCTGCTTGTTACCTAGCAGAGAGTTAATCAGAATGTTTTTGAATCACAGGGGTTTTAAATATACGGATTATATTTAATAGAACCGCAATATTTCAAGACCGATTCCCAAGTAAATTTTAATTTCCAAAGACATTTTTTGAAAGGAGAAAATTTTAACGATAGATTTAAGGTAATTTTCCTTTTGGCAAAATTAATAGATAATATGCAGCAACCACAGCATCAGAAAAAAAACAGTTTTTTAGCTAAAAAACACATAATTACAAAAATTAATCAAATGAGCGAATGTGCAGCTTGTTTCCATTGTCAATTGAGGCAGACGTTTTGGAATCCACACGAAAGACAATATTTCCCGGAACAATAATTTATAATTTTCCCACCTAACAAGGTGACACGGGATTCTAAATATTAAGACATGAGTTCATGAGTATTTAGGTACGTTTATCTTATAAACTGATACAATTCATACAACGTTCACATGACATCTTCCAAACGCCATGCATTATTTTAGAACAATAATACATAAATTCAACTTTCCATCTATTAAAATAATTTAGAATGTAAGTGTAAGTGTATTTACCACAAGTGGAAAAGTAAGCATTGTTGTCCGTCATTCTTGTTGGTTTCGTCCGCTTTTGAAACTTCTACAATAATTAGTTTATTCAAGTCGGTGAGGGTACTCGCGACGGGCACAGATACGTTGGAGAGCTCCCGGCCCTAATTAGATATTGCGCTACCACAAGAGCTACCGTTGAGTTATCATGAGTGAGTACCTCAGCAGCAGTGTCATTGTGAGCATCGGATACCGATAGTCAATCGTGCGACCAATCGAGCTATTTTTTGTACACGGTTGTTCTTGAATGGCGAACGTCTCGACTTATGGGCGGCGACAATTTGACACAAGTGATAATCCGCTCTTCCTATAAAGCGCTCTTCACATCGAAATAACTACCTTTCTGTGTGTCGAGTGCTGAAACGGCAGCCAGCGACATGTCAGTCGCCTGAAGACCGTTTTTGAATTTTCTACCTGAAAGGGGCACACGTTCTTCCATAACGTGCAATAATAATAATAATGAATGACAATAATGTCAAACGATTCAAAAACTATTTTATGTTATCTAGTACATCAGAATCAATGAATTTTATTTTTGTCCCACCTCCGAGTTGATTTCCAACTTAAACCAGTGAACACACCAAACATTTTAGTGCCATTTCATATTTTAAATTATTGCGGAAAGGAAGCTCAGAAGATTTATTGAAAAATGCCGGTAAATAATCTAAGATGAATGAATGATCATTTGAGTGTTTAAAAAATAGAACATTCTACGTATTGCCCTCCCTCATCTCCACAGAAAGATAGATACGGAGACTCGGCAAAACTTACGATGACTACGCAAAAATGCCACGCCTCGCCACTGCCCAAGGCAACTTTTGAACACATTTTTAGTGATTTTGGATAATATTTTTATAATGTGAGATATAGCCATCAATATATTCATATTTTGTAATCTTAAGATATTGAGAATAGCATATCAGAGGAAATTTGCACAAAATGAACCCCTAATGAATCCACTTACTGCTCACGTTACCCCTCAAAGCAAATAATCTGAAGTAAATTTTGATTCTGAAAGATCTTGAAAATTACTTTATTTAGGACGTGAAAACAACCAATCCTCGTACTGTACAAATGATATTCTGTGTACTGATATGAAAATGAAAGGTTAATTAATAGAAAAAAAATCACAAAAACGCTCAATTTTTTTTCCTATACTCCTTATCAATTTCTGTGGTAGTCTGAAGTATGTCATATGGCAGACCAGAAAGCTACATTGCAGGTAATCTGAAGAACAATATCACTGATATCGTAATATCTGTACTCTTACTTCCAGTTGCACTGAAATTATTGATTGTATTTAAGAAAGAGAATTATCATAAAAGTACAATAACCCAAATTCTGTGATCGTGTTGCTATTGATAAGTAATAATAAATGATAGCTATTATCAATGCAAGGGGTATTGTTAATGGCTATAACATGCGTTGTATGTAAACCCTATTGTTGACAAGGAAAAGGGAATTTTTGTACTACTTGAGGAATTAATATATTCATATGGAATATTTTTAATATAACTTTCTCGACTTAAGTAGTAGATGACAGATTTCTCATTGATTGTTTCGCAAGAGAACATAAGTTTTGTAAGTTCTCTCACAACAGGGACTTAGGCCAAAGGGTGGAGATTGGAAGTTAGGAGGACAATTATACATTTATTACAAAGATTTTTGAAAACTTAAATGTGATTCGTGCTGTTTAAAATATTGACTAATTAGCTGCTGCAATTTGGACTAACTTGATGGCAATGTAGGCGTCATCTGTGAGGTGATAATTTGCTGCGAGCTGAGGCAAAATTTCCCTGAACAATCGTCAAGTTCAACTTTTCATTCTTGTACTTTTTTCAGCAGGTCTAATAAAACTACATCTCTGAACAAAAATTAGAGATACCTTACCCTCTTGTAACACATTTTTGACACAATATTGCGCAAGCTGATTCAAAACGGGAGCCTCTGAACATGCCTAGGAGACACAAGTGAAGATGAAATGATCGAGATTGAATACCCCATTATGTATACTGAAAGAACTGAATAGACGCATTTTAACAACAACGTATCATAATCCCCAAACGTCTCACAATGAACGTCATCTAATGTTAATGATGAGAAGCGTGATCATTCAAACTACAAAAACTAAATTGCGTCATATTTTTTTGGCCCACGTCTTGTCTCCATTCGACGACGCAAGTTGTAACGTTTATTTACTGTAAATTTATCAGCAATCACGAAGTATAGGCGTCTATTCTGCACGTCTATTCTGCACGTCTGTCAACTAATAAAAGGTAAAAAATGCTTTTGTGAGATTTCGCCATCATGTGTGTGAAACTGAAACGGGTTCACGTTTGGGGAGCACATTGCCGACGCATGCGATCTATCGAAGTGCTGGGAGTGGTGGGAAGGGCGGTCGTGCGTCCGAGTGCTGGTCAGCGGCCGGGGCGGGGCAGGAAGCTCTGGTAGCGCGCGGAGGCGGAGGCGGAGGCGGCGGAGGCGGGGGCGGGGGCGGGCGCTCCAACGGGCGCGGGCGTAGGCGCCGCCTCGGCGCCAGCGGTGGCGGTGGCGTCGGGGGCGGCGGGGGTGGCGGCGGCGTCGGGGGCGGTGGCGGGGCTGGGGGCGGGGCCCGCGGCGGGCGCCCCCAGGGGCCCCGGCCGCCGTCAGTCCACCAGGCCGTAGACGCGCTTCACGTCGCGCGTGGCGGCGCACAGGGTGGCGTCGGGCGCGAACGTGCAGTCCGTCCAGAAGGTCCACGTGTTGTTCCACTTGCGCGGGTCCGCTGCGTACGCGTCCACCGGCAGGTTGCTCTGCGGCACGAGGCGCGAGCGCCGGCGCACTGCAACACGCGCACGCCGCTCAAGCCTCTCTCCCCCCCGGCGCGCCACGCACAAGCAGCGCCGCACGCACTTGGCACCGGCGGCACTTTACACTAGAGGAGGAAACATCGTCAGCGGTCCGGGGCCCGTTTGTTAGGATACTGTTCCGGCGTTCGCCTGGAATCGATCGGAGAAAAAACGGAAAACTATCGATCAGAGCAGCCGGCCGCTGGAATTCTTCTCCAGACGCCGGCTGAACTGGATCTAGCTATCTGGCCAGTGTCGAAAATCCTGATAACGGCGAGACTCGAACCTAGAACCTCATGGTCAGAGGTACTGTAGTGACATCAGTTGATGGAAAATTACAATAAAATCTACTGGAATCTCTGCTTCTGAGGTCAAAATGGTAAAGGAATTATTCATTGTTAAAACTACGAGTAACATACGTGTCTGTTTTTTCTACTCGAAATGACTCGAACTGTATTCTACATTGTGTATTGTAGAATAGATTAGAAGTAATAATTTCCGTAATTTTCTATTGTAAATAATTATACAATTTTTAAAGAAACACTGTTATTAATATGTAATATTAATTGTATGGAAAAGTAATTATGTGAGCATGTAATACCTCGAAAGATACAATAAGTCGAGCAAGGATACAAAAATAAAACTTCGTAAGGAGAGAAAGTAAAAATGCAGGTGATGTGACGTAGGTATATGCATAATTTCTGCGGATGCAATGCTTGGGCTGGCGTCGGTAATGACCACGATAACGTATCGACTTGAAACTTTGAAGGTTGTCAAAATAGGTTATTGGACGTGATAGGCCGACCTGGCTGGACAGCTATTTTGGCGCCAACTGAAGCAAAGCCGGCTGCTCTGATCGATAATTTTTGAATTTCTGCATGTTCATAAAAACGTATCTTTGTACTTAACATATCAATCTAAAACTTAAACTGATGTAAATAAAGAGACCCAGAGATTAAAATAAATGCTCCGATTGCTGAGGGGCAAAATTTCCATCGACTCTGGAGCGTCGCTGACCCGCTCGTTCTAGGGTTCGAATCCCGACGATCCTGGCGACCCCGGCGACGGCGGATTTTCGACACTAACTAGATAGTCAAGTTGAATTCAGTCGCTGACTGCAGAAAACTTTTAACGGCCAGGTACTCTGATCCATACGAACGCTGGAGCTTTACTCTGACAAATGGCAACGGACCACGCGCAAACGTTCCTTCCTAAGCCTTGTCCCCTCCTCTCTCCTTATACACACACGCACACTTACATCCACTCCACCATCACATGTCGGGAGATCAGTGGGGAGCTTATAGCATGTTTCGACTAGGGCGGTGCCCCGTTGTGGGAAAGTACCTGTAGAATGAAACCCCGTAAACACACGCGTAGATCAGCGACGGATATGACCTTCCAGCTAAAGGCACACCTTCTCGTAGTACGCACTTACGGAACTTCAAGTCGACGCGCTTGGAAACATTACATTTTAGGAAGTATAGCGCCGGGTGTAATGAGATATTCATAAACTCTATTGATTCCATGACTAACAACATTATAAGGTAACAAACAACGTTCAGATGGGCTTTAGAAATTGCGTTATGAATTATAACGAAAGAAGCATTACAAGTTTTGAGTAATGAAGTTGAATGATATATCAAAAAAATATGCAGACAATTGGTGAGACATTTGAACCAAGGTAGAAGTAAATAGTAAACAAATCCCCATTATCCAAAAAGTTTTAGATTTGGAGTGTGCATCCCGGAATCGGCTTTGCTTGAGAATATAAGGAATGTCAGCATTCGTTTGAGCATAAGATATAACATAACACCAAGATATTAATTCATCTTCTTTTTCCCGAATTTTTATTGTTACCTTTCCAAAATTTTCCGTTAATTCTTGACAGAGTTGTGAACATTGGTAAGAATTAATTTCAAGTGCCTCACATACAATAATCATTGTATCGGAGTTGGAAAAACGTAACCTTTCCTCTTTACAGGCGGCCATTTTCGCCTTTTTAGGGTGACCGTAGATACTCACACAGGCGTGCAGTCTTTATACAGGAATACAATCCTTCGTCGTCGCTACATTTCTCGTGACACTAAAACTTGGTGAAGTCACGGAGCTTAAGCAACTTGAGACACCGCGGGTTCCTGGATAGGTGACAATCACGGAACCCGGGCAATCTAATCCGAGCCCCTGGCCGAAAGGATAAAAGGCAATGGCTACGACTAACGATGAGTGACTAACTTCACGGAGGAATACTCCACGTCCGACGCCAGTAAATGGTTAATAGAATGTTGTTGGGAAAAAATGTAACAATTAAAAAATTAAATAAAATAATATATAATAATATAAAATTTAATATATAATAATATTAAAATAAATTAAATTAAACCGGCCCCGTGACGCAAGCAGTTGCGGCAGCCATTGGCTGCCCTGGGGGGCGGGCGCAGGTTCGACTCCTGCGTGAGCATGAACGTATTTGTGATTGTCCCTTCACCCCTCATTATTATCCTATCATCTCTTTGTTCATAATTCAAGGCTAACAACCTTGTCTAAAACAATGGACACAACCGAAAAGGCTGTTCCTCATAGCGACTAAAGGCACGTTCATCTTTCCGGGATAAATACGACTGGGCCTCGGAGAGTATCGTGAAGCGTGGTACAAATTGGCCCATATTCGCATTAAAAAAAATAAATTAAATTAAAAATAAATTAAAATAAACTAAAATAAATTAAAGTAAATTAAAGTAAATTAAAGTAAATTAAAGTAAATTAAAGTAAATTAAAATAAATTAAAGTAAATTAAAGTAAATTAAAGTAAATTAAAATAAATTAAAGTGAATTAAAGTAAATTAAAATGAATTAAAATAAATTAAAATGGAATAGTAAAAGGCAACCCACCGAGCAAGCGGCGCAGGTGGCGCGCCACATTGTCGTAGGTGCGCGCGAGGTTGTTGCGCTCGCAGGGGTCGGTCTCCACGTCGTAGAGGCACGCCTCGCCGGTCTCCGCCGGGTTGCAGGGCGGCGCCAGGAAGGTGGTGTTGGGCTCGCAGCGCACGGTGGCGGCGGCGCGCAGGTGCGCCACGTCCTCCTCGCGCGTCACGCGCAGGAAGTTGGAGGTGAGCGCCTTGGCGATGGCCAGCCCCGACAGGCTGTGCACCACCGCCGTCGTGTTGTACGGCGGGATGAACGGGTTGAGGCCGCTGTCGCCGTAGTAGCTGTCGTAGGCTCCGTTGCGCAGCGAGCCTACGCAACAACCGAGACATAGAACCGGGAAGAAAAGCCAAAAGGCGGGGTGAATGGAAGATTGTGGAAAGCGGAATGTGAAACAGTGCAAAAGGTTGCGTTGAAAATAAATAACTGAAGAAAACTACTGGGTTCGGGTAATAATTCTTTCAATATTTTTTTCCTAGACAACTTTTTTGTATGCGAACAGATTTTGATGATCACGCGATTTTAAAAATCGATACCGAGAAGTTAAATGACACACTCATATCACCCCAAATTTAACAATATTAATACTTTGTAGTTTTTCTTATTTTTGTTTACCAACCAAAAGAGAATTGAACGTTTATTTTTCTATTTTGTGATTGACCTTTTGTATATTTGATTGGTTACATATAGCATATTCACATTAAAATTTTGAAAATGTAGAGAGACAGGGAGTTATAAAGGAGTGGATGATTCTTCTGAAAGACATTCTGAACTGTAGGACCTTATTGTAGGGATTTGTGAGAAAAATATGAAAATTATATATTTATGTTTTCAAAGTACATTTTCATCTCATCGTTTAAAAACTATTTTTTCTAAATGATATGCAGATTGCGATGTTTTTCAGTCTTTTTAATCACGTAATAGGTCTTATTATTATTCGTAAATTCTAGAGATAAGACCTGTAATTAATATCCGATTTATATTGAATTAAAATAAAAAATCTGTTAGATGTAATTAATTTTGAAGTGCTTAACACTATATTGAATCCAAGTAAAAGTTCACAATGGGTTGCAATACTGATAAAAGATATATCCAAATATTTCGAAAATATGGCGTTTATGCATTGTTTTATTGGCCAAATCGGAAAGCATTTAACAAACACGTTTGACGAAAATAAGATAATGATATCAAAATGCGAAGTGAATGAATCTGTAAATTCAAGAAAAATACTACAAATACTTTTGTTTGTGCTCTCACGCTACTTGTTGCACATGACATCGTTAGAAATTAACTGGCAATTCATTACGTATCAGACTGTCGTTTTATTGTTCGTGACGACCAACCTGCCTCATCGTATTATTTTGTCACGTCTAATTATTATTTAAAGAAAATACAAATATCTTTAAGAATACATGCAAATATACTTCTGCTCTAAATCGGCGTAATGATAATGCATATCTCATTAGTCATGCTTGGGATTATAAATGCCTGGGGCATGAATATGATGTAAAGACAGATTCAATTCACTATCCTTTTTTCGCATACATTCTGATTCTATTGATTTCTAAAAATTATAATAAATTTAAATAAGTAATTTCAAAAATATTTATCCTACAAGAAGTTGCGTAATAGGGCGTAATGTGCCTGACAGATCACATTTGCCAGTACATCCATTAACGAAGTATTGAAGCAAACCGATTGATACGTATTAAGACATCATTAGAAAAGGGCAGCCACTCAAATCAACAAAGCCTTCTGCCATTTACTGAAAAGAGATAAATGGTGGTCTCTTAATATATCATTTGCGCTTGATCGAAGGTTAAAGTGAATTTTCCGCCTCTGACATTTCCGGAATAGATACTTTTTCTTTCATAATGTACAAGATATGATATAGTTAACGGTGGAGCAATTATCCAAAACGTCACCGAAAATTCACAAATTTACTTTATCGATAAATAGTTAATTCACATATTGTATGACTTAATATAAGAAATGTTGGTAATAATATATTCTTTCATTTGTTCATAATAGTCGTGGCCTTACTAGAGGACTCATAAATTACATTCCACTTTAAAATAAAGAAAAAATATCACGAGGAAAAAGGACAAGTCATGTACGTCAGAAGATAAGGTAATCGTCACGAAATATTTTCAAAATTGAATTCATTCATGCATTGCAAACTTGGTATAATAAAGCAGTTATTCCAACCTTTCCCGTCATATTCTTCCCGCAACCTTTCCTCTCATTTTTCATTATTCCTAGATCATTTCAAAACAAAAACACTTTATTTTACTGTATTGTACAATACAATAGAATAACTAGCATATTAATAGCAATAATGCATTGTTTCATTCATCTACATAAATGGTTTTGACCCTTATGTCCAGACCGATTGTTTAAAACTTTGAGAAATGACTGTTAAAAGTACTATCGCACCTATATTACCTCCCATTTGCTCGGCATTCCTGCGACTATCTTTTCACGGAGTAGTGTAGGAGGAAACTATAGACATTGCGTAATCTTTGATATGGTAAGATTTTAGCTAGGTATATTTTCTTTACTGGTCTCATTAATTAGGGATAATTAGTTGATGTGTGTCCATTCACACTCGTCACTTTTGCTCTGCAGTACAATGAACGCAGAATAATTGCTAACAAGATGTAGAATCTGCAGCTCAAGATACCAATGCAAAGGTTTTGTAACAGTACGTTGGCTGTCTTTTTGTAAGATACAATCGTGGGATTTTGTAGGCGGTACGCGCCACAATGTAAGCAATATTGGTCACGAATATTTGACACGTTAAAATCTTATGGTTTTAAAAGGTCACTTTAATTCGTTAGTAGTGTAAACTGTGATTTGTTTCATGCATAACAATCAACCCAACAGTGCAAAAATTTAATATGCTTACTGCATAAGTTGTTACTGAATTTTCAAAATTCGAATAAAATGTTTTTTCGTTAAAATATTAATCTTAGTTTATTTACTGTTGATTTTTTAATACATGAAATCTGCGTGAAATATGTGTATCGTCATTTAAAAGTAATCCTGAAAAGAAATACTAGATTTTTTGCACCTATGGAAGTGCCTTCCTTTCTATATTTTTAGTACAATTTCTTGTAAAACAAGTACAGGTTTATTACTCTTGCGATATTTTCCAATATTTGAAGTTGAACTCATGTTGATACATTATACTACAAATTATTACTTTCTCGTAAACATACATACATACGGGAGTAATATACGAACTATAGAGAAAGTTATGTAATGATGCGGAAAATCGATTTCAAGATTTCCACGATAATAGACGTTTTGGGGTCCCCTGATACCAAAAAAGTAGTTTTTTCAAAACGTTCGTCCGTCCGTCTGTCCGTCTCTCTATCCGTCAGTCTGTCTGTCGTATGTGAACAAATCTAGCTCCTAATGGTTTAGTACGATCTTTTCCGAATTGAAGACAACCCTGCCCATCTGGCTCTAGTTGAAGCTTTGAAATTTTGAAAAACATTCTTTAAAATTTGGGGGTACTATACATTAAGCCCCCCGGACATTTTCAAGATTTTCACAAAAACGGCTCCAAATTTTTTCTTTAAATTTTCAATAACTACACTCATATTAATACACTTATAAAGATGGCGTAGGTCCCATTTTCACCATTAACTCTGAATTTTTGAAAATTGCAAAAGTTTGAATTTTTTGTGGGGGGGGGGGGGGTTCCTACAACTATAAAATTGAAGACACAGATTCTTACTTCAAATAAAATTTATCTATAAATAGTTCATGTATACTTTTTTGAAAATTTTAGTAGTTTTGTGCAATAGAGCGTGCAATATTTTCAATTTTAAAAAATTACAAAAGCAAGATTTTCTCAAAAACAGCTCCAAATTTTTTCTTTAAATTTTTGGTAGGGTTAGTGCCCAACCGTCTCTATTCGATGACATAAACGTCATATTGCTCTATTCTTTTGTTGTTGTTTTTTTCAAAATTACAATAAATCTTTTTGACTTTTCTCTCACGTCGGTAATATTTACTTTAGAGGCAATTTCTTTACACTATTAAATTTATGCATACATGTGCTTTAAATAATGTCAAATAAAGTTTCTCGAGAACTCAACAGTTTTCGGTATAAGTGAGCTCAAAATTCCGAATTTTCAGAAACGCTCAAACGCCGTTTTTTAAAAAAGGCTTCAAATTTTGTCTTCAAATTTCTCCAATGAATAGTGCTTATTGCACTGTTTAATATGACGTAAATTTAATTTTCGTGTATTCATTTGTTTTTTCAAAAATTACACAAATGTAATTTTTTTGAAATATCTTTTGCGCCGTTAATAAGCATATTTCCATCGATTTGTATACATTATTACATCTGTGAGTGGAAGTGCTAGAAAGGACTTTAAATGAATTTTTCGAAAACTCAATAAATTCCTATGAAAAGGAGCTTCAAATTTCGCATTTACAGTAATGCTTAATCGCCGTTTTCTTAAAAACGGCTTCAAAATTTTCAATGAAAATTTCTATTTTGGACGAGATTTTACTCTTCTTTAATATTTTTGAAGTAATATTTCGTTTCTACCAATAAGTTACCGAAAAGTTAAGAAAACGTCAAGAAAATGTACTTTCGGTGACGATAGATGACAGCTGATCAGAGAATGGAGGAAGACCTTAAAGTCAGTCCACGCCAAAGAAACTAGAAAAAATTGCTACGAGAAAGTTTGTGGCATTCTGTAGCACTTCTAGTTTTTTCTTTGCAGTACCCAATATTTATTTACTATGCTTTCGCGTTCCGCAAAGTGCAACCTTCGAACCAATAATTAGTAAAATACTGATTACCAATCACACGGGCTGTAAAGGTATATTTAGCAGTCATTCGGAAAATCGTATACCGTTAGAAGTGGAAAGCGAGAAGTAGAAAATAAAAGTTTCCTTACTCGTCGTGTGTGCAGGGAAGATTTTTTTCCTTGCGAAATACAATCACATAAAAATTATGCCGATATTAGACTTCCTCCAATCCCCAAAAGGTCAAATTTGTCTTTTAATTGGCAGTGAGAAAATGTTGCATCCGAGGAAACTGAAGGCGCAGAGCAAGGCGCAGTTACCAATGACGAGCTTCCAGTTGTGCAGGCGCAGGGCGGCGTTGCGTGTCTTCTCGTCGATGTTGAGCAGCACCTCCTCCCGGCGCGACACCAGATTGTACACGAGGCTCTCCCACTGGTCGATGCCGTCCAGCGAGCCGTCCAGCTGGCTGGCGTCGCCGCCTGCGGACCGCCGCATGCCAGTCAGGCGTTGCTTTTATTGTCCTACGTCTTTGTTTATGCAAGTAGTTACTGTTTCACTGCTTAGGACCTTTGTTATTACAATCTCTCTTAACCCTACGTGATAGTTTTGTCATTCAATGCTCATAGGATGTTTATAAAAATTCGAAAAGTTGCGTGAGTAATGGCGGTCAGCACACTGGTTTTCCGTCGCTGTGCTCCAGATCCAGACCACAAGTATGGATGTGGGTAATAAGACACTTCCGGAAGATTTCTTTCCCGCCCATTTCACCATTTATTGATCATTGTTCACATCATCATTATAAATTCATTGGTCATAAGCAAAAGTTCAGTTATTGATAACCACGAGGTACAAACAAATATTCCTGATTGGTTCTTCCTGATTGAACATTTAATGAACCCCAGTAAATATTTTCAACCTGTAGGTTCAAAATATTGTCTTATTAGTATTCTTCCCGTTATCACAACTAGAAAAATAAATAATTGAACTAAAAATATTATGAAAAAATGCTACTTTGTTGAAAAGTATTGATCAAATAATTGTGTAGAGTTGTGACCCCCTGTGACATCACCAATAAATTATGAAGGTGACTGCATTCAAATCCTTTAGTCCAACTTCTTCCTCAGAGCCAAGCGCTCCACTCGGGCTTTGACTTTTTGATTGAGTCCATAAAGATATAAGCTACGTCCGACGCCAGTTGTCTTAATAAAGATAAGTAGAAAAATTAACAACTCACAAATTTACCGTAGATTGAGATAAAAACATGCATAAGGCTTTCCTACTACAAAACATACTTGGGCAGATCTACCCACATTATGTACTTTCTCTCATTATGTCATAATCACATTACAATGAACAAACAACTTAAAATAGTTCAATTGTCTTAATTAATGTAAAGTTTATAACAATAATTGATCAGAATAAACTATTTAGTGACTGTTCCAAAGAACACGGATGAGAAGAAATTTTACTTTTTGAAACTGATTTGCAAAACACTGTACCGCTTTATTGTCAATTCCTATTGTAATGCCAACAAATGTGAATACTATAATAATAATAATAATAATAATAATAATAATAATAATAATAATAATAATAATAATAATAATAATAATAGTAATAATTAACCTACAAAAATCAGAACGTTCAAAAGAATGCTAAAAATATTTTAATCATCAAGCACTATAATGACTGCAAGACACCTAATCACAAAATGAAGCTACGTTAAGAGACCTTTTTGTACATGCAAAATGTATGAAAACCAAAAGGAAACATCGATTATCTTCCTTTTCGGTTCCAACCGAACTCTTTACAGGCAATTCACGTCATGGGTGTAACCATCCACACAAACAACAAACCCACCTGCGGCGGTGTAGAGGGTGGGCAGCCAGTCAGTGATGTGCATGAGCTGGTGGCTGACTCGCGGCACCTGGTGCAGCATAGGGCTCCAGATAAGCCCCAGCCCCTTCACGCCTCCTTCCCACAGCGTCTCCTTCGTCTGCAACACGCACTCGCGGCTTGCACTCCGACCTCACGGGCATCGTGCACGGCAGACTGCCGCACGCCCGCTCCCTTCGGCGGACGAACGGTTGGCTTTGGAATCGTTCAATCTCCAGGGACGGATTCACAACGTGTTTCAGGTAGAAGACAATACTGTCCGTTAAATTTAAAATCATGTCAGAAAACTGTCGCAGGGTCGACGCAACGGAAGGGAATGGCCTCACCGCATATTACCCAGAATTTCTCGTTCAGATTACGGAAACCAGCAGTCGGCGTGCGTCTTTAAAACTCTTAATTTCTCGAAAATTTTGTTATGTAACACATGGCGATATGCATATTTATGAACTCGTCTCTTCATGCTTGTTATGATGAGCTAAAAAGATCTATAGACTTCCATTTAAAAAATCGAAATTGGGTCAATATCTCTGCAATAAAAAATGCAATAGAATAATATTATGCATGACCATATGTGCTCCTTGCATATAGTAGTTTTAGTGAAAACCGCATCTCAGTATCTGCAACGGTTCAGGAGAAAATTGAAGGGAACATCTTAGGTGGGCCACATGGTATATAATTTTTAGTTAGCTTGAAACAATAATATAAATTCATACAGCGTTGGGAATATACCAGTCTGTAACGTAGGGCCTTGAGAGACAAGCACTCAATGCACCACAGCGATGAGTTGGAATCTCTCATAAGGCAGGGATACCTTCAAGGCTTTTGTGCCACGGTGGGCATTCCCAGTGCATCTTGCGTCATCTCTCAACTCACATCCTTCCTCTGATGCCTTTCCCTATCCCGACTACCAGCGAGAGTAGAGTTCGATACGAGCGGTGCAATGGACCTACAAGCGCAATCTTGGTGTAACCTGGCTCCCTACCACTGACCCGGTCCAAGCTCATGCTAGGCATTAGGGGCAGTAAAAATGGATACTTCGACCGAACCGTGCTTACTAGACTCATCGGCGCGATGGCTGGGGAGACTGGTGATATAATCAAGTTATTGCCCTTGGAATTACGACTGAGCCAGGATGGGGACGTCCGAAAACACCCAAAGGCGAGAACGCACGAAAATAGAAATCCATCCATCCGCACATCATGATGCGACTGATATGTGGTAATGGTTTTGGATAAATTGAGTGAAATTGCAAAAAATTTCCTTTAGAGGTCATGGCTTTCATGACTGTGCCGGAATCCGCTACTGGTGACTACTATTCTTGTCGAGGTGCGTTAGTTTTCGAGGGGTGAAAAATTCAAAGCCATGGCGTACTTAAATTTAAAATAATTAAAAGTTAAATATACAAAGTTACAATATTTGATAGCTTGCGTCTACAGCCAAAAAAAGCAAAAGTATAGGCGAGAAAACACTAAGACTATCGGAACTGAGTCTGTAGACGAATACGCGATTCAAAAGTCTGTAGGTAAAGTTGGAAGCTGATATCGCTCCTCCAATGAAACAGTGACGTAACTGTAGAAAATGAAATTTTACCGGAGAAGCAAAATTCTGAAATAAAATTTGAACTAACATTGTACCCACAGTAATAATCATGGCACCTTATGACCTTGGTCAAAAGTTACTTCTTACCAAGATCTTCTTAAGTACCACTTTTAATGGAATATTTCTGGCATTAAACATTGCATTTACCCTTTCTTACAATTGTGTCATTGTTTACCTGAATTTTATGAGCCTTTTGTCATAATCAATTATTATGAGACAATTTCGATTAGTCAGTTAAGTGAACAATACCACAAGGAAAAAAGTATGTACGAGAAAGTAAAAATGTCAAAATGGTGGTTTTCGATAGAATATTTAGCTAAAATGACACTTGTACATGTATTGTATTATTCCCCTGTAACTTGCTTGTTCTTCGTTTCACAGAATACCATAGAACATTAGATACCACCTCTTTTAATAATTTTCTGTCGAAAACGGGAGATATTCTTGTACAACAAAACACAATCAACGGATGCGTTGTTGTTCTTCTCAAATGTGGTTACATTCACTTGACATTTGAAAAATTTCTTGAGGGATTCTGGAACTCAAGAAAGCGAGCGCAAATGATCTTCCCCCATACGTCGCATACAATTTTTAATGTTTTTTGACTAAATAAATACTAAATATTAATGACATAACTTCACCCATACAGACCAGAAGAAAATAACAATTTAGTCGATATTCCTGCAGATGAATTAAGTTTCTGCAATAGTTCTAACCTATTTACCTTTTTCGCAGAATTGAAGAGTTACGTCATTTCTCCTTTGGATGAGTGATAAGTACAAAATTCTCATGACAAGAAAGAGGCACTTTATACATTTAAAAATTCTCAAGCGTTAAAAAGAACATGTCTACTTGTATGTGATGTCAAGTACCTAAGTCCGTCACAAGTAATCAACTTTGCTTTAGACGAGAGAACGCACGATAACGAGAATAGATATTGAGAGTAAGTAAAGTTATAAGTTAAGTTCAAAAATATTACAGCTGTCTAATGCAATAACATTTTATTGATAATCCCACTGTCACAACAATCAAAAAAGGTTTCAAGAAAGCAAATTGAAAATGGTTCAAACGATTCGTTTTCTGCGAAAGAATTTCAAATAAAACTCAGTGAAAAGAAAATATGAAGGCTGTAAAAGATGAATTATTTCTTGTGAGTGGTAGAATAGACATTTCTTAATAATTTCACTGTTCACTTCGGTGAGATAAAGAATATCGAATGCATTTTATCAAACCATACAATTTTTATTTGACATTTGAAATAGGTCAATGATGTATGAAAAGTCAATCACTATTGTCTTAGTACGCTGAACTACAGGAGGTGACTTTTTACTGTGATTGTTTTGTCACACATCAATTTGAATAAAACTTCATTTGGTACAATACGTCTAGAATTTACACATTTTTTGCACGGCTATTTCTATATTCGTTCGTTCCTTCTAGGCACTTCACAATGTTTTTTCCACTACTGAGGGGATGAGTTATGTCTTTTAAGACGCAATATATAATTTAAATCTTAAGACTCATATTTGTTGTGATGTCTCTGCTGTGTTAAAAGTATGCTAACCAATTTGTAGATTATCACTCCAACAACCATTATCGATCTGAAATCAGGAGTATTATCGTACGTACCAATTATTAAGAGATCAATGAGGAAAGTACATTTGGGAGAATATACCTATAACATTTGGGAGAACCATGTATTATAATTAAATAAATACATATATTATAATAAATGTGTAGCAGTATCTACTTTAACTACTTTCCTCATTGTTCTCTTTGTCTTAGAGAGCTTTTGAAAGTGGAATTAATCACCTTTAGAATTTATCTGCAATTTTGTTATCAGTAAGTGAATGTACAAGAAATTTCCCTTCCTCCATTGAATTGCAAGGCAGACCCAGTGGTTTGAGTTTCAGCGCACTGTCTTAAGGGGAGTTATCTTTTTGAGTGTGCAAAAATACAACAAATAGTGTGACATGTCGGGCTTTTTGCATGTAAAAGAACCACGGTTAACTTAGGCAAAATGATATCCTACATTCGCTGTCCTAATCAGTTCCTATTTTCATTCCATCAGGATACGACGCAAATCATGGATAGATGTAACTAAATAACAGAAAAATGAAGAATTGAATGAAACCCAGTGATAGGATAAAAATTCGTGGCGAGTTTACGATTCCGTGTTTGCAGGGTGCAATGACCACTCATTAAAAAAAAACGCGTAACAAAACTCGTTCGAACAGTCGGAGGCGCAAGTACTGCGAATGGCCAAGCTCTGAGAAGTTTTGTTGTGACGCGATCGGTAATAAGCTAAACTCGAACGCTGATTCTTTTTGTTTTGTTTTGTTTAAGTTTCGGCTGCGGGAATATTCTTTTTAATAAATATTGTATTCCAAAAGGCAGTTTAAATAACTTTTCACATTCTTTTCGTTTTTCTTTCAATTTTGAATTATTTGTTTTTAATGGAGGACAAATGATGTTAATAAATCAATCTCAATGTTTAAATTCCTTTAATGATGTGTGTATGATATAAAAAGTATGTTGCCAGGGTTTGGAGGAAAACCGCTGATACCTTGAGCCGAGACTGCTACCGACTGCACTGTAGGTAACTTACGAGTCCGTGCTCAGATCATTTGCTCCACGGGTCAATCTCGTATTGTGGTCTACGAATATTCATAAGTGATACTGACATGAAGGACTGCACCTCGCAGAGTTTCGTTAATTCTGCATTTACCGACTTCGGAACTTTCCTTGTAAGATCATTGTTGGTTCGGTTTCTCGAGTCCAACGAGTTGGTAACGGCCACGATGGAAGCGAATATGGTGTTAGATTTGAAAATATCCAACTGTCATGACGGGTATCGGTATTGGACAAGTTTCCAGATTCCGAACATTGTGATTTTTTTGCACAGAGATCAGTACAAACTACTATATACATGCATGCTTGGTATAGAATATAATCTTAGATCTTGCAAACTAATATCGTAAAGTGCGGACAGCACCTCTTAATTTTTATTTATATCGTAAAATATATTAAAGAAATAATGTCTGAAGTATTTAAATTTTTATTCGGATTTGGGTGCTTTATGTTCTTGACAAGCTTGAATTTTGAGAGATGAAGCAACTGAGGTGGCTCAGGATAGCAACATGTCACTGCAGTGCCTCTGACCGACAGGCCTTAGGGTTCGAGCCCCGACGGTGGGAGGATTTTCGAACTATCAATCTAATTAGCTAAATAGTTATCTTGATAGTTAGAAATGAGCTTAGAGCTTGTTCCGGCTGGGACGGTGGGGAGAGTGCGGGGCTGGTGGGAGATACTAGGTTGAGTAAAACCCCTCACGCCGACGAGTAGGTCGGTGCCGGATCTCGTCATTCACCGGGGGAATATCGCTGACAACTCCCGCGATAAAAAAAAGATGCACTACTCCTATAAGCCTAATGACCTAAGCAGCTGACGCGCCTGGAAATACCAATAAATCAATTAATCAATTAAGAGATGGTTTATGGGAGTAATGTTTGCGTGGAATTACAACCAAGATATGTTACGTGCTTTAGAAAAGATTGAATATTCAATTATTTACGTAACTGATTATGTGTTAGAACTTGTGGAAGATTATTGTTCTCACGTATTTTTTTTTTTTAATATTTGTCATTTCCACAGGTTGGTTTAGACCGGGCGTTAGAGTCGACTCCAACCATCGGCCTGCACAAGGACCCGTGGCGGAGTCCTGCGAGCGGCTGTGCAGAATGGCTCGCAGGCGCGGCGAGGTGGCCCCTTCGCCGGCAGGCCAAGGAGAGGGGAAATTTATTCTTTCGGTCGTGCGCTGACCTACATGCGTACGAGCAGGCGCACCGCGCGGGCAGCCGCTCTCCGCCGAGCGGGCGGCGCGCGGCCTTCCCGGCCACATCCCGAGGCGAAGACACGACGCGGCCCTCCGCGCGCATTATCGCATCAGAGTCAGGGCCGCCAACACGAGGACGAGGGGCGAACGAAAATACTCCGCCGTAAACCATGCAATGGGAAAGATATTAATCCATTTTCTAAATAATAATAATAATAATAATAATAATAATAATAATAATAATAATAATAATAATAATAATAATAATAATAATAATAATAATTACAAAAACAGTTGATCCGGGAAGCCGAGATCGCTAAAGCAGTAGTGCCGTGGCGGTCTTGGACCAAAGAATCGCGGGTTCGAGTCCCACTTCGGGCATGGTGGTGTTTGTGTGTCTCTGTACGTTTGTGATTGTCCGAAAACGGATTCAGCATGAAAATACCGACCTCCTCCCCATAAACAAAGTCACGTGCACCTTCCCTAAATAATCGTGACTGAGACCCGGTGGGTTGCACGTTCGCGTGGTCCCTAGAAGGTCAACTCGTGACCAAAATAATTACAAAAACAACACTACCAGGCGTGGCTATGCCGTGCGATCAAAACGTTATTACCAAGGAGGCAGAGAAGCGTCATAATTTTATTCTTTTGCTATTAGGTAGAGTGTGACTACCCTATCTTCCTGAGAAGGGAAGACGCAACGAATAATTTCATCGTTTGATTCATCCTCTGACCATTTTATGTCAGCCAAAATCGCTTTCCATGGTCGGGCTTTTGCATTCGATTCACGGTGAGGGTAAAATAGTTTTGACTCCAAATAATTTTGAAAATGTTTTGGGTAAAATAGTTTTGACGACTCAGTCCTTGTATATGTGATTATGAGCGCTCTTCCTTTCTTAACACAATATCAGTATCATTTGTGTCAAAAACCGATTCCTATTTAGTACTTTATGAGTGTCTGCAAGGAGAAATCAGCCTCCTGTTCAACATTTGCAGTGCTTGCAGGCGTCTCCCTTACTTGGTCGAAACGAAATGCATATTATTTTCATAAATTTATTTAGTGGTCATTCAGGCTCTTCTCTGGCATATCGTCTTCATACGTCAAAACAATCCTTCCTTTTATTGCTCGCAGAGCGCTTTTCACTGCAATCGTCTCCACTATGGGGAATATAATATAATTGTGTTTATTTTAAAGTAAATTTTGATTGAGGTAAAAGCAACAGTAGCGGCCACAGTTAGATATATTTGAGTAATTTTACTCATATTTTTGGTCGACTGTACTAAATTATTTATTGAAAATTGAGCTACTGCATATCTCAATCTGAATAGATACCTTTCCTAACTAGTGATGCTACAACGGAAGATAGATTCTCACTATATTTGTAATTTTTGCACTTTTTGAAAATCCATTGAGTTCAAAGAAAATGTGACCAGCGCCATTTTTAGAATGTTCTTCACTCTATCTGAGGAAAAATTTGTAATCTTTTAGAGATCGTAAAAATAAATTGCCTTTTTAAACAAAAATTACCCGAAAATATACGCATTTCCAAACATTTAACATGATCTTATTTAATGATCTATTTTATAGTACAGCTAGAATTATGAAAGTATCTCTGTCACCAATACTGTACTTGAGCAATGCTTTTTTGAAATCTTCGAAAATACAGTGTTTCCCGGAAATGGATTTTGCGCCATTTTCATATTTTAACATATTTGAGAAAAAATTAAGAAAAATTATTGAGCCGTTTTTATAAAATTATTGTTTCAATTTTAACTTTATTTCATGCAAAATTGCGCAAAAATCAATCATTTTTTGAAAAATAATACATTATATTATTTAAAGTTATCTTTTAAATAACAGATTTCGTTAAGGAAAACGATCTCTGTTATCAATTATATAGTTGTAGAAAGACACCGAAAAAGTTTTTAACATTTGCCATTTTCCAAAAATTTAGAGAGCTCCAAGAAAATGAGACCTCCACCATTTCTTTAAGTGTACTTTGTGCTATCCCACAAAAAATAATAGAAAACTTTCGAGTAATTTTTTAAGAAAATTTTGAAAATGTGGTTAAGATTTGATGGAAAATAGAAAACACCGTTTCAACAGTTTATATAATGTGAACCTTAGACTTACAGCGGGATTCAAGGACAGAGAGTCCATTTGTTTTTCCGTAAACCAACTTTTAACTATTTTTTTCTAAAGTTAAGCGAATACAGTGCATATTTTCTCGCGTTATTTCCAAATTTTGCAAATTTCGAAAATTTAAAATTCACCAAAAATGTGACATGAACCCTTTTTAAGTATGCTTTTCTCTATCCTAGAAAAAGTAAAGAAAACGTTTTGAGAATTTGAGTTCGGCCTGATCGATTGGAGAATATCAATTTTCGAGAAAATCGTCTGAACGGTTTAGGCACTAGCGTTGAACACAGACACGTTTTCTCGACAATCAATTTTTCGATATCAACAACCTACAAAACGTGAGTTCTGAGCATACAATGTGTTAGAGGAAGTAATTTACTACATCCTAAATGAACAATATGTATCCACTTTTGCTATATTATCGCCCATAATACGCGTGTTTTATGGGCAATTTTTGCTACAGCATTACAATACTTTTTCCTTTACTACTTACGTACGAAGTATGATGGGAAAGTAAAATTAGATATTTAAATTAGTTCACGTACAATGTTTTGAATTGCTTATTTTTTGCTTGAAGTAAATGCGATTTATATTTTTTCTCAATAACGGTTGCAAAATTTTATTTATTTATTTCTGAAACTTTATTTTCTTTCTCACCTATTTCTTAGAAGAATATTATATAAAATGTATTGTAATGCTGCGTCAAAATATTGCGATTTTTTGACATAAACTTTCGTATTGTCGAGCTTTGAAAATAAACATATTGCAGTACGTAGTGTGCAATTAATAACATGTAACAAAGAATGTAATAGTATGAAGGGAAATCTGAATTTTTCGAAAAGACCACATTCGCCCAAGTACCATGCTGTCTCCTTCATGTTTGAGTACGTAAAGCCACGTTATTGCCCTGTGTCAATATCATATCTGAGAAAATAAAATATTTTCAAATATTATTTAGGAAAAATCATATATTTCGTTAAAGAAATATTACTATGTTCATGTACAAAAACTACTCAATCTCAATAGCATAGAAATTATGCATACATAATTTGCCAACAATATCGGAGATGGCAACGTACTATTGGTGCACAGTTACATTTTTGATCCCTGAATTTTATAACACTCATATTTTATTAAAATAATTGTTTTATCAACAACACTTAAACTTTATCTCTAATATACAAACTTAGGCTACTTAGAATGTGCAATAAGAATATTCCTTACACATTAATATACATTATGCATGTTGTATAGAAGTACGCCGAGTACAATACACGCAATAACCTTGCGATGAACTTAATATTGTCATTTCACATTTCTACTTTTCATTATTTATTGGTATAGAACGGACATACCACTATTTATGATTCTTTTTGGCATCTTTAATTGCATATTACAATAACATTAATATAATGAAAAGAAAGGTGGAATGCTCATGTAAGAATCTTATACATACAATCTTCATATCGCAATGTTCTTCGCTCTCTTGAGATATGATAAAAGTATTTTTGTTTTCACGAAAATATCACATCCAGAGATAAAGAGTCAATGCACTACGCTTTTTGAACGTTACTAAATGTGCAATCAAGAATACTTTTCTGAGACAATGTCGATAGGGACCCATGCGCAATAAGCGTGGGCAACGCACTTCAGTTCATTGGCAGCGGAGAGCGAGAAGGCAACGCCTCCGAGCGCACCGGTAGGCCCACTGCTCGCATCTCACGTTCGTAGTTTCCCTGGCCATTCAGTAATTGATAATTCTGATGTCTAACATCCATTTAACCATTTTCAAGAGAATTATCCTCCTTCTTGTCTTTTATATTTCCATTTACTGTGGCTTTCAATTATTTAATTAATTTGTATTATTAATTCCTAACTACATTACCCCAAGATTTTTAAGAGTCAGTTTACTTACTCTTATTCTGTAATAATGTCATTCAAATATTTGTTGATATTAAGTTAGTAGCAAAATCATCTCTGTTGCTACATTGAAGTATGCAGCTAACTTTATTTCTTCATCTTACTTCGTAAGAAAAGACAGTATCGTATTCCTGCGCCGGAAATCGGTGTTTTTTTTTATACAAACACTGTTCTTGCTGTGGCCCTGATAACGAAAAAGTGAATAAATCTTGTTTCTATATGTAATAAATTACTTCCTTTAACACGTTGCATAGTCAGAATTCATGTTTTGTGTGTCCTTGACGCCAAACAAACGCTTTACGCCAAAAAGTTTGCCCGTCCGCCTGCAACTCAACGCTAGTATCTATAGAGTTCAAGCGATTTTCTCTAAAAATGACATTCTTTGCGCGATCTGTACGAACTCTAGGTTCTGGTAGTTTGAACTAGATATTCCTTATTTTTGGGTATACTTTTCATGAAGCCTCATGAGAAAACATTTGCTATATTTTTCCAAAAATTGCACCAAATAATTTGATTACTCTTTGTCCTCGTATAATGTAAAGTACTCGTGTTCTCGTATAAGCTAACATAAAAATTGAGAAAAATGGGTGCGCGTCGTATTTTCGTTAAAATACCTGAAAATTTCAAAACATTTTTTCGGCGTCTTCATAGAAACACAATATTGAAGATTTCTTGAAATTTTTTCCTCGCATGTAGTAAAAACCGGTAAAAGGTCCTATTTTTCACGAACTCTGTATTTTCGAAAATTGCAAAAAATCAATATTGCAAAAGTTCAGTATTGATGATAGAGATTTTTTCTTAAACTCTATTCTAAAAAAATAAATATCTTTTTAAATTGGTTATTAAAGGTCGCATCATCATCATCTAGGTCTTCAGCGTCTAGACCACGACACAACTGTCTTAGCGATTTCGGCCACCGGGCTGACAATAAATCGGGCTATCTACATTTTTCAAACATTAAAACAACTGTTTTTAAACGAGTTGTTTTCGCGTAGTTTGTACTAAAAGAAATTTATAAACAATTTTCAAAAAATGCTTCAATGTTATAAAATTGTTTTCACTAGACGCTTGAAACCTGGCACAGGTCTCATTTTCGTTGAACTCTCTGAATTTTCGAAAACGCTTAAGTTAGAAATATGTGCTGTTTTTGCACCTCTACATTCTTATAAGATATTTATCTTGTAAGAATAAAGTGAAATATACTTTCAAAGACGGCCTAGTTCCAGTTTTTAGTATTACCCCTGACATTTCCTAATTCCAAAAGATTCAAGTGTTTTTGACCCCATCTCACATAACTGAAAATACAGATTGTTTCTTAAAATGTAATTAGTTCTCTGTACATAGTTCTTTATTTAACGTCATATACATCTGTTTTCAATACGTTAGTATTTTCTGGATAAATTGAATTGAAATATGCTCTATCTCAAAAATATGTTTTTTCAAATAAGGCTCCAAATTGTTTTATTAAATTTGTACCTGTAGAGCTAAACTTACTGATTAACGTGACATAAACGCTATTTTGATGTACTATTTTTATTTTTAACTACAAAAATGAATACTTAAATGTCTCTCATGTTATTCATTTTTAAATTTCAGGCGTTTTTTAGAGATTTATTGAATTTGTGAGGACAAATACTTCAAGTAATATCCTATAAAGTTTTAAGGCTAATCACTCAGCTAATATTAAGAATTATCAATGTTTCTTTAAAAATAGAACCACTGATCATGCTTCTGGTGGAGTAGCCATATATTTTAAAACTTCAATTTTGGCTGACAACCTTATGATAAAATCTGACTTGGAGGCAGTTGCGGTGAAGGTTGTAGCACTTATTTGTATTAATATATGTAACTTATATATCCCTAACAACCATAAATTTGACTACTTGGAGCTCAGCGACATCCTAAAACAATTACCAAAACCCATATTGATTCTGGGGGACTTAAACAGTCATCATCCAGTATGGGGCTCATTTAAGACCGACAGAAGAGGTATATTAATAGAAGCATTTGCAGAAGACTCTGACTTGATAATTATAAACACAGGAGGACTCACCCACATCAATCCCAGTAACGGCAAAGTTAGTGCCATTGATATAACAATGGTATCGGCCCCTCTTGCTCCAAAATGCTCATGGAACGTCCTTGAATATCCATACGACAGTGACCATTATCCAATCATTATTGATATTGACTCACCCGGCTCTGGTGACACACCTTTCCCTCCTACCAGCAAGCTGAACTATAACAAAGCTGACTGGACCATGTATCAAGAAATCGTTAGCTCTGCCTCATCTAGTTTTCATCTGAATGAGAATGAATCTGACATCAATCACATAGTCCAAGATTTTACCAACATTATCATAGGAGCTGCATACCAAGCTATTGATTCTTATCAGGTTAAATCTAATAAGAAGAGAGTCCCCTGGTGGAACAACGAATGCCGGGAAGCTATCAAAGCAGCTAAACGTGCCTTCAATAAATTCAAAAGAAGAAGAACTATAGAGAACAAGACTGCTTACAAGAAAACTAGGTCCCACGCCAGAAGCATTATCAAAGAGTCGAAAAAGAAATCATGGACTAATTATGTATCATCAATCAATATAAACAACAACATGTCTGAATCATGGAAGAAAATAAAGTCCATTCATGGCAATAAAGTAACTAACAACATCCCTTTTTTACAATCTCAGAACAAGATTATTAATGATTCTGCGACAATTGCCAACATGCTCGCTAAAACTTTCCAATCCAATTCTAGTTCAGCGAATTATGATAAAGAATTCTTGAAGGTTAAAAATGTAATTAAAGACTCCTATAACAACTACCTCCAAAACCCATCGGCACGTTCTGACCTACTTAATGTTCCAATAACAATGCAGGAAGTAAACGAAGTTATTAATGTGACAAATAACTCGACACCTGGACCGGATGGTATCACCAACATCCTCATACGGAATCTTCCTGTAGAAGGCAAGGAAATCCTCCTAAATATTTTTAATTTTATGTTTAAAAATAAAACCTTCCCCAATAAATGGAAAACAGCAACTGTTGTCCCCATTCCTAAACCTGGCAAAGCAAGATCCAACCCGATTAACTATCGCCCGATTTCCCTAATTTGTAACCTGTGTAAGATAATTGAAAAGATTATTGATAGACGTTTAAGATGGTTTTTAAATTACTATAACATCATTGAAGATAATCAATTTGGCTTTAGACCTGGGCATTCTACTTACTCACATCTTATTAGCGTGGACACCTACATAACTGAAGCCATCCACAACAGACAACATGTCATTGCCGTCAACCTAGATGTCCAAAAGGCGTACGATATGGTATGGATACCTCGAGTTATATGGATACTTAAAGATATCGGCATTAATGGTAACATTCTTAGTTTTATCATGAATTTTACTAGTGATCGATGTATTCAAGTGCGTGCTAACAACCAGTTATCCGAAATAATCAAGCTGGAGAATGGACTTACACAAGGATCCACCCTAAGCGTAACTTTATTTTTGATCGCAATTAAGGATGCTGGTCAGTATATCATATCACCTACGATCATTCGCAAGTATGCGGATGATATGATAATCCTCAGCAAAGGAAAGAACCTCGCATCTACGCAGAGAATTACACAAGATGCATTGAACTCAATACATAAATGGTCGCTAAGCTCAGGATTCATAATATCTCCAACCAAGTCCGAATGCACCCTGATATCTAGGCAATATATAGCTGGAGATCTTAATTTAAAAATGGGAGAGGTAGCAATAAGAAGAGTCTATTCAACTAGAATCCTTGGTCTTATTTTTGACTGTAAGCATACTTGGAAAGAGCACATTAAAGATCTCATAACTGATGTCAAAAGAAGAACAAATTTACTAAAATGCATGAACTATAACAACTGGGGCGCAGACAAACATACCTTGCTCCTCACTTACAAAGCTATTGTTCGTAGTAAAATCGACTACGGGTGTATAATATATAACAAAGCCAAAAAGAACCTACTCAAAAAATTGGATCCTGTACATAATAGAGCGCTTAGGATATATACTGGATGTTTCCAGACAACGCCAACAGGTAGCATCCTTATCGAAGCCTCGGAACCAACCCTGCAATTTCGACGGGATTATCTGACTATCAAATATGTAAGCAAAGCCTCCTCATCCAATAACAATATTATACTTAATGATATTAACCCACCAATCAGATCTGCTCCCATCCACCTACAATCATACCCAAAAACCTTTTACGAAAGCACCAAAGATATAATCAAGTCCTACAACCTCCTAAACATATCGGTGGGAAGCTGTAGAACACCTAAATATCCTCCCTGGGTCACACCAAAATTTACTGTCGATTCCTTTCCCAAGAATCTCTCCAACTCTAACTTGAACGACTCCGAAGCTGATCTTATCCTCAACGAGATTCTCAACAAATATCAAGATCACGATGTCATCCACATCCAAGACACGCTGGAAACAGACAGAATGGGCTTATACATCCAATCTCCATGGAAGACCTTTCATAACAAGTTTAGGAACTTTGCAAGTAAAAATAGCGCTTACAGTTATGCTTTCCTAATGTCAATGAACCTTGTCAAATCCAACCCAACTAAAAAATGTATTATTTTATCAACATATATACCGAATGGCATTAAAGTTTCACCCAGTAATTACCTACAACTAATCTTCATCAACCTGCTTGAAATCTGCAAAGAGACAGCTGACATGTGTATTCAACCTGTGGTGATCCACATTACAAAGAATGTAGAAGCAAGAACTCCGATTAGCAGATCACCCACACCTATGTTGCTTATTGACTTTGAAGAGAAAGTAAACAACAAAATGTCTTACACAATTGAGGATTATGTGAAGTTTACTGGCAAAGTCATGAAAAAGATGTGGTCAAACCAATGGAACAATCTCAAAGCAAGCACAACGCATAAGAAAATTGGTGAATTTTTTGCCCTCAAAACTAATGAAAATCTCTCACGTCGTGAACAAATAACTCTTTCACGCATCAGATCAGGCCATATCAAATTTTCCCATAGACATATACTAGAGAAAAATTCCATCCCAGTATGTACTACCTCTTGCAATTGCCCGCTAAACATTAATCACATCCTCCAGGAATGTCCCCAATTCAATTCTGTGAGACCTCAATTCTTTGATAAGGAAAGATTTAGTGCCATTCTAAGTGATAATACTTACCAAAGTAATGTTTTAAAATTTTGTAATGAAATAGGTATTTCAGAAAATATTTAACTGTATTAGAATAACGTAATTTTCTATTCCTTTTTTGTACTAATTAACAGTTATGTAATTTTCACGTTTAAGTTTTATGTTTTTATATCCATATCATCTCTGTACGGTAACCTCAATATTGTAAAAACTAAAAATTGACAATGTAAAATATAATATATTGTATTTATTTAGTCGCTAATGACCTAGCCGTTGATGCGACTTAAAATAAATAAAAAAAATCCTATAAAGTTTCTCGAAAACTTGTTTATCCATGTATAACTCTTCTATGATATTCATAAAGTAATTCATTTTAGTTTTATTTCTCTTATTCTATCTTTGTGTGAGGTAATCATGGAGCGAAAAGTTCTTGTTGACACTGGACGTTTTTGTTAAGATTGCATATTTTTCTGGCTTTAAAATTATATTTGACCATTCTTTAATTTGTGCATGACAATACAATTACGTTTAATTCATCTATACATTATGATCTCTTTAACCAAGATTTAAATTGGCGCTTAATAAGATGCTTTATTAATTTCAGATAGCTCTATTTGGTATTTGGCGAGAAATAAACAGGCACATTTATAATATGTCCTCACAACACAGAACTTCAATACAGTACTTCAAATTAGAGGAAGCATATAATTTTAGAACATTTCTTAGAGATAATGTAGTGTCTGCTTTCAGCGCAAGAGAAATGCAGTAAATACTGCGTTTTTAATAAGTACGCTCAGCTCACTGCGTTCTTCCTAAACACACAACCATAATAAAATGTAGATACTGTGTTTTTAGTTCAAATAACTTCTATACCGTTGGAGATACGACATTCTAACAAAGATAAGTAGAAAGGGCTGACTTTTCTAAGTGCAGTGATATGCATAACTCATTTTGCAGATTTTTGACAGATATTGTGTTTTCCTTAGTCAGGATAGTATGAGGACACAACGAAATACGTACATGTAACACTTTGGGTATTTGAATGCCTGCATGATACGTTGCATGTAACACATTGCACGTTAGAAGGAAGTGAAAAAATGGCACTTCAGATTTTGAAATGTTTTATTTTTTCTTTAGAATTGTAATATGGCAACATAATACAAGCTTACAACTTATTACTTCGAATTTTTTCGGACACAGAGTGCTCAAGAGGCTAAAATCAACAGAGACTGCATTCTACATGTAACGTTCTTCCGAGCAGGTATTCAACTGTCAAACTAAATTTTAATGCATCTCCAGTAGAACACGATTTTCTCCTAGGTTCACCTAACGATGTCCACAAACCAGAATTTTGATTCAACGTACGGTTTCCATTTTATCAAGATAAATCTGATTTACTCGAAACTCTGTTGGTTTATATGCATTCGCCAATCTTCAACCGAGCTGCATCTAAAAACTGCATTACAATGGCTTATAATTAACTGATGATTATGATTAAACAATTTTGAAACTATCACTATCCCTTTTAAATATAACATTTAATAACGGTTACAAATTATTCTTAATAAATACATTACAAAGTTTCTCAGTATCTCGATCAATTGCTTACTTACCCCCCGGTGAGGATAGTTTGATCCCCAGTTGGGGTAGACTCCGATTGTAGGAGCTCCGTTGTCGGATAAAAACACGATTATTGAGTTTTGTAACATGTTGCGTCTCTGAAGAGCTTGCACCACTCGACCCACAGATTCGTCAAGTTTTGATACCATAGCTGCAAAGAACAATAAAATGCTGAAGCGAAAGACAGAGACTTATTGCGCTTGCAAAAGAAAAAGTCATTGATTTGAGAGACTGTAATCTAAAAAATTATTCTATTCGGAATTTCATATCGTGTTTCTTTAAATATGACTTTTGAAAGCGTTAGGAAAATATAAGGATAAATAAAATGTGTTAGTCCATTATACGGCATCAATAAAATAAAGAAAGGAACAGCTTAAAATATTCCGTAATAATGCCTCATCAGTAATTATACACATATTTTTCATCACATTATCCCTTGTGTTGGTTTCAAAATGAAGTAAGAATAGGTTTTCTATTTAGTAAATTCCTGTCACTATTGCGAGTTCACAGCACTTAAACACTTATAATTACTATAAATGATTTTTGAACTGAGCAAATAATCGCAGATTCCTAAGCTGTTCAAAAAATTACATCTGTTTTGTGGCTCTGGCGTCACAATAGTGGTAAGCATTTACGTAATAGGAAACCTACGAGCATTTCTTTTTAATTGCCAGGCGAACATCACTGACGAGATGGAGACAAACATGTATATAATTACCAATGATGAAAGTATTCTTAGTGGGAAACTGTTAGGAGAATTGATTGACTATCTCGGTAACTTAATTGGAAAAGCACCTAAGCATAAACAAGGAGTTCCGGGTATGGTCCCCGGTTGGGGTAGTCATCTCTTTGAATAGCTCAAACATTTATAGTTAACTCAGTAATGTTCATACAAACTGCATAGTATGTAAACATGAAGTCGAAACTCGAAAATTTACAAAATAGTCAAGTAGTTTGAGAAGAAAAGTCACACACAAACACACATGTGTGTCAGAATAAATGCTACAAACTTCTAGGGCATGTACATGGGGCGAAAATGATCTCGTTTCGCCAATGAACACGTCTTGGGAAATTTTATAAAGCGAAGTTACACAAATGATATTTTCCCCTGATTTCCCTAGGCCACGTGTTATGAGCAGAGGTTCCGTAGGTCACGGTGTGACGCAGTGAAGGAGATTTCATGCTCCTGACGAACATCTGCGCACTCGCGGTTGGCTAAAATCAGGGGCGAATACCACATGTATACATACATTTAACTTCGATATGCATAACTCAATTTCTTACTTTGTGTTCCTTACTAAAACGTTATCATTTTCGACACGTCTGCATGTCCTAAAACTCTTTACCGGCTCCTCTGAATTCCCTAAAATTTTATAATATGTATCCTGTGTGTGTATTTGTGGATTAACTGGTTTGAAAAAGTGCTTAAACGGAGTGAAGTGTCCGAGCGCTACATACCGGCGTACGTGCGTCGGTTGGGGTCGGCGATGTAGCCGAACTTGTCGATGACGCTCTGCGGGGCCTCGAGCAGCTTCCCGCGGTTGCCGGAGTGCGGCGCCAGGTGCGCCAGGTAGAGGAAGAGCGGCTGGCGCACGTCGTGGTTCTGGATGAGGCGCACGGCCTCCTCGGTGAAGACGTCGGTGGCGTAGCGGCCCACTAGGTCCCACGCCGAGCTCAGGTTGCGCCGCAGGTCGAAGCCGTTGTACTCGCCCTCCGGGTACTGCACACCGCGCGCAAAACACATCAGTCCCTCTCTCTCCACTACGTGAGATTTTTTAAAAAATTATTTATTTTAGGTCGCTTTTAAACAACTAATGTGATTAGCGACCACTATTGATTTATAACAGAGATACATTTTAGAAATTAAAATAAATAGAAATACAGTTACAGTAAGATAGTACAGAACTGGATAATACAGTACCGAATCACAATAAATTTACAATAATTCTGATCATATAATGAAGACCAGCAATATTAAGATAATTTAAAATTGACTTGCAACCTTCATTTGAATTATATAATTCATAAAATTTCGTTTTTGATGCCAAGAGAGTTTTTTAGATTCTGAAAGCATAAACGTTTGAACATAATGTGAGACGTTGATAACAGTCCTCCACATTTTGAGCAGGTTACTAGTTCGGTTTTCTATTAGATGGGAGTGGGTGAGACTTCGTGAGATTGATAAGTATGAGGATAGAAAATATCGTTTTTCTGGAATACTGTTGTATCGGAAAACATATTTTTTTGTACAAGAGAGCGCAATTTAATTTTCCCACAACTTCATTTGCTGCTCATTAATCGACCACAGTGAATATCACCTTACAAGTTATATCAGAAAATTAATTATCTTTCTTGGTTTTCTAATATATTAAAATATATTTTCTAAGCGTCTCAATTGTTGGTCTACTTTACTTCATACAAATATATAGTGATCTCCGTCCATGAAACACTGATGCACCTACCAACAAGAGGCTGTTGGTACAATTTCAGAGATAAATACATATTCCACATAAAACGTATTTGTTTTAGGCCAATTCACAATAAGATCTCGATTTTCGCTTTTCTTAAGTTCTACAAAAGTATTTCATAAACGCACAGGTATGAATAATGCTATAAAATCCTACTCTGCCACTCCAAATCCAAGGCGCACCGTCGCAGAAGAGTGTAGAATAAAGACTGATAGATCTTGTCAGAGTATCGATTTTATTATAGGGTGAGTGAGAAAAAATATAATTTTTTAATGATGTTTGGTTGACTTTAAAAAAATTATTTGTAATTTAATAATTTTATAATTGTCTTTCAGAATTGCACATTCTAAGGTTACTTTAAATTTATTATAATTTTGAATCTCCATTATGTTAAAGAATTTAAATACTGGATTAGGACTTTAAAAAGTAATGAATATTGAATAAAATTAAAGGTTTTATTTGCTGAAAATGGTGAAGATAAAATGAATGTTTCTGGCATCGAGAACAAATACGTCGTGAATTTTTCAAAGTTTCACCAAGGATGAATTAGAAAACTAGATCTGTAATTCATGAATAAAACCGATTTGATGTTTGTATGAAATCTAAAGGAACTACGTTTCAGTCTACAATTATTTGAGAAAGTGGAATAAAATAAGCTTCTTTGGGAAATTTTAAAAATTTATTTTGTTTAATTTTCAAAGGTTTAAAATTACTTGCATTCAGGTTTTGCTGTATTGGGTATGCATGCCTTATTTTTGATCTTAAGATTAATTTGAATATAAATAATCTCTCTAATGACATGAATATTCACAATGACGTCTCCATGAGTGATATATATATATATATATATATATATATATATATATATATATATATATATATATATATATATATATATATGTTGTAGTACAACATACGTACGTAGTATATCCAAAGAAGTGAAGTTGTAAGGACTGAGGTACTTACGGAATCCTGCAGCACGTAATCGTAGTAGCTGACGAAGCCGCTCCAGAAGCCCATGTGGGAGTCGAAGCCGCGGTAAGTGGGTGTGAGCTCCTTGCGGTGGTAGCCCAGGTGCCATTTGCCCACGGCGCGCGTCGTGTACCCCAGTTCCTTCAGGTACTGGGGCAGCAGCTTGCCCTCCGGCAGACCTCGAGGTTCAGCCGCCAGAATAGGGTAGCCCTGCATGCCTATAGCAATACATTTTTGTTACATGGTGGACATTGGCAATCAATATATTACACCAAAATTAATTTTTCTACATGCTATAGAGATTGGCAATGAAA
Source organism: Teleogryllus occipitalis (assembly GCA_011170035.1). Taxonomy (NCBI): domain Eukaryota; kingdom Metazoa; phylum Arthropoda; class Insecta; order Orthoptera; family Gryllidae; genus Teleogryllus; species Teleogryllus occipitalis. The sequence continues at coordinate 387,976 of BLKR01000199.1, read as the reverse complement.
ACATTGCGCGAAAATTCGCGGTGTGGCTTCTTTCCCTCAAATAGGAAAAGAATCTAGCGTATTCAAGAAAATAAAGCAAATAAATGTCTATAATATGTTATATTAGAGCAGTAATCAACAAAACCAGTCCATGACATTGTCCTCAAAATAAAGAACACAGTGATATGGCAGCGAATTTCCACCAGGTCTATCGTATAATTAGTAAAATGTGCGAATTCAGTATTGGGACTATTAAAAATACCACAATTTCAAGCAGCGTCTCAGACTGGGAAGTCCCAGGTTTCGAGCTCCGACAGTGGCGGATTTTCCAGAGAAGCTAGTTAGCTACGTCGAATTCAGTCGCTGTCTGGAGAGGAACTGTAGCGGACGGTTGCTTTCATCTGTCATTTTTCGGAGTTTCTGCGATGATTACCAGGACAAATGCCTGAGCAGAACCCTAACAAACGGGATACGGACCACATGTGATTTTCCCTTCCTCCTCCTTACCCCTCTCCGCTCTATTCCCCCCACACACATATACATTTACATGCTCTACAGTACCACACTTGTTGGGAAACCCGTCTGGAGGTCATAGCTTGGGACGCTAAGGGAGATACCTGGAGTGAGAAAACCCGCAAAGCCCCTCGCTTTTTATCCCGCAACCCGCTCAGTGTAGGCAACCGGCGTCACACACACAAATGGCAATGGGAGATGGGAAGTTATTACAACCGGTCACTCACAGATGGCGCTGACAAGGGAGTGACATTTGAGCTGCTTGGTCGGACGTCGCTTGTCGAAACGCCCCTCCCTTACCGAGCTCTTAATCCCCACTAGCTCAAACTTTCTAGTGAACGATCGCTTCGCTTCCTGCGCGAATTGAATATTTGAATATATTAGACTCTAACTACTATTATGGAAAAATATTCCTGGCACTATCTAATAAACCGCTGCCTTTGGTGACTGAAATGTTACTACTTTTAGGATTTGTTGTATTGTAAAATATTTAAACACCAAGATCATTATGAGGATTCTAATGACCGAGCGGCGGCAAATAGCCCCTGACCCTTTCGCCAGAGGGTCTTTTTGTTCATTAGAACCAGTTAACGCACGTGGTGCATACAATATTTTATTTCTTACCTCATTTAAATGGTTCAAATTTACTTATTTATATTAAATTGAAGCTCATTTTAATAGAAAACTGTTGAGTTTCCGAGAAACTTTATATGACATTATTTGAAGCACATGTGCTCATAAATACAATAATGTGAACAAATGCCGCTAATGTAAATAATAACAACGTGAAACACATGTCAAAAAGATTAATTTTTTGTAATTTTTGAAGAAAAAAGAATAGAGCAATACGGTGTTTATATCATCTTATAAAACGCATTTATCACTATCCCTACCAAAAGTTTAAAGAAAAAATTTGGAGCGGTTTTCGAGAAAATATTTTTGTAAGTTTTTAAAATTGCAAATATTGCTCGCAATATTACTCGAAAACTACTAAAAGTTTTAAAAAATGTACATGAAATTTTGAAAAAAACACTTTTTCGGTATCAGGGAATCCTAAAACGTGTAGTTTCGTTGAAATCTCGAAAATTCGATTTTCCGCAGCATTACATAACTTTATCTTATGTATATTACTCCGTATATACGTAGGTATACGAAAAAACAGCAGGGCACCCTCTGAAGGAAGGAAATTGCCACTTGCGCCAAGGTTGTCACGTCAACAATAACAATCTCATTATTCTCGCTTTGGACTCCGTGTTCTTGGCCTTGAAAGATCAGTTGAAGGTCTCACACATCGTTCTTTATCTCAGCAATTTACAATCGAAATATGCAAACCAACATATATTTTCCAATGGTTGTTTTGATTTACTGAAAACTATATGTTTTTGCTTATATTCTTCAAGAATTAAACATTTGATTCTTTCCTCTTGTCAATTATTCTAAACAATTACCGGAAAAGTAAAAAAATCCCTTAAATTTTTTCAACTTTCTATAGAAAATGGAAACTTATTATTAATTATATACAAATATGATTACAAAATATAATTTTATGAGTAGAGAACTTCAAGTAAATGTTACAATTCAATTAACTGTTGTCCATGTGTGATTATGTCGAAAGCGTTAAAATATCCCACAAATATAACTGCATTTTTAAAATTTATTTGACGTCAAAAACAGTTAAACACTGTGTGTGACGAACAACGGAGAGAAGTGAACTCATTCGTTTTCATATTTTTGTGATCCCAACCCTAAGCCTTACAATACTTGAAATATTAATATGTCGTAGCAAAAAATCTTATATTTTAAAGATTTATTTACTAAAAACATTGATTATAAAGAACTACATGATCTGTTGTTTCTACTATAGAGACCTAGTGAAAATGCTACACGTGAAATCTACACAATCACTACAACTCTTTTATATAATAATATTTGCTTCATACCTTGCACAGGAGTTAAAACAACGAACGTCTAAAGCCCCACTCTCCTCAGTATCAGAATGCTTTTTCTGTATCTCGCCAGACTTACTATGCCATGAATACGGTAGTCTATCGTGGTATGTTTTTAAAGTTCTGTTAAATTCATACAACGATCTATAATCAACGTAAACATGTACTTGCGTCGAATGTTTGAAGTATTCCTGATTTAACCAAGTCAGCCATCGATAGTCGTTATCAATCTTTGACTTTTACCCCTTCGACCAGGAGCTCGGCGCCGTTAGATCCCAGAGTTCCCAAACGGTCACCAATCCAGAAGCCAGTGATCTCACGAATTTCTTAAGCTCCGTGACTTCACGGAGTGTAGTTAAGGAATTTCGTTAGCGACGCAGGCCGCCATTTGTTTAGCAGTCGATAATGTTGATGCTTTTTCGACATAAATTTGATACTCTGCAAGCCACATTCGGAGTAATTTTGACTTCATTGAACCATCACTTCACACCACACTGACAGGTCCTTCGAATTTTGTTCAACAAAATGCAAAACTGCCGATCCGATGGCCGAGATCGCTAAGACAGAAGTGCCGTAGCGATCTCGGACCGAAGGATCGCAGGTTCGAGTCCCGCCTTGAGCATGGTTGTATTTGTGATCATCCTTTCACCCCTTATCATCACCATATCGTTTCATCTTCACAGTTACCATAATGTTAACTCCAATAGTCGTCGCTAATGACCTAGATGTTGATGCAACCTTAAATTTAAAAAAAACCAGACTGCCCGCCACAACTCATTAAAGGCAAGAGACAATCATCCACGTTCCGGGAGGGAATCGAACTACAACCTTCCTGACGGAAGCACTTAACACCATATTGTAAGCTTCCGCGGCGAGAGTCGTGATCTGGTCTGTCTGGGTGACGCCACGTCGAAGGATGAGGTGCCGACGTTTTGAGCGACATGCCGCGGTCCTCTTCAGGCAGTACAGCCCTGAAGAGGACCGCGACATGTCGGTCGAAATGTCGGCACCTCAGTCTTTGACGCGGCATCACCCGGACAGCCCAGATCAAGAACTTAACACGCACGGGCCTTTCGTCACCTTGCCAGAGAAGTAGATATTGCTTCAGAAAGGCAAAGATCTCCTGTAATAACACCTGTGTATTACTACATAACTTCGAAAGTACTACAACCAAACATGTATATATGCAAATCATGCAAATCAAAACAAATAATTTGTCTTACCTATGTGAATAGGGTATTTTCCCGTCATCAAGGCAGCTCTAGATGGAGTGCACATAGACTGCACGTAATGACTGTTGAGGATGATTCCATTGTAAGCAAGGGCGTCGATGTTCGGCGTTGGGATCTGGTCTGATCCATGGAAGCTTACATCATTCCAGCCCTGTGAAGAGATGCCAAAATTTCTGTATAATAATTCTGTAATTTTTACTTTAACGCCCTTACATCGTAAGAAACTATTGTAATCGTGCGCCGGAAAACGGTAACTTTGCGACAGAAAAAACTATTATTATCGGGACTTGATGTCAAATTAGTGAACAAATCTTGTTTCTGTAAGAAGTAAATTAGATCCTCTAACATTGTCATAACGAGATAAAGTACTTTATAGAGAGGAAGATGCTCCGGATATCAGACACTGTGGTGTCTACGGAAACCACTTTCTCCGTTGCCGAAGGGGTTAGACTCAAACCTGACCTGGTAATAAAAAGCCGGGAGGGGGTCCATGTGGTCGATGTGACTGTCCGCCACGAGGATGGGTCTAACCTTCTAAAAGCAGGGGAGGAAAAAGTGGTAAAGTACCAACCAGTCATTCCTCTGGCAGCCCAACTTCATGGAGTGCCCAACGCCAGAATCCTGCCTGTGGTGGTTGGAACCTCTGGGGCTATGCCACGATGAACAGTCAGTGCCCTCAAGACGTTGGGGATCATGTCTCGGGGAGATTTACTATCTCGTTAATTGCTCTCAGATGCTCTATTAAGATTTACACACAATTTGTAAATTACGATGGAGCAATTTAGCATTGCTAGCAGTAAATGCAGAAAATGAACTTCTTGGTCCCGTGGGGAAGTCTAGGGAACCCAAGGGATCCGACAATCCCTAGAATATACCTAGTTACCACGCCTTTAAGTGGGAAGTGTATGCTATTTAATGTAGCATATAGAAAATTGTGTAGTGAAAATCCATTTCTTTATCCATGATACTAAAAAATCGATTGATAAAAAAGTGTTTGTCCGTCCATCTGTCCGTCCGTCTGTCCGGCCGGCCGGCCGGCCGTCCGCCTGGCCGGCCGGCAGTCTGCCTATCCGGCCGTTTGTCTGTGATCAACGCTAGCGCCTAAACCGATTAACCTGTTCTCTCCAAAATCAGCCTATTTTCTTCCATATTCCCCAGTCGATTTAAAGGTGCTCGAGACCCTGAAGTTTGAAATAGATATTTTGATTTTTGGAGGTAATTTACATAAAGCCTCTATTACATTTTTGAAATTTTCTCAAAAAAGACTGCGATTTTTTTAATTAAACTTTGTCCTCGGATAGTGTAAAAGACGCTTAAAAGAATGGTGCAGGTCACATTTTCGTTAAAATTCCTAATTTTTCGAAAATTGCAGAAGTTCAAACTTTTTTCGGCGTCTTTCTACAACCATAATATTGTAAATGTTTGTTTCCTCATTGAGACCTGTTTGAAAGTCAATTCTTAAAATAAAGTGGTGTACAATCTTTCGAAATTACGAGTAATATTCGCGTAATTTTGCGTGAAATATGAATTTTTAAACATTTATTTTCTCAAACAAAAAGGCTGTAATGTTTTCTTGAAATTTTCTTCTCGTATGTACCAAAGCACGGGGAAAATGGTGTTACTTCTATTGCCGGCGACCTCTCTTTGCAAAAATTGCGAAATGTTAACACTGCAAAACTACTAATTTGAAGATACTCGTAGATATTCCTGCCATAAATAAAATACTTTATTCTACATTGGATCTTTAAAAAAGGTTATTTACAATATTTTGACATAAACAAGTAGTTTTTGCTCAATTTCTGCTTC